>CM060306.1:64308376-64448376 GCA_030674185.1 Monoplex corrugatus | reverse complement strand
ACGAAGCCTCAGCACAAAGTCTCCTGGAGGCATCCCCGCTCAAAATATTGGCACCAACTGGATTTGATCCTAGTAAGACGTGCCGCTATCAAAAACGTTCTCCATACTCGCTCTTATCACAGCGCAGACTGCGACACAGACCACTCTCTGGTATGTTGCAAGATCAGGCTACAACCAAAGAAGTTCCACTGCTCAAAGAAACAAGGGAACCCTCGCATTGACGTCAGTAAGATGTCTCAGCCAGATCTTGTAGAACAATTCGCAGAGGCCTTTCAGAGTGAATACGATGCATTGCAGCTCAGAGACTCTGCCACTGAGAGATGGGAAACGCTACGAGACACCATGCACCGCATTGCTATGGCCACCTTTGGGAAGAAAACTGTGAAGTCCCACGACTGGTTTGAGGCCAAATTATCAGAGATGACTCCCACTGTTGAGGCCAAGCGTGCCGCACTCACCAAGTATAAGCGGTCACCCAGTGAGAAGAACCTGCAAATCCTCAGGGCTGCCAGAAGTAAGGTTCAGCTTAACGCCAGGCGCTGCGCAAACGAGTACTGGACAGAGCTCAGCGAAGAGATACAGAGTGCTGCTGAAAGAGGCAACATCCGAGGAATGTATGATGGCATCAAGAAGGCACTGGGACCAACACAGAGCAAGATCGCCCCCCTCAAATCCTCCACTGGGGAAATAATCAGCAATCCTAGCCAACAGATGGAAAGATGGGCGGAACACTACTCCGACCTCTACTCCACACAGAACATGGTGTCCCCCTTAGCCCTCGATGCCATCAAGTGCATGCCGGTAATGGAAGAACTTGACGCAGAGCCAACTGCGGACGAACTCAGCAAGGCCATTGATAGCCTGGCATCAGGGAAGGCACCCGGCAACGACGGAATTCCCCCAGACCTCATGAAGCTCTGCAAGACTTCTCTTCTGCACCCTTTGCACTCAGTTCTCTGTCAGTGTTGGAATGAGGGAGCTGTACCACAGGACATGAGGGATGTCAAGATCGTCACCCTGTACAAAAAACAAGGGCGAAAGGAGCGACTGCAACAACTACAGAGGTATCTCGCTCCTCAGCATTGTTGGTAAAGTCTATGCTCGGGTCCTCCTAATCCGCCTGCAGAAACTGGCTGAACGCTTCTACCCGGAATCACAGTGTGGTTTTTCGAGCAGAGAGATCCACGGTAGACATGGTCTTCTCCCTTCGCCAAATCCAGGAGAAGTGCAGAGAGCAGCGGATGCCCCTGTATGTGGCATTCATTGACCTCACCAAGGCCTTTGACCTAGTCAGCAGAGATGGCATTTTCAGGGCTCTCCGAAAAATCTGCTGCCCCCCCAAACTGCACAGCTTAATTGAGTCCTTCCACTCAAACATGAAAGGGATGGTGCAGTTCAACGGAAACCTCTCCAAGCCCTTCGACGTACGCAGCGGTGTGAAACAAGGCTGCGTCCTGGCCCCAACCCTCTTTGGAATCTTCTTCGCTCTCCTCCTGAGGCATGCGTTCAGCACAGCGCAAGAAGGGATCCACCTGAGGACCAGATCAGATGGCAGGCTCTTCAACCTCGCCCGCCTCAGAGCAAGGACAAAGGTCCGTGAAGCCCTCATCAGAGACATGCTATTTGCCGACGATGCCGCAGTTGTGACCCATACTCAGCGGGACTTGCAGTCACTAATGGACCGCTTCTCCCAGGCCTGCAAAGATTTTGGTCTGACCATCAGTCTTAAGAAGACAAACGTCCTGGGCCAAGACACGCCATCTCCACCAGCCATCACCATTGATGACTACGAGCTTGAAGCCATCCATCAATTCACATGTCTTGGCTCCACCATCACCGATAACCTCTCCCTTGAAACAGAGGTCGACAAGAGGATCGGGAAGGCAGCCACAACACTAGCCCGCCTCACACAAAGGGTGTGGACAAATCCCAAGCTGACCACAAAGACAAAGATGGCTGTATACAACGCCTGTGTCCTCAGCACCTTGCTGTATGGCAGCGAGGCGTGGACCACGCATGCTCATCAGGAGAAAAGGCTCAATACCTTCCACCTGAGAAGCCTACGGCGCATACTTGGCATTTCCTGGCAAGACAAGGTGACCAACACCGAAGTCCTAACCTGCGCTGGCCTCCCAACCATGCATACCATGCTGAGACAGCGTCGGCTGCGCTGGTTGGGCCACGTTCGCCGCATGGAAGATGGTCGCATCCCAAAAGACATCCTTTATGGTGAGCTTGCCACAGGGCAGAGAAACATTGGCCGCCCACAGCTGAGATACAAAGACGTTTGCAAGCGTGACATGAAGGCGCTTGAGATCAACACTGAGTCCTGGGAGGACCTCGCAGACGACCGCAACAGCTGGAGAACTACTCTCAAGAAACAGCTGCGGATTGGTGAGGACAAACTGTCAGCTGCTGCAGCAGAAAAGCGAGTTCGCAGAAAAGGGATGACAACCAACAGACCAGCATCAGCATACACATGCGACTGCTGCGACAGAGACTGCCTCTCTCGCATTGGTCTGTACAGTCACAGGCGACGCTGCTTGGACCAAGCAGACAGCCCATCTAGACATTAGAACGGATGTACTTTGTCCATGGTCAGTCATGACCGAAGGAGGCCTACTACTAGTGCTGATCGCAGTGCTGAATCGTTTGTGCGATCTCTTGGAGCACTTAATTGTGCCTCCATGTGTACCTTCCTTGGGTTTAGCGCTACCTTTCATGACTTGAGGACATGTTCCACTGTCTGTACGGATCTGATGATGAAACTGATTCTGAGAGGGGCCAAGCGCCACAAGTCATTCCAGCTTAGACTTGTTTGGAGTGCATTTTCCCCAAGTCCTCGACAGCCCCTGTTTGCCTTGCTGAACTGCCTTCTGAAGTCTTGTGGCATCCTCTTCTTGCTTCATCTCTTGTATTGCCATCTCTGTTTGCCTTCCCATTAGCCTTTAACCACCATTCCATTTTTTGTTGATCCAAGTCCCTGCTGTTGGTCTGTGTGTGCGGATATTTTGTATTTGCCAAGAAGGCCACAGCGGTGTGTTACCTGCGAGCTTTCTTCTGCATTTGCTTGGTTTCCTTACACTTTTGTGTATCTTTCAGCGAGTCGTCATATCACCTTCCGAGGCTTTTCACTGGTTTTTGCGTCACTGTTGGAATGGACTGACTGGCAACAATAAACGTTACTGTTTCGTTACCTTTCGTCATTGAGAGGCTCCTTGACGTTTTTGGTTTGATCTGATCTTAACAGTTTGTGGAGCCACTCGAGGACACTGAGACACTTCTTGTACAATAGATAGGTATTCCGCTAGGCCCAGGTGATGATTTGGCTCTGGCTTTCTCCACCACTGTTTTTACTTCATTCAGTATTGGTGGCTTCTTATTACACACTTCATTTGGCATTGCAGGCCCAACCAGATCCTGAATTTTAAGCGGTGCCTCGCTCAAAAGGTCGGAATATATTTTCCTATGGTGCTGTTCCAGAGCTTCTTTGTCCACTCTGAGTGCCTTGGATCTGGATCTGGGGTGCTCAAACAGCTTCCCGGCGAACTGGAAGGGGTCTTTGAAGAAGCGAACTTGGGTCTTCTTCCTTTTGCTCCTTTTCCTCCTCGCTAATTCTGCGCTATGTTTCGCTTTGAGGTTTTTCCATAATTTCTCTAGTCCTTGCTTAGCAATTTCTGAAGCAGCCTTCATTTGTTTATTCAGAATCCTTTTCATCCTTCTGAACTTCTCCTTTTGACGTTGGCGTCTGAATTTCTGGGGAGGAGTTCTCACTTTTCATTGCTTTACTCCATAGGCATCCCTACATGTTGCATGTGCGTTCCAGGGTTCTTCTTCCTAGTAGCGCATCCAGTTTTTTATCCGGCCTCTCCCATTTCCATTTTTGCACATGCGGGTGGCAAGTTCAATTTCCGGAGCTTAGCATCAATGACCTGTACAAATTCCTCATCTGAGCCAACAGCGTGGATGTCTTCGACTCTGTGGTTTGCTTCCTGGCCTTGGTTTTCCGACGTCTTATCTGCTGGTGCAGTGCGCAGCTGTTCGCTCATCAGAGTGTGCGCACAGAACATTTTCGTTCCGTGGATCTTCATGCGGCGCTTGGTGGAGAATCCCTTTCCACAAGACACATGGGGATTCCATTTGTCCCAAACTTGTTGTCCGTTGTGCATTTCTAATCGTGACTGAGTTAGCGCCAACTGATTCATTATTCTTCCCCCCCCCCCCTTTTTTTGTTGTTGTTGTGAATCCTGAGAGGATGTTTGTTGTTGAATTGGAGGCAAGTTAAGGAAAGGCAAGATGGAGAACTAGCCCACAAAGCCCACGAGTCTGGTCTTTCCCCGTGTCAATCGGTCTTTCCCCGCCGGACCAGACTGTTCCCGGCAGTCAGTGGTCTAGCTATGTGTCAGTCGTAAGAAACTCTGGGGAGAGCCGGACAGCAGAACATCCTTAGAGGAGAAACCCCTGTCAAGCAAGTGTTTCGGCTATTTTCATCAAGCAAAAAGCATGACATGTAAGCGTAATTACGATGGAGCTTTTTAACACAATGAACCAAACTGTTTCGAATAAGACAGATAACTCATGACCTTCGTCTATGGTCAGTAAGCTTCATAGATGATTTTATAAACATCGTGTGGTTTTTAGAAACAGTCAATTCAATCATCTCAAGAAATGTTTTGACACAAAAAAGTTCATTGTACATAAAAAAAAAGTCAGCATCATTCAGCTTCGAAGCCAGTCTGATCACAGTCCAATGTAAGTATGAATATTTTGGACTACATTCGCTATTGACAGAATCTGACCTGTCCCGTCAATCCCGTCCTACCAAATAATTATACCATTCACGATGTTTTCTGCTTTCCTTATTTTACCATAACTATTGTATCAGGATATTATCATTATCAATCTCATTTACGCTATGTTCAGCAAATGAAGTGTCACATTAACGTGCGCAAACCTGTCATCATCATCGTCATCATGATCATCATCATTGTCGTCGTCGTTGTCGTCATGCGCCCTGCCGCTTGGCATTAGCGATCATGGCCCTTCATACGAGTCTGTCTTTTGTCTCTGTAAGTGTCTCGCACCCTCTCTGTCCTCATCCACTTTGCAAATCCGTTCAATATTTTCTCCCTAGGTCTGTCTGGTGCTCTTTTCTCCTCCAGCTTTCCTGTTGTGACTTAGTGCTCAAATTTCTCTTGCCTCATAAATTGTCTTATAAATGTTGTCTTTTTCCGAGCCTTCTTGAGCAATGTTCTGTTTGTGTTTGACTCTTTCAAAATTGTCTTTGTTTTCTTTGCTGTCCATGGAACTGTTAACATTCGTTAGGAAACACATATCAGCTGCCTCAATTTTGTTCTGACTTTGCGTGTTGACTATCCACGTTTCACATCCGCACAACAGTATCGGTTCTATATGATACTGAAGAAGTCTCTTCCTGATGTTAATTGCTATTTTGTCTCGTCCAATTCTGCCAGATATTTCTAATGTGCATCTGCCTTTGGTGAGATGACTGTTCCCAGATATTGAAACTTATCAACTTGTGTCAATATTGTACTATTTGCTATTATTTTGCGGGAGGGGATTTAAAAAAAAATTTTTTTTTTATTGATTACCATGACTTTAGTCTTCTTGATATTTACTTTTAGCCCTTTATTTCTGCTATCTATTTTTATTGTATTCACAAGATTTTGTAGGGCTTTTTCATTTCCTGCAATAAGAACGGTGTCCAGAAGATTGCCTATCATGTTTCCTCCAAATTTTATCCCAGGGCATTCTTGTAGGTTTCTCATTATGGTTTCGCTTAACGTGAAAAAAAATCTGGTGACAGAACGCATCCCTGCCTGACCCCTCTTTTGATATTATGGAGAGAGCGTACATAATTTTCTACTCTTATTGCTGCTATTTGTTCCCAATACATATTCTCGTAGTAGTAGATCTTTTCCATTGTCAAGCTCACTAAGGCTTAACTGGAGTGGAAAAACAGAGAACCAGATCTAACAGCTATAATACCCCCTTCCAAAATCTAAATGAGAATAATACTTGGACAAAGTACAGTTACACAAAGTTTATTTACTGAACAAACGAGGCAACATGACGCATCATTCGCACAGCTCACAAACGTAAATATAGCATTACTAGGGGTGGAACCCCAAAACCAACATTGCATACATTTTAAATCTTCAAAACCTCTGAATTCACATAGAACGACTGCAAACGCACACACTCACAAAAGATAAACGCCGGCAATAAACCCCTAAGTTAACCACAATATATATTCCACTTGTCTCAGTCCCTTCAACACTGAGTTTGTCAAAGGGTGACGATTTCGGTTCATAACGATGTTCCGATGCTAGGGTTTCCAGTCTCTAACGAGTCTCTTGACGCTTGGCATGGCGAACAGGCACCGAATGAAACAACTTCCGAACGACGCGAAGATGCTCGCTACAGCAGACGTGGAGTCCTGTGAAGGGCGGCGCCTAGGAAACGAGCCGAGTAGAATGGCTGGGCCATAGGCTCGTGGAGTGGAAGTACCGCTGATCTTGCCAGAAGACGCAGCTGTAGAATCCCCACTAGTCGTACCTGCCTCGGACGCTCGTAACTTTACCGGAGCTCGGAAACGTGCACCTCATCGTAGAGCCAGGACCAACATGGCCAGCAACGACAACTGGCGCAGGACACTGGTGATCTCCTCCCCTCACGCTGTCGAAACTAAGAACATGACCTCCCCTACTGACCCGTAGGTATATAAACAGTTATGATTAGACATGGCAGCAAAATTTGTTCACTTGTAAATATGTCGACGAACCAAGCTACCAATACCCAACCTAGCCACCAAACCATACATCGACTACAGTAAAGGAGAGCAGACAACTATTCACTGCTGGCTACATGCCTGACAACGACACCTACACTCTAGACTTTCATATAACCATGTTGACAAAATTTGAAATGACTGACACTGCACCCACCGCATACCGACTGTAGCAGAGGAAAAACAGGCGTCGACTCACTCCTGGTCACATGCCAACAAACATAGATCTCTACCTACTTCTAGGACATGAAGTCCATCTACAAGTGGTGCCTCTGACCAGAAACTGGCCCTATAGACCCAACTGCAAACCGTCTGTAGCAGAGGGGCACCGAACACCAACTGACTCGTAACGCCCACAATTTATATTTTTCAAAGCAACAAATAAGCTAACAGAACCCTGTTTGCAGAAACCAGCACCAAAAACACACAAAATTTACACACACACAGACCCATGTAAACCATAACTTAGGCCATAAACACGGGTTGGCCGAAACATCCATTGACAGCCAAGGAACAAAATCACATAAAAAACAACACACGCACAGGTACAGGTAAATCATAACTGGACAGGTGAGTTTATCCCACCTGGCAAACTTCCACACTCTTTGCCCCAACAAAACACTCCTGTTCCCAAACGAGAAGAAAAGGGAAAAAATAAAATGATGAACAAAACTGCCCTTCCTTAAGATTCAAATACTGAATTTGAATTTAACAAATCAAAGGCATGGCGGTTAGCTATGCTCTCAAATCAAAACGCACAAGCACACTATTTCTTTCATGCTTCTTAAAACAACATATGAAATATTAATCCAAAACCACATTTGCTTACGAACAAAAATCCCCAAACCATTCCACTTGATGCTCGTTATCAAATGCCCCCCAAAACACTCCTGTTCCCAAATGAGAAGAAAATGGAAAAAATTAAAAGATGCAGAAAACTGCGGTGACATCCATCAGTATTGAGCTTTTCTGGTTGGTTGATCAATGTTTCTTGTCTTATCCGATAAAGTCTTGGTATTGTAACAGCAAGAACAAACTGGTTTTTTATCTTCACCATCTATAACGGAAAGGAAAAGTTGTAGGAAGAATTTAAGGAAGATCTTCACTATACATATCAGAATGGACGGTTTATCATTTCTGAATGAAAGTTTGGACCCATGATTAATATTGGGAGAATCTGACTGTGTGTTTACTGAGTGCAACATTTGTCAAGCAGATTGGGGGATGTTTTAAACGAAGTTTTACTCTAAGCAAAAATCGTATACATCACAAAGAAGGATAGAGCCAGCAGAAATTCACTAAGAACACTAAACAAGGATTCCCAAAAGCAGTCAAAACATGGAAATAGATATACAACACATTTATTTAATGCTTAATAATGATAACAATGGTAATCATCATCATCATTATCATGTGCCCTGCCGATGGCGTTGGCGAAAGTGGCCCTCCATATGTATTATCCCTTGTTGTCACAAGCACATCTTCCACCCTCTCTGTCCTCAGCCACCCTGCAAGTCCGTCCAATATTTTCTCCCTGGGTCTACCTGGTGTTCTCTTTTCCTTCATCTTTCCTGTTGTGACCTGGCACTCTAATTCCCCTTTCCTCATAAAATGGCTTATAAATGTTGCCTGTCTTTTCCTAATCTTCCTTATCAATGATCTTCTTGTGTCTGCCTCCATCAAGACTGTCTCATTTGTTTTCTTTGCTGTCCATGGAACTCTCAACATTCTTCTTAGAAACCACATCTCGGTTGTCTCAGTCTTGTTCTGGCTTTGCTTGTTGACTGGCCACGACTCACAACCGTATAACATTATCGGTTCCATATAACACTGAAGAACTCTCTTCCTGATGTAAATTGATAGGTTTGTGTTGGTAAGAATGCTTGTCATTTTCTTGAATGCTGGTTTGGCTTGGCCGATTCTGCTGGCTATTTCTGATGTGCATCTGCCATCTGGTGAGATGATCGTTCCCAGATATTTAAACTTATCAACCTGTCTCAAATTTCTGCCATTTGCTGATATTTTGCATAAGGGAATTTCGTGTTTTTTACTGATTACCATGACTTCCGTCTTCTTGCTATTTAGCCCCGACCCTTTATTTTTGCTTTCTATTTCTATTATATTCTCAAGGTTTATTAGGTCCCTTTCATTTTCTGCAATTAGCACGGTATCATCTGCGTAACAAATGTTTATCATTTTTCCTCCAAGGGCATTCTTCTGGGTTTCTCATGATGTTTTCGCTGTAAAGTGAAAACAGATCTGATGACATAGCACAACTTTGTCTAACTCCTCTTTCGATATGGTTTTCTATTCTCATTACAGCTGTTTGTTCCAAATACATATTTCTGATTATTCGTAGATCTTTTCCATCAATACTGAGTCTTTCTAGTTGGCTGATCAATTCTTCATGTCTTACCTGATCGAAAGCCTTGGTAAAATCAACAAAGCATAAATATAAACCCTTATTCAACTCGATTGACCTCTCCATGATCGTTCTTGGGACGTATATGGCATCAATAGTTCCTTTCCCTTCGACAAATCCACACTGTTCTTCTGCTATGTTTCCTTTGATTCTGTTCCTTGTCCTCATCATGATTATTCTTAATAGGATTTTTGTTACATGACTCATCAAGCTGATTGTACGATGGAGTTTGCATTCTATAGCCCTTGTTTTCTTGGGAAGTGCAATGAAAATTGATTTTGACATATCTTTGGGGATTTTTCCGGTGTAATAAATTTCATTTAGGAGGACTGTTATTTTTTGAATACCAAGTTCCTCCAGGGCTTCTGTAGTACGTGTTGTCTGGTCTTGGGGCTTTTCCTGGTTTCATCTTTTTCAATGCTAAACTAACTTCATTTTTCATTATGGGTGGTCTTTCAACGTTCTTTCATGTAATGTGATCTTCGTTTCTTTCCTCTTCATAAAGGTCTTTAATGTACTCTCCCCATCTGTCTAATATTTTGTCTTTTTCCATGATAAGTGTACCATCTTTCGATTTTAAGCAACCAGTTGATGTGCTTGTCTTTTTCCTGTGGATAATTTCTTCAATTCTTGTGTACATACCCTGAGAATCTTTGTGTCGGTCTTCTATTTCTTGACTTTGTTTTCAACCAAGCTTCCTTAGCTTCACTGCACCTATTCCTGATTTCTTTGTTTATCTTCCTGCATCTTTCCCCTTTTACCTTTGCCTTTCTCCGTTCTTCCATTGAGCGTATAATTTCTTTTGTCGTCATCCAGTTCTGTTTTGTTTTTCTATCTACTCTAGGGATATCTTCACAAGCTTTATTTATCGAGTTTCTCAGCTTTGTCCATTGTTCCTCACTGTCACGAACGTCTTCCAGAGCACTGAATTTGTTTTGAACATGTACCTTCATTCTTTTACGTGTCGCTTCATCTGTCTTTAAGACTCCAAGATTTAGTTTGATGTTAATTTTACAATAGTAATAAAAATGATGATAATAATGATGATGATGATGATGGTGACGATGATGTTTGGTTGGTATGTCTGTAACTTCAATGTTATCGTTATTTTGGAAATCAGATCCCACATTTTCTTTGGGCTGAATGCTTTTAAAGACATTAAATAATGAAATGTCAAATTGTCAAGTTATCAACTCTCTGTCTGTCTGTCAGTCTGTATGTCAATCTGTCTGTCTGTCTGTCTCTCACACACATATACAAACACACACACACACACAAACACACACACACACACACACACACACACACACACACACACACACACACACACACACACACTCTCTCTCTCTCTCTCTCTCATATATATATATATATATATATATATATATATTTCTCTCTCTCTTTCCTCGCTCCCTGTTTCTCATTCACTCACTCACTCTCTCCGCCCCCGCCCCCTACACACACCGTTTTCCTGCACCGTCTGTCAATGGCTTACTCTGTCGAACAGCGCTTAGCTGCCTACAGCATGGCCGTCAAAGCCAGCGTCAATTTGGTGTGCGTAATCAGTACTGCGTCACTACCTGCGTGCCGTCTAGTTTTGTTTGTAACTTTTTTGGATATCAGCCACATTTCAGTAACGTTGAGCATCTTGCATGGGCCGATTGCGAAGTCACAACATTACGAGCTGTAAAGTGAAATGTACAGGACACAGTTCTGAGACAGTCTAGCTTGGTATTGGTGTTGTACTGGAAGGACCTCGACACGTTGTTCAGCATTCTTAAAGTGTTTATGGCTCTGCTGAAGTGGCTTTTGATGTCACTACCTGCTCCTCCGTCGTGTGTGAAAGTGCTGCCTAAGTAGATAAACTCTCCAGTTGTGGGTAGGTCTGTTCCAAGTATCTGAACAGGTGAAAAGTTTGGGATGTTCATTGTGATCACTTCCTGGCTGATTTTAGGCCTATTTTTTGCGCAAAGATTTTTAGGTGGGATGCCTTTTCATGCATGTGTTCGTGAGTGTGGGAGACCAGTGCCAGGTCGTTTACAAAGTCAAGATATTCCAAATGTTAAAAAGATATCCGATCTCATGTGACTGTGAATTGGTTGGTCCGCAGTCGTATGTCTCATCACCCAATCTATGGCCATGATGAAGTGTAGTTGCTGACATTGTATATCCATGTTTGTCTTCTGTTTTTACTTCGAAATTCGCTAAATTTTCTCTGTCATATTCCAAGTTCAAGGTGGCAGTCTTCTCATGCCAGTTTATCCACAGTTCATGTCTAGTTTATTGTAGTCTCCCGTGTTCAGCCCAAGCTGATGCTGTTTCACAGCCAATTGACTCCGATCACATCCATTGTCTGATCAGACAGATGGAGCCACCAAAGTTTTACAGCATATTCCAATGCCCTGATAATTCTACTTAACTAGCGCCAAGGCTGGACACTCGACCTTTTAGATGATAAAATAATATGCGCCATACCAAGATAGAACTCATTTAGCATTCTCTTTACATCACCCACAACAATCCATTATTCAACCATCATTACCATTTGGCGCAAACTATGACCACAGCCCTAAGAACGTAATACGCTTGGGTTTAATAAAATGGTCAAATTCATTAGAAACGGATTATTTCCCTTTTCTGAAATTATTCATGAAAAAACATTTACGAAATACTCTATAACCTTTCTTTTTCAAGGTAAGAAGTATACACATTCAGTTCATGCATGCATACAATTCTAGAATATTTCTTCAAGTGCATATAATCACTATTCAGTCATACAAAATGATCTTGCTACTATAATACTATAATCATTAGCATGGCTCAACAGACAAAATTTATCTGAAATTCGTGATAACGTTTTCAGACCAACATCACCTCTGCACATACATTATCATACAACCGAGCCGCTATTTCCATTACAAATGATACCATGATCCGTATAGCCTACCACACTCGTGGATCTCATGCACATTATAAGTTCACACGTAAATTTAATAAAATACACATTTACGGCGATCATGCTCGTGCTTACACATAAGCACACCGTTCAGATTTCAACTTCTATAAGCAAACAGATTTCCGCGTACATGGATAACGTCTACTGACGCTTGGTTTTGAAGCAGTACACACTTCCTGCGGGATCTACACCCAAACACAATTGACAACATATTAATACATCTACGCAACAATACGATACAAATCAACACACCCCTGTATGACCTTTATACCGACTTAACAACATACATACCCCACACACTGTACACTATGATCTCAACACTTAGACTCTACACACCGCACTAGAATAAACAACTGCCTAACACTGAAGCCGAAAATTTGCGCCTGTCTTGTCTTGTTGTATTAAATTCGCGTTCGTATTTTTCTTTCGTGTTTTTTTTTGTGGTTGCTGGTACCTTACAAAGACTTGACTGAAGGACAATATAGACTGACTGGATTACAGGACAAGCATACCCTTGACTGGACCAGACCCTTGCATCTTCGGCCGGGCGTGGGAGGTCGCACAGGACAGGACAACAAAACTGGACATTCACCTTTTACCAGGCGTGAACGTAATCCGTGTCTGCATCAGTAGAAACATCGAGCCTATTCCCTCCCCCATGATACTAAGATAAGAATCCAGCCATAGCCATCTACGTAACAAATGTCGCCACATGACGCTCGTTTGCGCAAAAAAATTGCCTGACCAAGAGCTAGTATATCTTTTGTAGATACAAAAGCTATTATAGTAAGTTCAGTTCAAAACAGATATGACTCCAAATCCACAAGGGTCTCAAGAATCACACACAGCTTAAAAGAAGGGTCTGCAACAGAGCTCTGCCAGGGTCATCATCATCATCAAGCACCTTGCCACATGGCGTTGGCGATCATGGCCTTCCATCTGTTTCTATCCCTTGTTGCCTCCAGCACCTCTTCCACCCTCTTTGTCTTCAGCCACTCTGCCAAGTCCGGCTAATATCTTCTCCCTGGGTCTACCTGGTGCTCCCTTTCCCTCTAGCTTTCCTGTTGTGACCATGTGCTGCAATTTCCCTTTCCTCATAAAATGGCCTATAAATGTTGCCTGTCTTTTCCTAATCTTCCTTATCAATGATCTTCTTGTGTCTGCCTCCATCAAAACTGTCTCGTTTGCTTTCTTTGCTGTCCATGGAACTCTCAACATTCTTCTTAGAAACTACATCTCGGCTGCCTCAATCTTGTTCTGGTTTGTTTGTTGGCTGTCCACGCTTCACGACCGTAGAACATTGTCGGTTCTATATAACATTCAAGAATACTCGTCCTGATGTTCATTGATAGGCATTTGTTGGTAAGAATGCTTTTCATCTTCTTGAATGCTGTTTTGGCTTGGCCAATTCTGCTGGCTATTTCTAATGTGCATCTGCTATCTTGTGAAATGATCGTTCCCAGATATTTAAACTTAACCTGTCTCAAGGTTGTGCCGTTTGCTGTTCTTTTGCATGAGGGGATTTCATGTTTTTTACTGATCACCATGACTTCAGTCTTCTTGCTGTTTAGTTCCAACCTCTTACCTTTGCTTTCTATTTCTAGTATATTCACAAGGTTTATTAGGTCCCTTTCATTTTCTGCAATTAGCGCGGTGTCATCTGCTTATCGAATGTTGTTTATCATTTTTCCTCCAACCTTTGATTCAGGGTCTTCTTCTAGGTTTCTCATGATGTTTTCGCTGTAAAGTGAAACCTTGTCTGACTCCTCATTTGATGTTTTGGAAAGAGTTTGTATCGTTTTCTATTCTCATTGCAGTTGTTTGTTCCCAATACATATTTCTGAATATTCGTAGATCTTTTCCATCAATCATCGTCATCATCATCAGGTGCCTTGCCGCATGGCGTTGGCGACCATGGACTTCCATCTGTCTATATCTCTTTCCATCAATATTGAGTCTTTCTAGTTGGTTGATCAATTCTTCATGTCTTACCTGATCGAAAGCCTTGGTATAATCATCAAAGCATTAATGTAAATCCTTATTCATCTCGATTGACCTCTCTATGATAGTTCTTAGGATGTATATGGCATCAATAGTTCCTTTCCCTTTGACAAATCCACACTGTTCTTCTGCTATTTCTCTTTTGATTCTATTCCTTGTCCTGATTATGATCATTTAATAGGAGTTTTGTTACATGACTCATCAAGCTGATTGTGCGATGGAGTTCGCATTCTAAAGCCCCTGTCTTCTTTGGAAGTGCAATGAAAATTGATTTTGACATATCTTTGGGGATTTTTCCGGTGTAATAAATTTCATTTAGGAGGACTGTTATTTTTTTGAATACCAAATTCCTCCAGGGCTTCAATCATTTCTGTAGTACGTGTTGTCTGGTCTTGGGGCTTTTCCTGGTTTCATCTTTTTCAATGCTAAACTAACTTCATCTTTCATTATGGGTGGTCCTTCAACGTTCTTTCTTATAATATGTTCTTCGTTTCTGTCATCTTCAAAAAGCTCTTTAATGTACTCTCCCCATCTGTCTAATATATTGTCTTCTTCAATGATAAGCGTACCATCTTTCGATTTTAAGCAACCAGTTGATGTACATGTCTTTTTCCTGTGGATAATTTCTTTAATTCTTCTGTACATACCCTGAGAATCCGTTTTGTGTCGGTCTACTATATTTTGCATTTTGTTTTCAGCCAAGCTTCCTTAGCTTTATTGCATCTATTCCTGATTTCTTTGTTTATCTTCCTGTATATCTCCTCGTTTCTCTTTGCCTTCCTCCGTTCCTCCATCAAGCCTAGAATTTCTTTTGTCATCCAGTTCTGTTTTGCTTTTCTATCGACTTAAGGGATTTCTTCATAAGCTTCATTTATCGAATTTCTCAACTTTGTCCATTGTTCCTCACTGTCACCATGTTCTGAATTTGTCATGAACATGTACGTTAATTTCTTTACGTGTCACTTCATCTGTCTTTAAGAGTCGAAGTTTTAGTTTGATGTTGCTTCTGGTCTGTTTCCTTTTCCATAATTTCAGCCTAAATCTTCCCACTATAGGATTGTGTTCACTTTTGCAGTCTGCACCTGGTAGTGTTTTTGCTGACAGTAAAGAATTTCTAAATCTTTTATTGATCAGGATGTAGTCAATCTGATTCTTGGTATTATCTCCTGGACTCATCAAAGTCCATTTTCTTCTATTAGGCTGCTCAAACCAGGTGTTTCCTATTATGAACTCATTCATCTGTGCCCATTCTACAAGTTTCCCTCCCCTTTCATTTTGTGTACCAAGGGCATGACTAACACCACACAAACATGTCCGACTTTAGCATTAAAATCTCCCATTATTATTAACTTCTTGTGATTTACATTGGGGCTTAGCCATCTCTAATACTTCGTAGAAGTTGTCGACATATAAACGCGTACAACAACACACTTACACAAAAACACACAAATACGGTCACAATCCATAAATATACACACATAGACGCAGCAATACACGTAGTCACTGAACTGTGCACGTGCCCCATGCGTTACAGGTTGCTTAAGTAGCCAATTATGAACTATTTAAAACTGAAAAAGTGAGGGGGGGGGGGGGGGTCAGATGGATTCCTGCTGCGTATGCGACTGAGACAATACACAGAGGCTGGCCCAGAGCAGACGGAAAACCGTCACCGCTGCCCTGATGATGATGTGCATCTTTCATAATCAGTGATGCTATGGATTCTATAATGCAGTAGGGATTTGTGCCTTGTGAGTTTGCTCTCAATTTTCACAACTGGAGTGGTTTCTGCTGCATTGGCCATTTTTGTGATCTTGCCCTGCCATACAGAGCGGTTCTGGGCCATTCTCTCCCAGGAGTTGACGTCAATATCCAGGTAAACGTTTAAAGGAAGTTTTCTGGTTGTTTTGAAGTATTTCTTCTGCCTACCGACTGTCCTTTTGCAAAGGCAGAGTTGTCCAGCAGTTGATTAGGCAGACGATTGACAGTTATGCACACTACACAGTTAACCCTTATGACGTATGCTTTTTGCAGGAAGGTGTGGACGCTTTGGAGGCCACCCTATTTTAGAACTGTCACGTCAAGGGTTTTCTCCTGCCATCTGATGTGAAGGAATCTCCGGAGGCAGCTCATGCGGAAGTGATTGACCCGTTTGGTGTCTCTTCTACAGACAGTCCAGATATCACAAGCATGGAAAGCATCTGTTAACATGGCAGAAAACATCGGGATGGTGAGAAATGAGACGAGGACGCAGCCTTGTTTGATGCTGTTTATCATTGGTAAAGTATCTGACTCGCCTCCGCCATCCAAAACACTGACCATCGTGGAACTGCTGGACAATTGGCGTGAACTTGCAGTCGTGGATCTGCTGGATTATTGTCGTGAACTTGCAAGGGCAACCAAGCTTCTCTATAGTCTTCGATAGACTATTTCTGCTGACTGTATCAAAAGCCTAAGTCAGATCGATGAAGATAGTGAAAATGTAGTGAAAAAGTCAGTAGGCCCTATATGGCCCTTGGTATTTTCATGAAGTTGGCAAGCAGTAAAGATCATGTTCACAGTCCATACACAGCTTCACAGTCCCTACACGCCAGTGACACTAAGTCAAAGCAAATGGCTACTTTCAAAAAGACCTTAAAACACATATCTTTCAAAATATTTGCTTGTTCTGGAACCTTCTTTTTATCTTGTTCTCTGTTATCATTCTTGATTGGCTGTATTATTGTATGTATACAATTTTCCTACCGTGTTCACTGTACGAAATGTAAATAGTGGTCAATTACTACATGTATGTAAACTGCAACGAGCAAAAGTTTGACATGGGGAGTTCGCACTATACAGATCAAATAAAGTTACCATGACATGAGTTTAGGACTGCTAGATACTCACATAATACTGGATTACAACATTCTTAAGTAGCTGATGTATTCTAGATATGTTGGTCAATAACGAATGACAGTTACGTTTGGTCTAGCCAGTACTCCCGCTTATTCAATCTATGCCCAGTCCGAATTTCAGAAAAGCTGCGATCATTTTTTACAACTCCACCAGCATGGTTCGTTTGATGAAAGCTATAAAAGTAGTACCTTTGTTCTATAGCAGCTGCATCCTACTTGTAGGATGGACGGAAATACTGGTCTCCACATATGGTAGGATGGAAGGAGACTCTGATCCCTATCAATCTCCTAAATCCCTCATGGCTGGCTCCCAGATCCACGCTCTTGTGCACCATCTCAGCTGGTGGGCTAAACGACGTGATGGAGTGATGTTAGCGCGGCATCATTAGGCGGATATAATGCCTCAGATAACCAACGGCTAGGGCAACAGGGCTCGTAGGAGTTCAGCGACCTCGTGTTCATGACCATGATGAGCCACGTGGTTAAAGAGAAGATGATAAGTTGGTTTGAGGGTCACATGCCTAACAAGTTGCTGTACCACAGCTCAGTGTGTGTGTGTGTGTGTGTGTGTGTGTGTGTGTGTGTGTGTGTGTGTGTGTGTGTGTGTTTTGTGTATGTGTGTGTGTGTGTGTATGTGTGTGTGTGTGTGTGTGTGTGTGTGTGTGTGTGGTGTGTGTGTGTGTGTGTGTGTGGTGTGTGTGTGTGTGTGTGTGTGTGTGTGTGTGTGTGTGTGTGTGTGTGTGTGTGTGGTTGAGACACGAGATGTGACGTGTGTTGACAGTAAACAGCGTGCGGATAGCAGCACGGCATGATATTCGTTTAAATGATAACTGATTGCTGTTCACTGTGAAATGTATATATAGTCAGTTGAGAATCAGACAGTGACGAGTAAAGACGAAGAACCATTGCCCTGTCTTCCGAGTTGGCTGTAGAAAGAACGAATGATGGTGTCAGAATCGTGATTACGAACTCTAACAAAAATCCAGAATATTGAAGACTAAAGGTCAACCATGGAAGATGAACAAGAAGAGAGAAGAGCCATTCGACGACATGCCAAGATTCCCTTGCCTCCTAAACTTGATGTGAATGGAGGAAACCTGCAGAGCAGCTGGAGGAAATTCAAGAGGCTTTGGGACAGCTATGAAATTTTGACAACACAGACAGAAGAAGACTCAACATACAGAACAGCAGTTTTTCTTTCTTGCATCGGGCTGGATACTATGGACATCTATGAAGGATTGGCATTTGCTAATAAAGCTGAAAGAAATGACAATGAAACTTACGAAGCATTCAGATTCAACTGCAGACATCAAGCAGCAGGAGAATCTATCGAACAGTTTGTAGCAGAACTGCGGAGACTGATCAAGACCTGTAACACTGGTACACTGGAAGACAGACTGTTGAGAGATCAAATCGTACTGGGTGTACATGACGAGACTCTGCGATCAAAATTACTGGAAGTGCGACAGCTGACGTTGACTGCATGTATTGATATGTGCAGAGCGCATGAATCAAGTCAACAACAAACCGTCCAAATGATGAGAAAAACGCAGGACACGCAGGAAGTCCAAGCTTTCAAAGAAAAGAAGACAGCAAAGCAGTATAGCAAAAAACCAGAGTACAGAGAGAAATGTGGATATTGTGGTGGAAAGCACCCAAGAGCAAAAGAGAAATGTCCAGCATTTGGAAGAAAATGCAAAGCTTGTGGAGGAAATAATCACTTTGCTTCATGCTGCAGACTGTTCAGTCTCTCTTGGCTGATGGCCAGTTCTTGCAATGAGTCTGTTTTCTCCAGGTCTGTGGGGAAAACGGCTTCCTTGTGGGTGACTTGCTGTTCCGCTTTTCCACAGACTGCTCTGCTGAGGGTGTCAGCCAGGTGCATCTCAGATCCACGCTTGTACACTACCGTGTACCTGAACTTCTGAGTTCTGAGTAGCATCCTCTGACGAGTAAAGACGAAGAAGCATTGCGCTGTCTTCCGAGTTGGCTGTAGAAAGAACGAAACACGAGAGGACTTTAATTATGGGCCAAGGGTCACGAGGATAAGTGTACCTTACCTCAGCATCCTTAAATATATACACGAGTGTTTCGTGTGTTATACCCGTACGAAACAGTCGCATAGTAAATAGTGATCAATTACTGTGTAAATTGCAACGAGCTAATGTTTGACATGGGGAGTTTGCACTATACAGATGAAATGATTAAGTTAACGTGTGTGTGTGTGTGTGTGTGTGTGTGTGTGTGTGTGTGTGTGTGTGTGTATAGAAAGGATAACAACTTGGGCCAAGGGTCACGTGTCTCACTAGTATAAGTGCACCCTAGCTCAGCATTCTCTCTCTGTGTGTGTGTGTGTGTGTGTGTGTGTGTGTGTGTGTGTGTGTGTGTTTAGATAGACAGAAAGGATACTAACTTGGGTCAAGGGTCGCATGTCTCACTAGTACAAGATATGTGTACCCTAGCTCAGCATTCTGTGGGTGTGCGTATGTATTTACTCGAGCATTGTTTGTGTGTCCACGAGTACTTGTATTCGTTTACATTATTTGGCTCTTCTTTAAGTTACTACGATTTAGTACTTAGTTTCATTTCATATTTTGTTAGTGTCTGTTTTACTTGTTTGGAAATTTGATAATGTTCAATTCCTGTAAAGTACATCGTGCCGGTTACTGACATGGACATTTTGCGCTGTATAAGTGAAATTGTTATTATTATTATCATTATCATTATTACTATTATTATCATCATCATTATTATTATTACTACTATCATTAGTATATTATTATTATTACTATATTATTATTTGTTCTTCTTCTTCTTCTTCTTCTTATTGTTTTGTTGAGATGTGATCTTACAATTCATGTGTCGGCAAAAAGACTGATATCTCCTCACGAATATTGATTAAAGCATGGGAGATCACTCTCGCCTTCCGCCCGAACAATAACGGTCGTGTCCATCTGCTGCTCTGAACGAATGTATTTTTTACTTGTGTTAGCTGTTCATCTTTGTCTTGTTTGCCTCCATCATGTCAAGTGGTAGTGCTTCTTCAACAGGTTATGGGTTCAGTACGAGGTACAATA
This sequence comes from Monoplex corrugatus, assembly GCA_030674185.1. Classification (NCBI taxonomy): domain Eukaryota; kingdom Metazoa; phylum Mollusca; class Gastropoda; order Littorinimorpha; family Ranellidae; genus Monoplex; species Monoplex corrugatus. The sequence goes on along the minus strand of CM060306.1, from coordinate 64,428,218 downwards.
GACTTTTGTTCGATGGGGATGAGAACGGTTATGAACAATGGGAAGTGAAGTTTTTTGGGTACATGAGTCGATCGGTCTGCAGAAACTGAAAGACGTTATTTCGGCAGGCGATGACGTCGATGTTGATCAAGCAAAAAACGAAGAAGCATACGCTAAACTTATTCAGTTTTTGGACGATAAAAGTTTGTCTTTGGTCATGCAAGATGCCGTAGATGATGGAAGAGCAGCTCTCAAGATTTTACGTCAAATCATGCAAGCTCAAGCACGCCAAGAATTATCAGTTTGTACACGGTGCTGACTTCACTCGTGAAGAAGAACGAAGAAAGTGTTACAGACTATGTTATTGGAGCAGAGACTGCAGCAGCAGCATTCAAAAATGCTGGTGAAACTGTGTCAGACAGCCTCTTGATAGCAATGATTTTGAAAGGTCTACCGGACACTTTCCAGTCGTTTGTTACTGTGATTACTCAGAGTGAGAAGAAGCAAAAGATCACTGAATTCAAAATCGCCCTGAGAAGTTTTGATGAGACTAAACGCTCAAGAGTCCAATCTGGTGATTCTCTTCTAAAGAGTGCACAAAGGACATCCAGACATGGTATCAGCAACATCAAAACCGCCGTGGGTGATGAACAGAATCCGTCGACATATTTCAGGTGTGAACAACCGGGACATTTTTCCAGGAACTGCAGGCAAAAGAAACTATGGTGCAAGTTTTGTAAGAAAAACAATCACACAGACAAAGCATGCAGATTTCAGAAGAAAAGCTCAGATGAAGTCAATGAGGTTGTAGACAAACCACAGAAAGACAGCACAGAACACTTATTTGCATTCAAAGCAAACATTGATGAGAAAATGGGGTTCAAAGCTGACTTGCAAGTTGATTGTGGGGTTACCGCACATATTTTGAATGATGAGTCAAAGTTTTGTTTATTTGATAAGACATTCAGATCAGAAAAGCACTCCATAGAGTTAGCAAATGACAGTGAATGTTGCTGCGAAAAGAGGGAATGCAAGTCATCATCAATGTCATCAAGTGCCTTGCCACATGACGTTGGCGATCATGGCCTTCCATCTGTTTCTATCCCTAGTTGCGACAAGCACCTCTTCCACCCTCTTTGTCTTCAGCCACTCTGCAAGTCCGTCCAATATCTTCTCCCTGGATCTACCTGGTGCTCTCTTTCCCTCTAGCTTTCCTGTTGTGACCAGGTGCTGCAATTCCCCTTTTCTCATAAAATGGCCTATAAATGTTGCCTGTCTTTTCCTAATCTTCCTTATCAATGGTCTTCTTGTGTCTGCCTCCATCAAGACTGTCTCGTTTGTTTTCTTTGCTGTCCATGGAACTCTCAACATTCTTCTTAGAAACTACATCTCGGCTGCCTCAATCTTACCTGATCGAAAGCCTTGATATGAATTTCAAAGATTCTGATGGTATCTCTGTAGATGTTTCTCTGAAAAATGCTCTTTTTGTGCCAACATTTCCTCAGAACATATTTTCGGTTCAGGCTGCTACTGATGAAGGAGCAAGTGTCTAATTTCAGTCAGACACTGCAGAGCTTGTAAGCAAGGATGATACTGTCAGCTTTCCAATAGAAAAACGTGACAAACTGTATTACCTGAGTACAAACAGCTCAGATGATACTGTCGACACAGTGAATTACACACATGATCTGATGAGTTGGTATGAAACACTTGGTCACTGCAATTTTGATGACATTTTGAAGCTTGAAAGTGTTGTTGATGGCATGAAAGTTGTAGGGAAAAGAAAGAAGAGTGAATGTGAGGTGTGTGTGAAAGGAAAGATGACAAATGAGATAAGCAAGAGTCCACGTGAGCGTGCCACTTCTCCTCTGGAGTTGGTACACACTGATCTTGCAGATCCGATTACCCCGGCCTCACATGAAGGTTTAAAGTATGCCATTACTTTCACAGATGATTTTTCAGGTACAATGTTTGTGTACTTTTTGAAGAACAAAAGCAAGACGATAGTGGCAACAGAAACGTTTCTTGCTGATTCTGCCCCAAACGGGAAGGTAAAATCGATCAGGTCAGACAAGGGGACTGAATTTACCTCAGGAGAGTTCAAAGCACTCCTGCGGAAAAATCAGACCAAGCATGAAATGTCTGCTCCATACTCTCCGCATCAAAATAGGACTGCAGAGAGGCAATGGCGCACAATTTTTGAAATGGGTAGATGCATGCCCATTGGAAAGAGGCTTCCAACAGAATTGTGGCCGTATAAAGTGCACACAGCTGTATACAATGGCAACAGATGCTTCAATGCTAGGGTAAAACAAAACCTGTCCAGGCACTGACAAGCCTGCAGACCAAACATTTCCAAAATGCGAGTCTTTGGTTGCGACTGTTATGTGTACTCTCAGCAGAAGCAGAAACTGGATGAATGATGCAAAAAGGGAATTTTTGTGGGCTATGACAGATGCAGTCCTGCATACTTGGTGTATTTCTCTGACACTAGCACGGTTATGAGATGTAGACTGGTACATTTTGTCTAAAAAAAAGCATGATTGTGTTGAAAGGGAAACTCAGACCGATGACTTTTCAGATGATGATGTTTTAGTCAAACGTCCTGTCGTTGAAAAGGTTCCTGAAGAGCGGTGAGAATGTAAACCACGAGAAAATGTACCATCTGGTGAGCAAAACGAGAGATACCCCAAAAGAGAGAGAAAATCCCCTTCATATATTTCTGACTATGAAACAAAATTTGACGAAGATAAAATCATGACGAATGTTGATTTCTGTTACAAATTTTCTGGTTTTCCTCAGACGTACAAAGAAGCCATTGAGTCGTCTGAATCAGATTGTTGGAAAGAAGCGATGAATGAAGAAATCAACTCCCTGAAAGAAAACAATACTTCCACTCTTACCACTCTTCCTAAGGGTAGGCAAGCAGTGGGGGGAAAATGGGTGTATACAATCAAAGAAAGTGCAAATGGTTTCAAATCCTACAAGGCTCCCTATGTGGCAAAAGGATATAGCCAAAGAGAAGGACTAGATTACCATGAAACATTTGCACCTACTGCAAATTTGACTTCTGTACGTGTTCTCATGCAACTTGCTACACAGCATGATCTAACTTTGCATCAGATGGATGTGAAAACAGCATATTTAAATGCTCCCATTGATTGTGAAATCTACATGGAACAGCCTGAAGGTTTTGAAGCAAAGGCTGAAAGTGGACAGAAACTGGTGTACAGATTGAACAAATCTTTGTACGGTTTGAAGCAGTCTGGCAGGAATTGAAACCGGATGTTGCACACGTTTTTGGAACAAAATGACTTTGTAGAGTCCCCTTCTGAAAGTTGTGTTTATACCAAACAGGATGAGAAAGGAATTGTTGTGATCCTTGTTTGGGTTGATGATTTGATTGTTGGTGCAAACAATGATAGTCTTTTGTGTGAAACAAAGCAAATGTTCAAAGACAGATTCAATATGAAAGACATGGGAAAACTGTCATACTTTCTGGGTATTTACTTTGAACAAGGGCATGGCTTTGTAAAGATGAACAGAGGAGGTACATTGAAAAGATGCTTGAAAGATATGAGATGTCTGATTGTAAAGCTAGAGGTACTCCATGTGAACAGAAACTAGAATGGAGTGAAAGTGAACCAGCTGACTCCCATAGATATTATGAGATTGTTGGAACTCTGGTCTATCTGATAATGGGTTTCGACCTGATTTCTCTTGGGTTGTTACCAGACTATCTCAGTTGTTGTCAAAACCCCTTCAGTGTCATTGGTTAGCATTGAAACATGTGTTAAGGTATCAGAGGGGAACTGCACACTATGAGTTGTGTTTCAAAAAGTGTGAAAAAGACCTGAGTCTCATAGGGTACAGTGATTCTGATTGGGCATTCACGCAGCATAGACGCAGCACATCAGGCTACTGTTTTAGTTTGACAGAAGAAGGTCCTCTGATTTCTTGGAAATCGAGGAAACAGCCAGTTGTGGCACTGTCAACATTTGAGGCTGAATACATTGCTCTCACAGCCGCAGTTCAAGAGGCTTTGTATCTCAGTCAGTTTCTGGATGACATTGGCATTGATCATCAAGATCATTTGCCTGTGATCTTTGAGGACAACAAGGGCACACGATTTTGCTCCAGAAAATAACCCTGTGAACCGTCAGTGATCAAAGCATATTGATGTTCGATACCACTTCATACGTTCTGAGCTGAACAAGGGGAAATTCGAACTGAAATATTGTCCCACTGGTGAAATGTTAGCAGATTTGATGACAAAACCTGCTACCAAATCCCAGCTGAACAAATTCAAAACACTTATTTTCGGAAAGTAAAGATTTTTGTGAAACAGGATACTGTAATGTGTTAAACAAATGTTGTGCTGAAATGAAAAGAAATCTTGTGCTGAAAAATGTTGTATAACTTATGATGTAAAATGTATCTTTTCTTTTAGTTTCATGTTGCAGCTTTGATCTGCTTAGACAATGCTTAGTCAGTATTGATCTGCTTAATTATTGTATGGTTCTTGAATGAGAGAGTGAAATCGTTTCGATCAAGTGGGGTTGTTGAGATTGTGATCTTACGATATTCACATGTGGGTAAAAAGACTGATATCTCCTCATGAATATTGATTAAAGCAGGGGAGATCACTCTCGCCTTCCGCCTGAACAATAACGGTCGTGTCCGTCTGCTGCTCTGAACGAATGTATTTTTTACTTGTGTTAGCTGTTCATCTTTGTCTTGTTTGCCTCCATCATGTCGAGTCATATTGCTTCCTCAACAATTATTATTATTATTATTATTGTTATTATTATTATTATTATTATATATTATTATTATTATTATTATTATCATAATCATAATCATCACCATGATTGTTACTGTTAGTAATAATGTTTTTAGAATTCACAATATGGAATATCTTTGCCATTGTGGTGTTGGAAATACTCTTCATTTTTCTTGAAAAAAATATATATACAAAAATTATGCACCACACACAAATGGGTCAAAACCACTCACTTTCGTTTTTAAAGTGAGTGGTTTTCACCCATTTGTGTGTGGTGCATAATTTTTGTATATATATATATTTTTTTCAAGAAAAATGAAGAGTAATAATGTTGTTGTTTGTTATCATTAACATCATATTACTATTTCTCCATTGGCCTGCAGTCTGATGTCTGTTGCTCACCAGCTGGCTGCTTCTTGTTTGTCTTTCGTAAGTTTGTTCACGTAACATGTAGCGAATTCCACATCTGATCGTGTAGCTGACTGATTGCATATGTCAGAGCACAAGATGTGAATTCTGGTGAATGATGAGTGCACAATAACTGGTAATAGTAACAACAACAAAAAAGCAAACAAACGAAAACAGAAGAAAGCGTATTTAATAAAACAAGACAGGCACATGTCCTTCCTTATATTAGATAAGCATTCGGATTCTATTTTTGTGTTTTTCTGGTCTGTATTTGCTTGAAAGCTGGCAGCCACTTTGCTTGAGATTTCTGGTAGTACTTTGAATTTGTCCAAGAGGGCGTCAGCACGCCCACCACACCACATCTGTCTCACACTGGGAATATAAAAAATTCATGGGGATTAAAGTCCATTACATAAGTTACAGTAAACGGTAATGTTGAACGAGTCTTTTCAGAGTAACAATCATATGACACTCAATACTGAACAAGTTCGTTTACTTCGCGTGTGATTTTGGTCCTTAGTTATTACGTTTTCTGTGTTCACCTTTGATTGTTCCAGGCGTCTCCCCTCTCACACGTCACGATTCTGCCTTCATAGTTTATTAAATTTCTGCTACTGTTTATGGTCTTGTGTGTGACATATTTTGTCCCTTTCAGCGCTTTAAATTCATTTTTTTAATTCTTACCTCCCTCCTCCTTTTTTCTGTTTTTGTACCTATTTCTCATCCAGAACTTTTAGGATAATGCCTATCGATAGACTGGAGGATATAAAATCATGTATGAATAACTCAACGCATCCTTTGCATGGAGATGTTGCCATAAATATTCATCTCTCACAGCTTTGTGCACCAACAAGGTCACAATGGCCGAACGCTAAACAGAGAAAGACGACTCCGCGCAGAATGTTCCCAAATAAAATCAGCCTCGCAAACTCTGACATATAAAAGCCGGAGCATAAAACTCATGGAAAAATCAACAGTTCGGAAATCAAAAGCGGCGCCTCTTCTCGCCCTCTGCCGCTAATCTAGACCTCAGCGGGTAGGTTATTGGGAGGCGGAGGATTATAAATTGATCAGAATCCCTCGTAAAACATCCAGAACTACGCTGCGCCATTAGGAGTTGTCGGACAAAGTATGTATTTTCCTCCTGAATTAGCGGCGAAGGAGGAACGTGCGAGATCGAGTCGAATCTGGTAAAATTGAATCAAGTTGCTAGGAGGTCCCCGCTTCAACAAGTAAGCGCCATTGCCCATTCTGCGGCATGGCGCTTCGCCCCGTTGTTTCTTCAACATTTTTGTCCAACTCCATGAATGATGTTTCGTTATCTCGCTGGTTGTTTTTACGTGAGCAAATTTTTCTGATAATCTATCTGAAGAAATTCGGTGAGTGCAAAATGAAAGACCCTCTTCCAGACAGGGAATGTGTTCGTGCATTGTCTTTAGGTTTAGATGTTAAAGAGGATCAAAAGTTGTTTCAAAGTGATTCATTGGAAAAGGTTGTGATCACTGAACTCAGATATTAGTATCCATTTTATATCCCTTGAGTATGTGCGGTGAAAGTAATCTTTTTTGACGAAGATCTCCACACTTTGTGAAAAAAAAGTGTTAAAAGATGTAAGGTGAAATCGTCTAATTTTTTTTCACTGTCATACAGCAGTGGTGCTCCTCGGAACTAAGCATGAAAGTATAAAGGTCTGATCTCTAATAAGTGAATTTGGACAGAAGAAAATAACTAATCTGAGTAAGTAGACTGAATGCATTGCTTTCTCTTTTAGACGCACAATTTTTAACATATTCGGTTTCATTAAATTAAGAAAGAAAAAAAGGAAGAAGAGGAAGAGTAACTTTTGACCTTCCTAATAATCAGAGATGAGAGAAAAAAAATCTTTATCTTCAGCAATATTAAGAGGCATTTTTATCGAGCTGGTTTCTACATGTATATATTATCAAAGAATATACAGAACTGACAAAAGTGTGTGCCCTTCATGTGATCCAATTCATCTCATTATTTTGTCTGAAAAGGGAATTTTTGATTAAAAAAAGTGGACAATTCCTCAAACTAAGACAAAAGCTTGAAATGTCGCCAAACACGATAGTATAATGTTGGAAAAGCGTCGGATCGATGGGAGAGTCCATCGATGTGTTTAAAGGGGTGAAAGCTTACATATAGCCTTGTTGCGAGAATTTATCAGAAGAAGTTTCGTTGTAGCTTTTCATTTTCGGTTAGTCCCATAATTAGGGTGTTTGTCGGGACCCCACATACAGTTTGTATGTACATATCTAATAACACTTTTTAAGCATTTAACATCATAAAATTACAATGAAAATGATTGCAACGCTGATATAAAATCATGAATAAAGAAGGAAGATTACATATGGGCAACAGAGGACACATTCCATACGTCATAGTAACACAAACAATGATTAATTTATACCATTAATTTACGTACACGTCAAAACGTCACAGTTAGTCTCTACTATGAAAAACTGCTTTAAAGTTATGCAAAACCAAATTAATTTGTAGAAGCAAAGGTTTCACTTGGCACTAAAATTTTCAGTTTTACATGTCGCTTTTGACTGCTTAAAAAGGCGGCAGATAGTTCGAATGATACTCGGAAATTTTTGCATTTAAAGACATATGATTCTGCAAGCATTGTGAGATCAAATACGTTAGCTATTTTAACAGTTTTATCAACACGAAAAAGTATAGCATCGTGATTTTTTTACACTTAAGACATTTTCACACTTGAATACATTTACGGCTCCACAGTAAATATTGAATAGAATTCCTTGCGTCATCACACCATGTACAGTTAATCATAGCTGCTATACCCACTGCACTCAATACAAAATTTGTAGCAATGATTTAAATTGAACGTCTTTAATTTGATGAATTTTTGTTAACACATATTTCCAGGGAGTATGGACATTTAATTTTCTGACCATATTTAATAACCGTTAAGCTTACTGACATCAAGCATAAAATGCTTGTAATATACTTTTGCTCCCTTTTCCACATTCATGTTAAGCTTTAAGGTGCAAAGGACAGTAAAAGCGTTATTCATGTAATTGATTAGTTGTATTCAAGTTGTTATGAAATACTGTTTTGCTGAGTAGAAAGAAATTCTGGGGAGAGCCGGACAGCAAAAGGTCTTCAGAGGAGAAACCCTCGTCAAGCAAGTGTTTCGGCCCTTAACTCCTCAGACTCTTAGGAAGCCGGGCCGCATCCAGGGCATGACTCCTGGAAGCACCTCTGCTGTTGCCATTTTTTTTGGTCTTCCTCCTGAATCGAACTCGTGTATACTAGGTCAGGTTTCTCAAGGCAAAGTGACCCTTGTGACGGATGTCTTGTGAATCACTTGGTTATTAGTCACCAGCAATATATGGGGGAATTTTAAACCTTATGAAGTTCACGTTTGTTCCTCCTGGTCCAGATTCAGCTTGAGTTCTTTTCCGCTGTTTCTGCCATTGCCTTTAGGGCTCTGGTCCTCTTTCTCCCCGAAATCAAGATCTGCTTCATGAGATCGTAGGCTGATGTGCCTATCACCCCCCTTGCTCCAGCCTCCATGGCGAGGACTTTGGCTTGAAAGCCAGATGTCCTCATGTTGCTGGCTAGACTGGCAGTCTTGTAGATACGGGCATCCTCCATTCTACTTTCGTAAGGTACAGTTAGCTCGATTAGAATCACTTGTTTGGATGAATGGAAGTGGAGAACTACATCTGGTCTCATGCCAGTCTTGCTGATGATATCTGGGTGTTTTTCCATTGTGGGAGATCTGCTGTGCACTCCCAGTCGTCCGCTTCACCCAGTAGACCCCCGCTTCAATGCTGTGGGTGTGATATCTTCTTCAGGTCATTGTTCCTGCCTCCTGCCGTGTAGAAGGTTGTTGGAGCTTCTGGTGGCACGTTTTGTTTCCTTTGGCAGTGCTGATCGCAGTGCCTGATTGCTTGTGCGATCTCTTGAAGCACTTGATTGTGCCTCCTTTGGTTAGCGCTACGTTGCCTGAGCTCGGGACATATCCCTCTGTGTGTTTGCCCTGGTAGAGCAGACAAGCAGGTTTATCTGATTTTCTCCATTTTACCAGATTAGCATTCGAGGGCAGGAGGTCGTAAACAGATCTGAGGACGAAAGTGATTCTGAGAGGGGCCATATGCCACAGGTCATTCCAGCTTAGACTTATTTGGAATGCATTTTCCCAAGTCATCCACTGCCCCTGTTGACCTTGCTGAACCATTTTCTGGAGTCTTTGTGGCAATCTCTTCTTTCTTCATCTCTCGTATTATCATAGCTCTCTTTGCTTTCCCGTTTTTCCTTGTGGCAACCTCTTCTTTCTTCATCTCTCATATTGTCATAGCTCTTTTTGCGTTCCCGTTGGCCTTTGACCACCATTCCATTTTTCTTGATCCAAGTTCCTGCCTGTTGGTTGCGTGTGCCCTATTATTTCTTTGACTGTCAGATTTTCTTTCCCTGAGACCGGCGCCTCCTGGACTTTCCATTTCCTACCAGTCCTCAGATTTGGCTGGATTGGTCTCACAACTTTATCTCCGGATTCTTCAAGCATGCTTAGAAGCCTGACGTTTCCTGCCTTGTGCTCCTCAACATGGATTTTAGGGGTAGCTTCAGCTTTATCTGGCGACAATAAAGCGCAACGTCGGTGAGACTGGGTGGGACTCCAGGCCATTCCTTGTGTGTTTGTTGATTTTGGCCTCCACTCATTCCACTGTGCTAGTGCAGATATCGTATATCAACAGAGATTAGAGGAGCTTTGGAATCAGCATGAACTGCAGGCACCATACTTTGTATTTGCCACGAAGGCCACAGAGGTCTATTACCTAAAAACTTTCTTCTGCCATTTTCTTGGTTTCCTTACCCCTTTGGGCATCTTTCAGGGAGTCGTCATAAAATCCTCCTACACTTTTCACTGGTTCTTCTGTCACTGTTGGAATGGACTGATTTGCGACAGTAAACGCTTCTGTTTCATCTATTTACCTTTTCTCAGTGAGAGGCTCCATGACTTTTCGGCTTGAAATTTATCCTAGATGAGGCACGACTTTGACCAACTGCTTCAGGATCCCACGTGTCTCTTCCTTTGTGGAAAGCACTGTCGTGTCGTCCATGAAGGCTTTTAGAGGGGCATTTGGTATCCGTTTCCGAGGTCAGCTGGGCCTGAAGTCATCATTGCAGCTTTCAAGATGACCTCCATGGCTAACACGAACAAAATTGGAGAACCTGCCATCGGTGTACTCCTCACTTATTCAGTCGCACTGTCGTGAGTTCGCTCACGGCGGTGCGCACTGAAGCCAGTTCTCAACCCAGCAGTTACGCTGAAGAAGTCGGCCGGATCGCCGATGAAAGCTACGCAGTAAGTAGCTTTTTTCACTGAGAGACAGGTTCAGCCAGGTAGCCATTATGTCTACCCCTCAGTCGTTAAAACTTCCTCAACGTCTCATACGCGATTTCGACGGGAAAGTCATCAAAATTTTTAGAGAACTGGAAGAGGAACATCGATCGCTAGCCAGGTTCAGGAACCATCTTCATTTCACGCTGCATTTTAAACATCAAAATGTGTGCCCTGCAAGTCTTAAGATAATTTCTGGGTGTTTTTCTATTGTGGAAGATCTGCTGTGCACTCCCATTCGTCCGCTTTACCCAGCAGATCCCGCTTTAATACTCTGGGTGTCACATCTATTTTGGCCATTTGTCCCTGCCTCCTGCAGTGTAGAAGATTGTTGGAGCTTCTCGTGGCAAGTTTTTTTTTCTCTGGCAGTGCTGGACTCTTAAAGATAGATCAAGCTACCCGTAAAAAGATTAACATACATATTCAAAACAAATTCAGTGCTCTGGAGGACCTTGGTGACAGTAAGGAACAATGGACAAAGCTGAGAAACTCGATAAATGAAGCTTGAGAAGAAATCCCTAGAGTAGTTAGAAAAAAAAACTGGATGACAAAAGAAACTATACGCTTGATGGAAGAACGGAGGAAGGCAAAGGGAGAAGAGGAAAGATACAGAAAGATAAACAAAAAAATTGGGAATACGTGCAGTGAAGCTAAGGAAGCTTGGCTCTAAACAAAGTGTTAAGAAATAGAAGACCGACACAAAATAGATCCTCAGAGTATGTACAGAAGAATTGAAGAAATTGTCCACAGGAAAAAGACATGCACATCAACTGGTTGTTTAAAATCGAAAGATGGTTCGCTTTGGAAAAAAGACAAAATGTTAGAGAGATGGGGAGAGTACATGAAAGACCTTTTCGAAGATGACAGAAACGAAGAACACATTATAAGAAAGAACGTTGAAGGATCACCCATAATGAGAGATGAACTTAGAGCAGCATTGAAAATGACGAAACCAGGAAAAGCCCAAGACAATATTACTACAGAGATGATTGAAGCCCTAGTGGAATTCGGTATTCAAAAAATAACAGTCCTCCTAAATGAAATTTATGACACCGGAAAAATCCCCAAGATATATCAAAATCAAATTTCATTGCACTTCCAAAGGAAACAGGGGCTATAGAATGCGAACTCCATCGCACAATCAGCTTGATGAGTCATATAACAAAACTCCTATTAAGAATAATCATGATCAGGACAAGGAATAGAATCAAAAGAGAAATAGCAGAAAAACGGTGTGGATTTGTCGAAGGGAAAGGAACTATTAATGCCATATACATCTTAAGAACTATCATAGAGAGGTCAATCCAGATGAATAAGGATTTTTATATATGCTTTGATGATTTTACCAAGGCTTTAGATCGGGTAAGACATGAAGAATTGATCAACCAACTAGAAAAGCTCAATACTGACGGAAAAGATCTACGAAGAATCAGAAATATGTATTGGGAACAAACAGCAGCAATGAGAATAGAAAACGGTGTATGCTCTTTCGAAAATATCAAAGAGGAGTCATGCAGAGTTGTGTTCTGTCACCAGATGTTTTCACTTACAGCGAAAACATCATGGGAAACCTAGAAGAATGCCCTGGAATAAAGATTGGAGGAAAAATGATAAACAACATTCGTTACAGAGATGACACCGTGCTAATTGCAGAATATGAAAGGGACCTACGAAACCTTGTGAATATAATAGAAATAGAAAACAAGGGTTGGAGCTAAATAACAAGAAGATGGAAGTCATGGTAATCAATAAAAAGCATGAAATCCCCTCATGCAAAATAACAGCAAATGGCACAACTTTGAGACAGGTTGGTAAATTTTAGTATCTGGGAACAGTCATCTCACCAGACGCAGATGCACATCAGAAATAGCCAGCAGAATCGTCCAGGCCAAAACAGCATTCAAGAAGATGAAAAGCATTCTTACCAACAAATTCTTATCATTAACATCAGGACATGTGAAGATTTAGGCTGAAACTACAGAAAAGAAAACAGACCAAAAGTAACATCAAACTAAATCATCATCATCATCATCATCATCATCATCATCATTAAGTGCCTTGCCACATGGCGTTGGTGATCATGGCCCTCCATATGTATCTATCCCCTGTTGCCGCAAGCACATCTTCCACCCTCTCTGTCTTCAGCCACTCTGCAAGTCCGTCCAATATTTTTTCTTCTGGATCGACCTGGTACTCTCTTTCCCTCTAGCTTTCCTGTTGTGACCAGGTGTTGTAATTCCCTTTCCTCATAAAATGGCCTATAAATGTTGTGTCTTTTCCTAATCTTCCTTATGAATGATTTTCTTGTGTCTGCCTCCATCAAGACTGTCCATGGAATTCTCAACATTCTTCTTAGAAACTACATCTCGGCTGCCTCAATCTTGTTCTGGCATTGCTTGTTGACTGTCCACGCCTCACATCTGTATAACACTATCGGTTCTATATAACATTCAAGAACTCTCTTCCTGATGTTCATTGATAGGCATTTGTTGATAGGAATGCTTTTCATCTTCTTGAATGCCGTTTTGGCTTGGCCGATTCTGCTGGCTATTTCTGATGTGCATCTGCCGTCTGGCGAAATGATCGGTCCCAGATATTTAAACTTATCAACCTGTCTCAAGGTTGTGCCGTTTGCTGTTATTATGCATGAGGGGATTTCATGTTATTTTACTGATTACCACGACTTCAGTCCTCTTGCCGTTTAGTTCCAATCCCTTACCTTTGCTTTCTATTTCTATTATATTCACAAGGTTTTGTAGGTCCATTTCATTTTCTGCAATTAGCACGGTGTCATCTGCGTATCGAATGTTGTTTATCATGTAAAGACAGATAAATTGACCAGTGCAAAATTTAACATGTATATTCAAAACAAAATCAGTTCTCTGGAGGGCGTTGTTGAAAATGAGGAACTATAGACAAAGTTGAGAAAGTCGATAAATGAAGTTTGTGAAGAAGTCCCTAGAGTTGAAAGAAAAACAAAGAAGAACTGAAAGACAAAAGAAAGTTTCTGCTTGATAGAATAAAGGAGGAGGGAAAAGGAAAGGAGGAAGAATACAAAAAAGATACACAAAGAAATCATGAATGGGTGCAATGAAGCTAAGGAAGCTGTGTTTAAAATAAAGTGCAAAGAAATAGAAGACCGACACAAAACGGGCCCTAAGTTTATGTAAAGAAATATTGAAGATATTGCCCACAGGAAAAAGACATGTACATCAACTGATTTCTTAAAAGCTGAATATGGTACAAGTATGAAGGAAAAAGACAAAATATCAGGCAGATGCGGAGAGTAAATGAAAAACCTTTTTGACGATAACAGAAAGGAAAAAAGCATCATAAGAAAGAACTTTGAAGAGCCACCAATAATCAAAAAAGATTAATTACAGCAGCCTTGAAAAAATGAAACCGGGAAAAGCCCCAGGAGCAGACAATATTATTACAGAAATAATCGAGGCTCTAGATCAATTTGGTATTGAAAAAAATTACAAGTCCTTCTAAATGAAATATATGACACTAGAAAAATCCATAAAGATATGTCAAAATCAAGTTTCATTGCATTGCAAAGAAAGGAGGGGCTTTAGAATGTGAACCTCATCGTACAATCAGCTTGATGAGTCATGTGACAAAGACTCTTAAGAATAATCATGATGAGGACAAGAAACAGAATCAAAAGAGAAACAGCAGAAGAAATATGTCGATTTGTTGAAGGGAAAGAAACTATTAATGCCATATACATCCTAAGATCTCTCATACAAAGATCAGCGGAGTTGAATAAGGATTTTATATTTGTTTTGTTGATTATACCAAGGCTTTTGATAAGATAAGACACGAAGGTGTGATCAACCCAACTAGAAAGGCTCAGTGTTGATTGAAAGGATCTAAGAATAAATATGGAATACGTATTGGGAAAAAACAGCAGCGATGAGAGTAGAGGGTAAGGCAGAGATGTATTCATTTACCAGATTTCTTTTCACTTTGCAGCGAAACCATCTTGAGAAACCTAGAAGAATGCCTTGGGATAAAGGTTGGAGGACAAATGTGAAAAACAAAAAAATCTTGGTTACGCAGATGACACCGTTCTAATTGCATTGCAGTAAACGAAAAAGACTTACAAAATCTTGTGAATATAATAGAACTGGAAAAAGTAGAAATAAAGGGCTGGAGCTATAAATAGCGAGAAGACGGCAGTCATGGTAATTGATAAAAAACAAATCTCCTTATGCAAAATAACAGCAAATGGCACAACATTGAGACAAGTTGATAAGTTTAAATATCTGGGAACAGTTATCTCACCAGACGGCAGATGCACATTACATGTAGAATTGCCCAGCAGAATCGGCCAAGCTAAACAGCATTCAAGAAAATGAAAGCGTTCTTACCGACAATGCCTATCAATTAACATTAGGAAGAGAGTTCTTCAGTGTTATATAGAATCGATACCGTTGTACGGATGTGAAGCGTGGACAGCCAACACGCTAAGTCAGAATAAGATTGAGGTAGCTGAAACTTAGTTTTAAAGAAGAGTGTTAACGGTTCCATGGACAGCAAAGAAAAGAAGTCAGACAGTCTTGGAAGAGGCAAACAAAAAAGAACATTAGTGAATAAGATTTGGAAAAGGCAAGCAACATTGATAGGGAATTTTACGAGGCAAGAGAAATTTGAGTACCTAGTCACAAGAGGAAAGCTGGAGGGAAAAAGAGCCAGGAAGAAAATATTAGATGGACCTGCGGAGTTGTACAAATGTGAAGCATGGACAGTCAACACGCTAAGGGTGGGAGATGGGCTTGCACTGATAAAAGATTCGTATGGAGGGCAATGGTCGTCATCGCTATGAGGCAGGGCACATGATAATGGTGATAATGATCCATGTATGTGTTAGGACAACAGATACAATATGTGTATCCATGTCTTTGTTAGGAAACATCAAAATACAGCGTGTCTATTCATGTCTATGTTAGGAAACATACAAATACAGCATATGTATCTCTGCCTGTGTTATTGTTATTGTTATTTTTGTTTAAAGCCCGACTGCGTAGAGCCACATCAGGTCTATAACTATTTCAAAACATACACAATACTGCAACAGGAAAAAAGAAAAGAAAATTAACTACACGTATCAATGCACTTGTGCACATAATCTAAGGAGATGCCCCTGGCATTGACCAGACCGTTCAATTTTTCGTACAGTGGATTAAAAAAAAAAACACCTTAAAACAAATCTATAATAAGTAAGGACACTAAAACATTAAAATAGGCCTAAATTACATGTCTCATTTCCCTAGAGCTAAACGTGCATTCAATACATGTACTCAATTATCAATCCTATGAGAAAGCATGTGAAACCTTTTATCGAACACATACAGGTGAATGGACCAGCAAGAAAGTCATAGGAAGAAATTACAGAGAGCAAAGGAGGAAGAAACAAAGACAGTGACAGAAAAGAGGAAATTTCTAGCACAGAATTTTCAGAAGGTGGGATTACTACTTATACTGAAAGAGCCTCCAGCATCCCCACGGGCTAGAGATACTAGTACAGCATGTTTATCCATATCTGTGAGGATAACACACAAAAATATAGCATATCTATCCATGTCTATGTTTGGATCAGAGCTACAAACACAGCATTTCCTTCCCTCCACCCCGTGGGGAATCCGGGGGTTCCTTCAGAAAAACAGTACCTCCACCTTCTCGAAATTTATACCAAGTGATATGGTGTATGGGGAATATGGAAGATATCCATTGTGTATGAATTCTTTTGTTAGATGCATGAGGTATTGTATGATCAGAGTAGACTATCCCTAAAAGCTTAAAAGGTCAATTGGAAGTTTCACGTATTTTATAAAAGGCGAATCTGTCACCAGTCTCAATGTGATCGTTTCAGTTCTGCCATCAGCAGTCTATCACCCTCTGTTTGAAATACTTAATGAAAGCATTTACACTTTCAACTCCTTGATTTTCCCTTGACTTAAGCAACTATTGATTCAACACATGCAAACATATAATGACCAGGAATGCTTACTCCTACAATCTTACCCATTCGACCGTTTGTAAGTTTTTATGGGCAGTCTACTCTGATCCATACAGATTAACTTAAGCCAGTATCTTACGCATCTACCAGAAGAGTTTATATATAATAGGTATCTTCCATACTCCTCATGTACCCTATCACTTGGAGTGGCGCTAGTTAACACCAAGGAATCCTTTCAGAGCAAATGGATGTATTCTTTTGTTGCCAGTCCTTTCTGAAGTCCCCACCACACTTCTGCTTCGTGATGTACTATAGCGTGTACTTGTAAATCAACGAGCTTCATTAAGATTTAAAAGAAAGTAATTCAAATCGGTAAAAGTTGCTTTAAACACTCAAAATGCTTTTTGTTTTGCTCTTGAAACTAGATCATGACATGCCAAGTTATTTCTCAATTTTGTTGTAAAGTAGATTCCAAGGAATTTATACACATTTGCAACAGGCATACTAATGCCGTCGTTCATGGACCACCAAGAAATCCTCCCTTTCGGAAACCCATGATACTACTTTTTCAGTTTTTACCTTAAGTTTGAGGTTGTTGGCAGCTTTATAATGGTTGTTTAGTTGAGTCTGCAATCCCATGGCAGTTTCAGACTGCAAAATGATATAGTCTGCAAACAACATTATAAATATCTCCAGCCAGTCTACAGAAAATTTTGCGCAGTATCCACCGTTATTTATTACTTTTAGAGCTAAATCATTGATAAAGAAGAGGGAGAATAACACAGGCCTGGACACATTGCATTGCTTTAACCCGTAAGTTCAATGAATACAATCACCAAGTTTGGCTCCACATCTTTCCCAGCTTTAACTACTATATATTTTTACATATATTCATAATACAGCAAAATAGTCTACCCTTGATCTCATTTTTTACAAGGATTGGCCATAACAGATTTCTTGAAATTGAACCGAATGCATTTTCAAAGTCAAATCGAACGCGTTTTCAAAGTCAGCTAAACATACATATAGCTTTCAGTTCAATGGAAATTGTTTCTGTATAGCCACTAATAATGTAGACGCATGATCAGTTATAGAACTGTCTTTCTTAAACCTTGCCTGATATGTACCCGTCATAATGTTTTGTTCTATGCATACTTATAATCTGCTGTTGATAATAGAACTATATAGTTTTCCACATGTATCAGACAGGAAAATACCTCTCTAGTTTTTGTTCTTATTAACATCTTTTTGTGTGTGCAGTGGCAACAGAATGGACTCACTCCAACATTTTCGGATATATATACCTTTGTTAAGTAGGTTATTAAACAACCTTACCAAAAATCAATAATTCACAAATGATTTGATCTGGTCCTACAGGTTTATTGCTTTTCACCTTTCTGATAGCAGTGAGCATTTGTTTTGAAATGGGTTAGTCTAGCATAGGATCTACATTATGAATATCGAACTCATCCTCTGCTTCTTGAGACTTTTTAGTTCTTTTGCAGGATATGTTTGAAATGTCAGAACCAGTCATCAACAATGACATTATTTTGAGGTTGGGTATTCTTTCCTGAAATTTTACGAACTGCTTGCCAGAAATATGTCTGATTTTTGCAGGATTATAATACAGAGAGCTACTTTACGTCTTTTTTTCTTGGACAACAGTTTTTGTACTCTCTTCTACTCTTGAAAAAAAAGAACGAACTCTATCATCAGCATCCAAAGTCTTTCTGTCTATCCTGAAAAATTTGTGTAGTTTGTCCTTGCAGTTCTGCAAATCTTGATCAAACAATTCTTTGTTTCTCTTGTTATGGTTGATACATGTCTTACGTTTCACATAATCAGCTTGTTGCTTTAGAATAGCATGAAACATTTCTAACTCTTCATCAACATCAACATCAATTAACTCTGTTGCTTGATTTAACTGTTGCTGAATGTCATTACATTCTAGTTTATTTGAAATATTCTGCGTGTTCCAATCTCCATGTAAACTTTTCTACACACTTGTTTATATTCTGTATTACAATACAATACAATACAATACAATATTTCATTTGTATAGCGCAAAATCTTGATAAGATCAAATCTAAGCGCTAAAACAGACACACACGCACGCACGCACACACACACACACACACGCGCGCGCGCACACGCACACGGCTAAAATGGGGAGAAAGAATAAAAGCAATGGAAAATTATAGAGAGCATATTATATACAATTATATATTACAATGTGATTCCCCTCCGAGTGGAGACAGGCTGCAGAGGGGATTGAGTGAGGTCAGGATTTTATGCAGAGGAGAACAGGTGAGTTTTGAGAGCGGACTTGAAGGAGACAAAAGTAGGTTGCTGACGGACAGAGAGAGGAAGTTTGTTCCAGGAAAGTGGACCAGAAACAGAGAAGGCTCGTGGACCATATGGACCATAGGTATTGAGCTTAGTGCGTGGAAAGCGAAAAGTCAGAGGATCGGAGGCAGAGCGGAGGGTACGTGAGGGAACATAGATCTCAAGTAGGCTTGACAGGTAATCGGGGTTGCGTTATTGAGGCTTTTGTAGCACATGGTGTCTAGTTTGTACTGTATGCGCTTTGATACAGGGAGCCAGTGAAGTTGTGCCAGGAGAGGAGATATGTGGTCAGCTTTTTTCTTTTTGAGTAAAAGGCGTGCAGCATTGTTTTGAATGCGCTGCAGGGTGTGAATGGTGGAGGTAGGAAGACCAGACAGGAGTGAATTGCAATAGTCAATGCAATTTTGTCACGTGAATTGTATGCTCTATAGGTTTCAATGCAGTTTTGTAAAGGCAGATTATTTGACTCAATTCTTTTTTGCATATGCAGTCTACTTCTATATCTTAGTGGATCAAAAAGGGCTGATGATTCTAGAAAGTATTTGTTGACACTATTGCCTGTTTCTGAAACGTACGCATAGCGTCCCTTTCGGTTGCTGTTATATACACCATTTTTGATGTATGGACTTAACACTACTGCACATGTTTAACGGAGACTTGCTATACGAATTTAATATTAGATCTTCAGCGCATCTGACATCAAGTTTCTGTTTATACATGTATAGACACTTTCCTTTTCATAACTAGAAAAACAGTCTGAAGTTCAGATATTCATATCTCCACATATTAACACAACACACACACACACACACACACACACACACTCATCGAAAGATAACAAATTGTCAATAAGTCATTCTTCTCGTGCACTGATGCCATCATTAATGTTGACAATAGCGTAATATGGAGAATGATCTGGATGCATAATTATGTGCACATACGTATGTATTTTTTTTTTTTTACCTAATCCAAACAGTTTTTTTGTCTAAAACAAACAGTAAAGATTGACCGCAATCGCAAGGGATATATTGCACATATGAATCCAATGTTTTTCTCTGATTAAACAAACGACATCCTCGTGAAATCAGCTTTTTGCTGATTTAACATACGCCTTGTGGTCCATGAAAATAGTTGACTTGAATTCATCAATGAGAATATTTCCACAAAACAAATGGCGTCAAAAGAAGAAATGTATTTTGCAAACTGCGAATTGTGTCATTTTGAAAATAAGCGGTTTTATGTTCCATTGAAGAAAATGAATGTTTGCTATATTCCGTCACACCTTTTGATGTATTTACAAAACTTTTATCTTCTGTCTGGACATATCATCAACGTAATATTATCATTTTCATCATTAGTTATAGTTTCATTAGTATCATAATTATTGTACATACATCAAATAAAGGTCAGTGTCAGGTTCAGAACCCGGGTTGGCATCGGTTACATTGACATTATCATCGCAATACGGGTTTTTATACATTTGCCACGTGCATAACGTTAATGAAATATTACAGGCCCACCCCAGCTTGCTTGAACACAAATCTTTCCCGGTCTCTTTTCTCTATGATTACCACTAGAAAAAATGAGTGATGGAGTATTTTAATATAGGTCTGGTAGGCCTATTTGTTATGTCCAGACGGCCGTTTTCGTAGGTCGCCTCTCGAATAATTTTGTCGTTTTCAAGGAAAACGGTTTTTCCATTGATTACTAAGTGATCAAAGATCATCGTTACCTTCTTTCCTTTGCTCCCTATTACCTTCAAGTGGGGGATTAGTTCTTCTCTTTACGAACACTTGGGAGGTCTTCGCCAATTATTTGTTCGTTGTAGCTTTCTCTTGGCCTTTAGGATACGTTCCTTATTTTTGAAGAACATACATCTGGCAAATATTGCTGCGTTCTACTTGCTGCTCACACGGTGACTGTTGAAAGGCGCATCATCTTGTGGTTCTAGTTCTCCTTTCACCAGTTTATTGATAGCATCTTCGCAGTCTTGCTAACTATCCTTTTCTTTTGTCGGAAGATCGTAGATGAAGATGTTGTTCCTTCTTGACCGTCCCTCTAAGTCATCCATCTCGTTTGCAGTTCTGAGTTCCTGGTGTTCACGCTTGAGACTGTTTACAACTGCTCTCAATTCTGATACGTCTTCGTGTATATGGTTCAAATCATCCTTCATATCAATCAATATGGAAATGACATCACACAGTGACAGAGAAGGTTCTGGTTCTATACTCTCTTTTCCTGCAGCAGTCTCTTTCACTGGTTGTGTAGCATCCGCCACTGACACATTGCTACCCACGCTGACGGCTGGAGCTGACACTGGTCAACTGGGTCTATCTACCGGATCCCTTCGGTCCTGGTTCAACTCTATGTCGCCACATCTGTATAGCAAAAGGGCAAAATACAGGTACAAGATGGTCAAACCTACCTGTACACTGCTCACTCTGTTGGCAGTGTCCGTATTCTCATGTCAATGGCTAGGCTAAGCCAATTTCACCCTCACCACCCTCTCCCCCGTATCTCTCCTGACACCAGCAGACCTGACAGACACAGTACTGGTCAGGAAATTTGAGCAACACCTATAATAATTCATCTGTAAATTGGCTGAAACTCAATTGTATGATCCTGTGTATGATGGGATGTACATATGGCCGCAAAAGTGACCAGGCATGATGCTCTAGATAAGCCCATTTTGCCTATTTTGCTTGTCAGACATGCCCCCAAATGGATCATAAGTTTGCCGTCTTTTTATTTGTCACCAGGGCTTTCCTTGCAGTCATCAGGACTGATTCTCTGAAGCAAGCAGCCAAGCCACAAGTCTGAGTGTAGAGAGAAAAAATGAAGAAGAAAAAAGAAAAACCAAAACAAACACCCGATTGTGCCGGATGGGACTTTGAAGACCAATGTCTCACCACTGTCTGGACAATCGCCTCCCAAGTCATGGTAGCCGTTTCACGAAACAAAAAGGGGCTGTCCATGCGCTGCATTCAGACCCAGTCCTCAGTAACTTTGCTTATAAGCTGAATTGCAAGGTGGGGAGATAACAAACCCGAGACACAGCCACACAAAATGTACCGACCAGATCCACCTCAATTACTAGACCAAAAGAGAATAAAAGAGCCGTCTTTCGCCTTCCTGTGGGCCTTCGTCTCCTCATTGGAGTTTCAGTGTTACATGTCAAGACTTAGTCAAAGGAGCAAAGACAGCAATATTCCTTGCACTTAATATCATGTATAGACTTCACAGGAATCGATTTAAGTAAGCTGTTTTTTTTCTCACTGACGTCAAACAGGGCCGTGTTCTTTCCCCTCCCCTCTTTGCAATTACCATTGGTTGGATGCTGAATTATGTAACTCAAGGAAAGAGGATCTAGTGAATTGAAGAAAAATGAATGTTTCCGATTTAGACTATGTTGATGATATAGCTGCTATGACAAATAACATTCAAGGTCTTCAGTTGCTTGTAGCTGACATCGGCAGTTATGCAGGAAAATTTGGCCTTATCATCAGTGCCAAAAGACTAAGAACATGTTTGAATGGGGAACGTCAAGTGGCAACAAATGTCTCCATTGACCAATAGAAGGTTGAGGAGGTACTTTGGCAGTTTCATCAGCAACACTAGCGACCTTCACTACAAGCTGAAATGCCAGACTGGAAAGGCAACAGCAGCATTCAACCAGCTGAGCAAAGTAAGGAACAGCAGGAAATTTTCTCTTGAAATCAAACTGAGGTTCTGGTTGCAACGTAATATTAGCGCTGCTCTATGGCTGTGAAACATGGCATCTTAAAACGCCCAGGAGAAGAAACTGGACGCCGTTGACACCAGATGCCTACGTAAAAACCTGGGCATCAAATGGGTGTGACAAATGATGAGATCAGGGACACATCACAACAGCTGCCTGTATCAACCACCATTTGTAAACGGCGAATCCGCTTGTTGGGGTATGTCTGAAGGCTTCCCAGCTCGAAGACCTGCAAATCAAGAGGCCAGAGAAACAATGGCGGCCCAAACTGAACTGGCGGCAGACATTGGAAGGAGATCTGTGACTGGTCAACAGAGGATGTAACGACACCAGTAGAATGGCTGAGGACCGTGAGTGGTGTCCAGGGCACCTTGACTGCCTCACGTATCGTGCAATGTGGAAGCAACCAAGCAAGGAAAGTCGATTCTCAGGTTGAAGCAATTGTATAATATAGTGACGAAATCTGAACATTTGACAAAGACATTGAAAGTGAAAAACTACATATTTGCGATGAAACATTTCTTGAACATTGATGGCTAGATTCCAAATGATCTTTGTGTACAGAGAGTTTGGAAGATATCCAATTTCCTTAAATTTGATTTATAAAGACAATTCGAAAACAAGTGCGACTGCCCGAGTTCAAGCAAACAGGAACCAGAAAAAAAACCCACACACACAAAATAGAATCAGAACGCGTATTTAATACAACCAGACAAGACAGACGCACATTTTCTGCCAACTGGCATTCGTCAAGTGTGAACATAAGATCACAAACGAATGAACACCAAATACAAAAATTTGGATAAAAATAGTAAAACATCCCTGCTACTTCGTCCAGTGGGAGAAAAGGACTAAAATGAAATCATAGTATGTTCGTGAGTAATGGTAAGAACTGGCGAGAAGGGAGTGAAATATGTTGTCAGAAGGGAAATGAGATGGATTCTGCAATTTGAAAAGTGGTCATGCCATATAAGTATTGTTTTACCCTGTATAGGGTCCAGGGCTAAAATTATGAAAACTATGATGCAGTAGCTAAGAATAGTTTTTGGAATGTAAGTATCTTATTTTTAATAATGCATAAACATATATACATATATCATCATCATCATCATCATCATCAAGTGCCTTGCCACATGGCGTTGGTGATCATGGCCTTCCATCTGTTACTATCCCTTGTTGCCTCAAGCACCTCTTTCACCCTCTCTGTCTTCAGCCACTCTGCAAGTCCGTCCAACATCTTCTCCCTGGGTGTACCTGGTGCTCTCTTTCCCTCTAGCTTTCCTGTTGTGATCAGGTGCTGCAATTCCCCTTTCCTCATAAAATGGCCTATAAATGTTGCTTGTCTTTTCCTAATCTTCCTTATGAATTATCTTCTTGTGTCTGCCTCCATCAAGACTGTCTCGTTTGTTTTCTTTGCTGTCCATGAACTCTCAACATTCTTCTTAGAAACCACATCTCGGCTGCCTCAAACTTGTTCTGGCTTTTCTTGTTGACTAACCACGCCTGGCAACCGAATAACATTATCGGTTCTATATGTGATAGAGCGAGTGGTAAGGGGGGTTGTAGATGAGTTTGATTTTGTCACAGCGCCAGGTGAGATGGTGCGAGTGGGTTAAGGGGTTTGGTGATGGTTGCTGTGGTGGTCGTTTGTATCCAGAGCAGAAAGGGAAGTCTCTCAATCAAAAGACAAGTCTTCGTTTTGCTACTTGACTCTTTATTATTGAGAAGTCAGTCAACGAAGACCGAAAGAAGACATGTAAGAAGAAGACATCAAAGAAGACGCCAAAGAAGACACCAAAGAAGACAGTGCCTGTAAGACACAAAATAGGTTTCATAAATACAATGACAAAGTACACATTTTGTGAAATAACAATGTCAATGTACAAGAGTGAACTACTACATTCTAACAGAAGATGTCTACATTTACAAACAAAAGCACTAGCATTTGTAAACATGCAACAAATAATTGATAACAAAATGTTGTGTACTACATTATACCAAAATATGTGTTGTCGATATTAACACTCAAAAGCACTAGCACTTGTAATCACGTAACAAATAATTGATAACAAAACTTGAGTAACCCTTTGATAAGTTGAGGGTAACTACCATACTGCTTGTTCAATAGCATTAGCATAGGCTAGACCTCCAATAATGTACTGGCAAAATCATGCACAGTCATATTAAGCTGTTTGGCTGCCATGGGCTGAGTAAGTTGTAACATAACATCTGAGTGGGCAGCTATTGGACAGTTAATATTCAGTGGTGACGACAAACATAGTATTTGACTATGGGAGCTGTCGTCACAAACAGTAGGTCTACCTTATTGAATAGCAGTCAACACACTTGAGTCATCCATTAAATATTTGCTCAATGTAGTTATGTGTAATTCTATGTCTAGTGCTAGAGATAGTGATGACAAAATAGCATAGCATATTACTAGTTAAGCTATGTCATCAAAGCAACATTCTATATTAATAATGATTAGCAGTGGTGCTGAGCAGACAAGGGATACAACAATTGGATCAATTCGCTGAGCACATGTTTCATCAATTACCATTATGTACACACATACAACATTATCAAGTATAAAATAGTGCACAATAATGCATTGCATCCTGGTAGCTTTCACTTTCAGACAGTTAATATTCAGTGGTGATGACATAGTAGGCCTATTTGACAATGAGAACTATGTCATCACAAACAGCACCTAATCAAATGGCAGTCAGCAGTGTTGAGAGAACAACACACTTGAGTAATCTATTACCCATTATCTCTATGTGATTAAGTATAATTCTAGATCAAATGCTAGAGGCAATGATAACAAAATAGTATAGCATATTACTATTAGACCATGTCACCAAAACAACACTCTATAGGCCTACATGATTATCAATGGTGCTGATCAGATAAGGGATACACTAAACAGATCAATTAGCTGAGCACGTGTTTCATCAGTCATCATGTCAGTATGCGAATACAACCTTGTCAAGTATAAAATACTCTTCCTCTGCACAAAATGCCTTGTATCCTGGCTTTTGGCAGAATATGGTTGTCAATAGTCCTACAATAGCCACATGAAAATAGGGGCTAAATCTATAGTGGTTATTTACATTTAAACTTCAGTCCCATCTTTACAATGGTGGCCGCCATGCTAAGTGCTACAGATCTTGTTAGATAGCACATCGTTTAGATCAAAACATACTTTCTCGCTGTGCGAATTCTGCAAATCTAGCGCGGTACTCACAAGACTCGAGCTAGAATCTAAAGAAATAAGAGGCACTAAAGTCTAAGCTTACTGCAAATGACAATGAATAATAAAGTGATAAAACTCCAGAACTTACTACAGTAAGGCCGTGAAGTTGATCACCTGCTGTGAGACTAAGAGTGGTGGCAGGAAAGGGCACCCCTGGTGAGACAGAGTGGCGGTGGAAAAGCACACGCTATGACGCGCCTTGTTATTTTATACTTTGGGAACCAAGCATGGTCATACTTTCAAACCTTTCAGATAGCCTAATAAGGTCTGATTGGTTGTTCTCACCTACCCAATCAATCAACACTTGGGGCGTGGCGAAAAGTCAACTCTGTTTGAAATTAATGGAGGTCTAATTAATGGAGGTCTTACATAAGTGCAGTGCCTCGGTACACACAACCGGCATACTCGTCTGGTGGTTTTGTTGGTGGCTATTGGCTATTACGCCACAAACACCGAAGGGCGGCATGAAACAAAGATAGTCCGCCCCGGGCTCCATACAACCGCAACATACTCTGCGGTCTTTGTGCGTGGGTTTCCGCGGGTCACACAATGGCTAATAGGACGGTGGTTGTACTACAATTTGGCTGGAGGCGGCATAGATTAAAGACTGTCTCCTCTACGTTCTGTGAAACTACAACGTAATACTGTGGAGATGACGACAAAATCTTGTCGTAGGCCCGCTTCAGAATACATGTACACATTGTAGATCTGCTCATTGTTTAGCAGTGTGTTATCTATATGCGTCATGTATTGGTTAGTTCTTTGGAATGATTAATGCATAGCTATGGATAGGCAGAGGCTGTGAAATACCAGTATAATTAGGCCAAGAGAATGCAAGGCGTTTTTGATCTAGGCAAGCACGCTACACAGTGTTGCCTTTGAGCGTTGTAGGTAAATGGGGAAAGATCGTAACAGAGCAAGGCACTCTGTTACATATATAACATTCAAGAACTCTCTTCCTGATGTTAATTGATATGTGTTTGTTGGTAAGAATGCTTGTCATCTTCTTGAATGCTGTTTTGGCTTGGCCAATTCTGCTGGCTATTTCTGATGTGCATCTGCCATCTGGTGAAATGATCGTTCCCAGGAATTTAAACTTATCAACTTGTCTCAAGGTTGTACCGTTTGCTGATATTTTGCATGAGGGGATTTCATGTTTTTTATTGATCACCATGACTTCAGTCTTCTTGCTATTTAGTTCCAACCCCTTACCTTTGCTTTTTTATTTCTAGTACAGTCATAACGTTTTGTAGGTCCCTTTCATTTTCTGCAATTAGCACGGTGTCATCTGCGTATCGAATGTTGTTTATCATTTTTCTCCAACCTTTAATCCAGGGTCTTCCTCTAGGTTTCTCATGAAAACAGATCTGGTGACAAAAGACAACATTGTCTGATTCCTCGTTTGATATTTTGGAAAGAGTTTATATCGTTTTCTATTCTCATTGCGGCTGTTTGTTTCCAATACATATTTCTGATTATTCGTAGATCTTTTCCATCAATATAGAGTCCTTCTAGTTGGTTGATCAATTCTTCATGTCTTACCCTTGGTATAATCAACAAATCCTTATTAATCTCAATTGACCTCTCTATGATAGTTCTTAGGATGTATATGGCATTAATAGTTCCTTTCTCTTCGAAAAATCCACACTGTTCTTCTGCTATTTCTCTTTTGATTCTATTCCTTGTCCTGATCATGATTATTCTTAATAGGAGTTTTGTTACATGACTCATCAAGCTGATTGTGTGATGGAGTTTGCATTCTATAGCCCTGTTTTCTTTGGAAGTGCAACGAAAATTGATTTTGACATATCTTTGGGGGATTTTTCCGGTGTCATAAACTTCATTTAGGAGGACTGTTAAATTTTCAATACCAAATTCCTCAAGGGCTTCAATCATCTCTGTAGTAATGTTGTCTGGTCCTGAGGCTTTTCCTGGTTTCATCTTTTTCAGTGCTGCTCTAACTTCATCTTTCATTATGGGTGGTCCTTCAACGTTCTTTCTTATAATGTGTTCTTCGTTTCTGTCATCTTCAAAAAGGTCTTTAATGTACTCTCCCCATTGGTGTGATATTTTGTCTTTTTCCATAATAAGCGTACCATCTTTCGATTTTAAGCAACCACTTGATGTGCATGTCTTTTTCCTGTGAACAATTTCTTCAATTCGTCTGTACATTCCCTGATGATTCGTTTTGTGTCGGTCTTTTATTTCTTTGCATTTTGTTTTCAGCCAAGCTTCCTGAGCTTCATTGCACCTATTCCTGATTTCTTTGTTTATCTTCCTGTATATCTGTTCGTTTCTCTTTGCCTTCCTCCGTTCCTCCATCAAGCCTAGAATTTCTTTAGTCATCCAGTTTTTTTTGCTTGTCTATCTACTCTAGGGATTTCTTCACAAGCTTCATTTATCGAATTTCTCAACTTTCCCCATTGTTCCTCACTGTCATCAACGTCTTCCAGAGCACTGAATTTGTTTTGAACATGTACGTTAATGTTTTTACGTATTACTTCATCTGTCTTTAAAAGTCCAAGATTTAGTTTGACGTTGCTTTTGGTCTGTTTCCTTTTCCTTAATTTCAGCCTAAATCTTCCCACTAAAGGATTGTGGTCATTGATTTTTGGTATGATCTCCTGGACTCATCAAAGTCTATTTTCTTCTACTAGACTGCTCAAACCAGGTGTTTCCTACTATGAACTCATTCATCTGTGTCCATTCTACAAGTTTCCCTCCCCTTTCATTTTGTGTACCAAGGGCATGAGGTCCAACTATATACTCCACCCTATCCTTCCCACT
The DNA here is from genome assembly GCA_030674185.1 of Monoplex corrugatus. Lineage (NCBI taxonomy): Eukaryota > Metazoa > Mollusca > Gastropoda > Littorinimorpha > Ranellidae > Monoplex > Monoplex corrugatus. The sequence goes on along the minus strand of CM060306.1, from coordinate 64,399,560 downwards.
TTAGCATTAAAATCTCCCATTATTATTGTAACTTTCTGTGATTTACATTGGGCCTTGGCCATCTCTAATACTTCGTAGAAGTTGTCAATGTCTTCCTGAGTATTTGCGGATGTTGGTGCATACACCTGAATGATGTTGATATCAAATAGCCTTTCACCCAGTTTAACCAGCAAAATTCTGTCGGACACAGCCCAGTATCCCCTAACTGCTTCTGATTTGTCCCTGTCCATTACGATGCCTACTCCTCTTTCATGTGAGTTTACACCAGAATATATTACTGTATGCTCTCCTGGTGTTATCATGCCTGCGTCCTTCCATCTCGCTTCCCCTTGTCCTAAAATACTAGTGTTAAGCCTTTCCATTTCCATTTTGATATTGTCTAATTTACCTTTTTGCAACAATGTTCTAACGTTCCATGTTGCCATTTTGGTATTTTTTCTGAGATTGAACGCAGTAGCTTGCTGACGGTCTCGTGTCACCTGCGCAGCATGACGGTCCCTACCGGACGAAGGTGCTCCATAGGAGCCCCTTTTTGCGTCGTTACACTTATTTTCATTGGATTGTCTGGCCATGATATCTTGGGAAAATACGATGGTGGTTTCCCGTTGCCTTCCATCGGTTTGTTTACGGTCTCTTCGCTAGCCTTTGTCGTTCCCACGACAACCTACAAGGCAGTAGGGTGATTTTTTTCAGGATTTCCTTCCTTAGCCTTATTCTCTCGTGAGATGTCCACAAGGCAATGGAGCTATTTACCCAGAGCTGGGGGTCTGGTTCGTGGGCACCAGAGCATATCCACACGCCGGTGGGCCTGCGTGGAGCACGTCTGGGGGCCAGACCTCCTCCAAGTCCCTCGAGATTTAGCCTGAGTCCGTGAGGTGCTCAGTTTCCACATGTCGCCACCAGGACGCAAAACGTAGGGCTTGCTGATAGAGATGCTATGTACTGATAGAGAGAGACTTACGCATTCTGCTCACCTTTTCGCATAGCTGCAAGCAGCAGTGCTAGCCAGCGGTGCAGGCTGAAAGTGAGAGGTGACAAGCACGCAGTCACTAAATGCAATGCAAAACAAACGTAGAACTTGCACACGTTTTAAACAAAATGGTTTCCATATTTACCATCAATTACAACCAAAACTTGAAGCTGTTTCTTTAATTTACAATGCACCTACTGTCAAAGTACTAATGAAATAAGATTGCAAATTTCACGTATCAACAATATTACATGTATGCTGACAAGTTCATATTTGCATTGCATTTACGTATTTGATATTTTACGGAAAGATCCCTTTAGAAATGGGTTATAGTTGGTAGAGTTTTTTTTTTCAAATTTGCATTTATAAATGTACATTTTCCCAAGAAAGATAATTAAGTCAAATATCTAATCTGTGTGCATATTTTGACTACTCTAAATAATGTCAGGGTTTCAGTCAGTTTTACATTTGCACATGTAACATTCTGATTTCAAGATGTCTTCAATCTGTCTCCAAAATTGTTTCGTTTGTGAGCATTTCCAAAATATATGATCGATACTGTCTTTCTTTCCAAGCAAAAGTCACAACAAAAGTTATTCTCAAGTTCACTTTCAATATGACATTAGTTCCAATAATTCTATGTACAATACGTAATTGTAGCCATTTCATTTGAATTTTTGATATATAAGGAATTTTCATGCGTACTTTTTCCATGGAACGTCTACTCCCAATTTCTCAAACCAGTTAGAACAATATCATGGAAATGTATCATTTGTTGTTAATGTTTCATCGTATAACCATGCTCCTTTCGATGCTGAATAAATTTTTCTCAGTGATTTAGAAATATATGTATTCTCATTCGGTTTAATCTGTTTTGTCTTTTGTGGGCATTCCTTAATACTCTTCCTACATCCATAAAAGGCTAAGAAGTTTACATTCATTCATTGCTTCTGATCATTTTTCAACGTACTTTATTTCTTTTCATCTCTTTACATTTTGTGTAAACCTCACACCTAATACTTTATGTCTTTGAGGGTTCCAGTTTATAATCAGATGCTGCATACATTTTATTACCGAACATTTTTGGCAGTGTTTTGTCTGCATTTAAGAAAAGCCCTGATAATGTTCCAAATTTTAAAACGAAATAAATAGATTTTCAAATGATACTTATCGCCGCTGCCGATCAGCTGGAAAATGAGAGGTTTGTTTTTTTTTGCCGTTAATCACAATGTCTTTTATGTCATTGTCTTATCTGATCATAATTGCCAGTATTTTGACACACAATACAAATAGATAATTAGGACGTGGGTCACCTTGTCTACAGACTCTTTTCACATGAAACTAATATGACACCTAACCGTTAAAGGAACCGTCTTGTAGAACATTTCGATCTATCTACACATTTTTTTTTCTAAATCCATATACTTGGAAGTACTGTCTTAATTCTATTAGCAATACACACAGATGCAATTTTATACAATTTATGTAATTACGAAACTGGCTACCAGTTAAAGCAAGAATTGAGTATAAAATTACCACACTTTACGTACAGTGTCTGAGTTCTATGTCTGAGTTCTAAGACAATGCCAATATATATCTCAGATTCCTTCCTGTCATACAAACCTTCCAAAGCTCTGAGGTCTCAAGAAGCTTCTTTTTTAACTATACCTCGGTTCTCACTAACGACTTGCGGAAAGAATTTTTTTTTGTTTTTGGCCCAAGAACATGGAACTCCCTTTCAGTATCTTTAAGACATAGTAGTTGTTTGCTTACTGTCAGAAAACACCTTGAGACACATATCTTTCAGAAGTATATCCAAAATGTGCAAACCAATGCTTCTAGATCCAGTGATATTTAGGTTTGTGTTTGTGTGTGTGTATATGTATGTGTATGTGTGTGTGTGTGTGTGTGTGTGTGTGTGTGTGTGTGTGTGTGTGTGGTGTGTGTGTGTGTGTGTGTGTGTGTGTATGTGTGTGTATGTGTGTGTACGTGTGTGTATACGTATATATGCATGCTTATATATGTGTGTATTTCCATGTGTGTGATTGTCATTGATAAAGCGAAAAACATGTTTGTTGTTATTTTTTACGTTTATCTTGGATTGATGTATGCATGTATCTCATATGTTTATTCAGCATTATAATGTATTAACATTAAAATGTTTAGGTGCATTGATGTATTAGTGTGTGTATCCGATTGTTGTACCGTATTACTATATTAACATCGCAATGTTTATGTTTGTAAAGTGTAAGGAGCATTCTCTGACGTGTAGGTTTGTGTTTTGTCGATGGAATTATTACACTATTTTAAGTAGTGAGACTGACTTCCAAATTTTATGTACTCTTTTGGTTTACATGGCTTCGGGATACTGGCTATAAGTCCTCTTTGTTGTGTTGCTGAAAGTTTATCATCTCTGAACGATTCATTTAAAGCTCGTATAACAAAAGGACCAAGCTTTTTCCGAAAGAATTTATAAAATTCTGCTTTAGATCCATCTGTTTCAGGACTTTCTATTTTTAATTTTTAATGCAAATCCTGCTTCTACAAACTTTATTACTCCTTCCAAGGAGTCTCTCCCTTCATCTGGTTAATCAAGATATTCCATTATTAAATCATGTGTTTCAGATTTTTCGAATAAAATAATTTTACATAGCTTTTTATTAAAAGTATTAATCTGTTGATTTTTTTGAGATTCATAAATCAAAGTTCCATTTTGGTCAACCAGATTAGTCATGATTTTATTTACTTGGTGTCTCTTTTCAAAGTTACAAAATAGTTCGTTATCTGTTCCCCAGGTGCTTCCCATTTTGCTCTTGATCTTAGTAAAACTACCTTTATTCTAATTTCTCTAAACTGGACAAATTCTCTATTCTTTTGCTTCAGTAATTTACCGTCTTTTTCTGTTTATAATTGCTCATTTTTTTTGTAATCAATTCGTTTTCTTTTTCCTCGACGTGCCGTATGATGTGGTTCTTGATCTTATTTTCATCAGCAAAAAAAACAACAACAACAAAAAACAAAAAAACAAAAAGAAACAAAAAAAAAACAAACACAAAACAACAACAAAACAAAACAAAACAAACAAGAACCACCCCCCCCCAAAAAAAAAAAAAACCCCACCCAAAAAACCAACAAAAACAAAACTATGAATAATATACCGGGAAAACTGAGATTAATTCCCATCATTGACACATTTTCAAGGGCAGCTGTATCATAATGTTCAGTAGAGTATTCTGATATAACGTCATTTATTAAATTGTTTATTTCCTCTACGCATTGTTTTTCTTTCAATAATTAGCAATTACATTTCAGAAATGTATTTCGTTTGGTATTTATTCCACATATTAGTTTTCGAGCCACCGTAGAATGATCAGATCCGTATTGAGCATGATATCCGTGTCGTAGTTATTAGAATGAATAATAAATTATCCCATAAAGCGCATAGGCTTTATGCCATTTAAATAATAAAGATAAGAAGATCTTGGCTACCAATGTATGACTATGTTTGTGTTTATCTGGATTTGGTTATGTTTTGGATAATCAAAGAGTCCAATGTATTTCAGGAGTTTTGAAAATAAAAGACTAAAAATAATTGATTGTAGATAGCAGAAGTGGCAGGACCATATGCATACAAGTAATGGATTTGCGCAATATAGGTTTTTCAAGACATTTCATACAATAGAACAGTATACTGACGTCGAAACGACCAGGTTATTAAAAATGCACTGACTAGATTCTGATTTGGAAGTTCTGATATTGCTTGTCATGATGTTAGATATAGCATAAGAAAGGAAATTGAATGCATATATATATATATATATATATATATATATATATATATATATATATATATATATATATGATTGTGTGTGTGTGTCTATCTCTCTCTATATATCTCTATATATACATAGATTTACATACATACATACATATACATATATATATATATATATATATATATATATATATTATGTGTGTGTGTGTGTGTGTGTGTGTGTGTGTGTGTGACCCTGAATAATGGTTTATCTGTGTCTATTTCAAACACACGTGGGTGAGATACGTCCGAACGTATATATCCTCACATTTGGAATCATGTTCCAAGCCATCCTTTATTTTATTTGATTTGATTTAGAGTGGGAGGGGGGTAGGAATAAGCGTGGAAGGGTGAGATTTAAAAAAAAATGAAACCTGTACCATTGAGCCACCATGCAGAAGACAGAGGCGGCTGTGGCCGGGGATGACTCCAATCTCAATTAGTGGGCAGCAGTCGCTAAGTGTCGGCATTACGAATGGCCCGTCTAATGAAGAATGACGTTAACTGCTGGTTTTATATCGCAACCTATTTCTCACAACACTTTCCCCTCTCAAGACAACGCGATTTTGCCGGCTAATACGATTTCGGCTTTCTCCGGGAGTATCGCAAATATTTCGAAAGTTTTCCACATGGTAAATCGTTAACTTCTCCCAACACACACACGGTGAACTCTCGGGAACTCTGGTGGAAATAAGCGAGAGGAAGTGTTTGTTTTTGTGCGTTGCGTCTGTGTTGGGCCCGTCCAGATGCAAATTGAGGGGAAAATGCCAGTCGGCATCAGTCGATGGAGCGGGCCTAATCGAGTTAGCTTCTGCATACATCGCTTTGTATTCCGCTTGTAGTTTCCTCATATTCGTCAATTTCTGCCACTTTTTGGACCCCAAGCTGAGGGACATCAGTGCAAGATTTTGCCTTTGCACAAACATGGTCGCTTTTATTTGACTGGACCCCGCAAGAAGGAATTCATTGAATTAAACAGTTTATTCCCAATCCGTTCTGGGCTGGAAGTGTTTTTCCCGGAAAAGAGTGAGGAGGAAATAAGCTTTCTTGTGACAAACTTAGTGACTGATTTCGGCCAAAATTGTTTCGTCATCAGAGACGGCGCAGTTTTGTATTCATTTTTTCCTTTTTATGATTCTGTTTTTCCTTGAGACCAGCTTCTGTGTCGATCTAATAAAGACAATCAAGGCGCCAGAATTTCCAGTATTCATAGAAACTGGTTCACAAATTTGCTGCAATCAAACGAGCAATCTCTACACATATTTGTCAGATCGCTATGGGCACAAGCCACAATTTCATTTGCTGTCTGTGGGCTGAATGCCTGTTCAGAGCGAACTGAAATATTGGATTGTTACTCTAAACACTCGTCAATTTCCATCCCAGTTATCACTTAATTTCAAACATTTGTTTTTGTAATATTGCGATGCACAACTCTAATCTTTTATCTTCGATGCAGCGTCTTGCTCTGTTATATGGCTATATTCTGACATGATGTTCTATGTTGTATTTGTTCACATCATACATTTGTTTTCAATTACCGCACTGCATACTCATGTTACCGAATATATACACATACTGACAAAAGATTATGTCTAGTTTTATATAATCGGTGACTCGTTTTGAATTTAAGTAATGCTGTATTCCTAGTATTAAAAAACGTAGCCCGCTAAATCTCTAATTTCTTAAGACGATTCATGTGTGCTAATGTTTATATACTGTGCTCTTTGACGTATTTATTTTGTCCCCGTACCCACATGCACACAAGCATGCACGCTCGTTCTGTAGAAAACGACCTCTCATTTTTTATTTTAAGAGAGGAGAGAGAGAAAGAGAGAGAGAGAGAGACAGACAGAGAGAGCAGAGAGAGAGAGAGAGAGAGAGAGAGAGAGAGAGAGAGAGAGAGAAGAGAGAGAGAGAGAGAGAGAGAGAGAGAGTATAACAGTAATGAATCATTTTCATACACCGTGTTTCCTGTCGAATTTGGTCCCTTGACATGACCACGCTTTCCAACAGAAATGTTCACAGTACATATACTGATAGACGATTCTCAACACTCCCCACACCGCCTTATTTCCTGTATTCCAATTTCACGTATTTACTCGTCCAGTATAATAATGTACTCCCACAAACTCTTCCCTTCCATCTCTCTTACCCCCGTGAAAGTATGTTCTCCAGCTGTCTTAAGGTTACGTTTTGGCACCATCAGATATTTTCGTTTTGAGGATGGCAGAGTATGGGATGTTTGTTGTATACAGAGTTGATCTATGAGGCAAAAGTACGTCAAAATGGCGATATGCAATGGTTGCAGTTTTACACTGGCAAGAAGATTTTATTGGAAAGTTTTTAAAGAAATTATATTACGTGTTTATGCTTTCTTTTCCTCACGATTGATGGTAATCAAAGTGGGTAAACTTCAGACTTCCAGTCGAAAAGTCTTGGGTTCAATCCACCTAGACACCTCCGCCTGGTGGGTAAAGGAGGGAAATTGTACCGACCCCAAGTCGACATGTTTGCAGACCTGTTAGTGCCTAAACCCCTGTTGTTTGTATACGCAGGCATAATATTAAATATGCACGCTTAAGATCATGCAAGTCATGTCAATGGCTGGCTTATGGAAATATAAGGACAGCCAGCATGCACGTCCACGAAAGATGCAGACTGTCTAGCCAAATAGTGAAGTGTGGTCAGTTACCCTAATAGCTTGATGTCTCCGTGCTCCACTAAAAGTCTGAACATGTAATGTGCTGCGAGTCCAACTGAGTTTGGAGAACAGTGCTATAGGAAAAAAAATGATAAGACGCGCTACACTTTTCTGAACCCTGTGTAACCGAATTTTTTATCTTATGGAAAGCCATATAGCACAACATAATTACTGTTAGTAGTCGAACCTGGAAGTTACTGTAGCTGAGACAAATCGTTTACACGAAGTTTTAGACAGATATGGTCATACGGAAGCGATCTCGCAGGTGTACTTGATGTGCTTTTGCTTAAACAGATCTTGGTTAGTCATGATCCCAAGGTATATCACAGAGTTGAGGAACTAAGTATCGATAACATAAATATGTCCACACTCTTTGTCAACCACTTGAAAATGAGCAGTTACACCAAGGTGCATGACTTCTCCTTTGTCTGTGCTTAACTTTGTTGCTGTTCATCCAGAACAACACATCTTCAATACATATCTGAACGCTGTTATGAATACAGAAAATATTACGAAGTAAACAACTTTCTGACAGTTCTGTGTCATTTGCGCGTAGACCAGACAGATTTTCTATCACAGTGACAGGAGGAAGCACACGTCGATATCAGAGATAACCACTTCAGGGCTGTGTCCTGAATACCAAATGTAACAACTTCCAGTCTCTTCAGCAGAAATGTCCGAATATTCAAAGGTATCAAATGTTGCATTGAGATCTGACAGGGCAGGAACAGAAACTTGTCTCCCATCTGCTTTTGTAGCAGACCGTTCACGACATTCAAAATGACTTCTGTATGCTGACTGTTAGATTTCAAGTAAACTATTGTTAAAGAGATGTTTCAGTAGTTGGGGAAAATCAAATCAACTATGTACATTGGATGTAACATTTCAAAGCAAAAAGAAGAATACTGAGCGGCAACACAAGTTCTACTCACTGGAAATAAAATGTAATCTTTAAGAGGGGAAAGGGAGAACACTGACCTGCAGCGAACAGACCTTTTTTTTCGGCAAAATAACCAGATAGTAAAACAACTTAACCAGACAGTAAAGCGATTTAACTCCCATGGCCTTTCTTGTAAGGCAGGATTATGAGATATGATAACGTCTCAAAATTGGGTCCCTATTGATATTTTAGGTTTCTAGTCCATATGCACCCACTTCTTCCTTCCATAGAATTCCAATAAAAGAAAAAAATTAGATGGTGTTGCCCTTGGAAACGCATTACTTTAATGCTCGGGTGTCTTGTCTTTATACAAAGAAAGCAGACCATATCTTGATAAAGATAGATGCATAACCCTCTCTGACACAATTAGACATGCACGGTCGTAGATATTACTGGTCAATATGAATCAATCGATCAACCTTTCTGAAAAAAGCGTCAATAAACGAAAGGTTAAAATAAAAGTGGGAGGAAGAACAATACAGCCAGACGTTTTTCCACTGACTTGAAGGAACGGAAAATAGAGAGGTATGTATATGTGTGGTGGGAAGCAATAGAGGGTGGGGTTAAATATGGTCACAGAAGTTCTGTTCGATTTTGACAGCTCTCTCCCTGCTGGAGCGGAAGCAGCCCTTGACTACAATATAATGTTTTCACTTCGGTGACAAACAGATCATAAAGTTCTCTTTCTCTCTTTCCCTCTCTCTCCAGCGCTCCCTTCTGGCTCTCCTGTGCGTTCACGCATGGGCAGACGTTGGAGTTGGTGGACAATAGCAGCCGTCAATGGTGGTCCCCAAACTTTTTCACTTGCGCTCATGTTTTGCTCTGGGGTTAGTGACGTGTCAGTTGATGACGGCGATGCGCATGCGTCAATTTATGACGTAGGGGCGCATGCACAAGATGGGCGACACGTGCAGGCCGAAAGAGGGGGGACAGTTGTGAAATTGGCGGCCACACGTGATGAATGGAACGGGGTCAAAGGGCAGCCAACGCAGCGCCTGCGCGCCCAAAATACGCAAGATTAGATCGGTGGCTAAGTAATGAAGTTTTGTTTGTCACAGTGTTGGCTGCCATGCACCTCGTCCTTGCTAACGCTTATTCATTCCTTCTGTGGCCCAGCCGGCTCGCTGCCTGCTCCGTCTGGAGGGAGGTGGGTGGGTGGTGGTGAGGCGGTAAGGGAAAGAAAAGCTTTTAAAACTGGTTGACGACCAGCAGAAAAGACATTACGCTGCTTGACTCGAAGTGCTCTCTCTCTGTTGTTGCCTTCCACGGACTGTACTATGTTGGCGTGTGTGCATGTGATGCAGACCTTTCTTGAACAAATTTCAAGTGGATGCAAAATGATAAAACTGCAGAATGAAAGGCTGTAGCTCAATGAGTTGAAACATACAAGTGTGTATGTGTGTGTTTCTGTATGCATGGAAATGTGTGTGTGTGTGTGTGTGTGTGTGTGTGTGTGTGTGTGTGTGTGTGTGTGTGTGTGTGTGTGTGTGTGCACGCACGCGTGCGTGTGCGTACACATATGTCTGTATCTTCGTTTTGTATTTTCAAAGCTTCATGTAGTTTTTGTGAAAATACCATAGTCACATTTTTGTCATAACATCGGAACAAAGATTAAGTTTTTAAGAAAAAACAGGACTGGTCCAATTTTTTCATCCACCGTTGTCCAAGATATAAAAATATGACAAGCATTTCTCTTCTGTTTGCTGGACAGACCATTTTGTCTAAATTAACCCGACAGTAAAGCAGCTGAACTGCCTTGTCCTTTCTTTTAAGATGGGATATTGATGTGAATTGAATGCCTCAAAATGGGCAACTAATCGTGTTTTTGCTTTTGTTTCTAGTCCATATGTACCCACCTCCTCCTTCCTTAATGATTTGCCTCCCTTCCCGAAACAAACAAATCCATTAACAATAAATGTAACAAACATTAAATTGGTCGTGTCCTTGGAAACGCATTACACTTATGCTCATGCTTCTTTATACACATACACACGCGCGTGCACATACGCTCTCTCTTTCTCTCTCTCTCTCTCTCTCTCACATACGCACGCACGCACACCAACATCACCACTCCACCACTACCATCAACAACCACCACCAGCATCAAGAGAAGAGGGAAAAACTTATGAAATTATAAAACTTCTGTCAACATTCAGGTGTGGATAAGTTAAAGTAACTGACAATTGAAGATAGATAGTATAGTTTTCGTCATTAACTGCAGTTCATAAAGTAATATTAGCATGCGTCAAAAACCCGAAAAAGCTTTGGAAATATTTCCTTGATTGGAACAGTGGAGTGATTATGTCCCCTGTTGATACGATTTATGATCAGAATGATTGATGGTGGATCACAGACAACTATGGATGAATAAGATGATTGTTGTGTGATTGACAAAATTGGAACATTTTAAACACTTAAACACACACACACCACACACACACCACACACACACACACACACACACACACACACACACACACACACACACACACACACACACACACACACACACATACACACACACACACACACACACACACACACACACACACACACACACACACACACACAACACAACACAACACAACACAACACAACACAATACAGAAGGATACAATTTTGGGAGAAGCTGCACTGATGATGTTGATGCCGATTAATGCAGATGCCGATTGAATATAATAAAGTTGTCGTAAATTTGTTATTATTGCAACCTTATTACGACTATATGTATGATCATGATGATGATGGTCTAGATGACTCGGACGCTAAAGCTTGTACAGATACCCAAGAAGACTTGAGGAATTTTCTGCGGCCCCTAGTGTAACGAGAGTTCCAATAACAGGGGACCACGCCTGCTAGAATTCGCCAGCGATAATGACTTGGTTCTTGCTAACACTTTTGGTAAACACAAAGCGATGGGAATGGCACTCCCTGAACGGTCGGTAATACCGCCAAATAAATTCTTGTAATTAACCAGAAGAGGTCTGGTATCAACAGGCCTAAAACAAGAACTTTTCCAGGAGCTGACTTTGACAGTGACCATGACCTTGTCTTGATGAACGTTACAGTACGGTTGAGGAACTACAGGAGAATGGAAAAACAGCCGTCTCAGTTTCAGTCTTAAAAAATGGAAAGATCTTGACGTTGCTGGACAATTCCAAGCGGCCATAGGAGGAAAATTCACTTCACAACTACTGCTTGAAGAAAACAATGAAGGTATTAATTTCAACCACGTGATGCCTGAAACAGCAACAGAGGTCTTAGGGATAAACCGATCAAAATCCAAAGTATAGATTGCAAGTAATATCTTTGAGATGAGCGACACTAGAAGGCACTTAAAAGTACAAAAGAAAACTGAAAAAGGACAGAAAAAACACAGCGCTATCATTCAAAGGATCGGTCAAGAAATGAAGAATGCAAAGGAAAGCTGGATCGAACAACAATGTGAGGACACTGACAAAAACCTCGACAATGAAGGCGCAAAGATAGCTTTTACCTTTTAAAAAGATCTTACTAAACAAAAGTCAGCAACATTCAGAAGGAAAACGGCAACTATCTTACACAGGAAAAAGACATAAACAGATGAAATGACTACTATTCTGAACTGTGCAGCAAATGGAGCAAATGAGATCCAAGTGTGCTAACAGTACAAGATTCATCCAATGAAAGTGAATTTCCAATGCTCTGAGACATAAGTTGTAGCAGCAGTGAAGAGCTGAAATAATTATGATAAGGTTGCAGGCATTCACAACATTCCTGCAGAACTCTTGAAATAGGGTAGAAGGACAGTGACTGATATCCCAACTGCTAACTGCAGTAACATCTGGCACACAGCCGAGTAGCCCACAACATGGACCCAAACGCTAATCGTCATCGTTCTGAAAAAAGGGAAAGAAATCTCCAACACTGCCAGAATTATTGCACAATCAGTTTGATCAGCCATGCCAACGAATTAATGCTGTCATTTCGGACAGATTACAGCCGCAAGCAGATACCATCACTGTTGATGAGCAAACCAGATCATGCAAGAGCAAAAAAATTACCAGGTTTACAGATCTTTAACGTGCAAACCCTTTGCAAAAAAACCCAAAAAACCCCCACCCAAAAGCAGAGGAAGTTCTACCATGTCTTCATAGACACGAAGAATGTATTTAACAGCGTCTAGCAGGACACTAAGCAATATCATCCGGCAACTGTACTTCAGATTAACCAGCGCTGTACTTACACGGGATGCTGTTGGAGAGTGGTTCCACATGACGGTTGGAATTCGTCAGGGCTGCCTTCTACCTCCCTCATTTTTCATCATATTCTTGGAACACATCGTGATTGACACACCGGAAGATCACCGCAGCACAATTAGCATTAGAGGAAGAACTGTCACAAAATTTGCTTTGTAGATGACGCTGAATTCCCGGCAGGCAGTGACCAAGAACTCTCTAAGCTTGTGAAAAGATTAGTTGAAACATTGCTATGATATGGCATAGAAATCAGCGAGAGAAGATGAAGTTGATGGCCACCCATAACACCACCGTCACTAGTGATATGACAGGAGCTAGCAACTGTTTTCAATTATTTACCTACCTGGGATTAATCATTAGCAATGAGAGATCCAAATGAGGGCATCAAAGACAACCTCAGCACTATCCAGGCTGAAACCTGTATGAAAAGATAAGAATGTCTCTACAAAACATAAGATCAGGCTCTTACGTGCACTGATGCTTTTCGACTTCCTGTGTGCATGCGAGACATGGAATCTCACAGTGGATTTGGAAAGACGAATCAAAACCATGACAATGAAATGTTATCTCAAGATGCTACACATCAGATACACTGATCATATCACCAATGAATATGTGCAACACACGATCAAGCAGCATACTGGACTATATGAAGATCTGCTGACTTAAGTTAAGAAAAGAAAACTACGTTAGTGTAACAAGATCCTCCAGGAAACTGTTGTGAGAGAGCCATCTGCAGAGACTCGGGCTTTGGCATACAATCGACATAGCTGAAGGAATCTGATGAAGAGTTGTTTAGTGCGACGCCCCAATGACTCTTCAAGGCAGAAGGAAAAGAAGAAGAGGAAAAAGATGATGATGATGATGATGATGATAATGATGATGATGATGTCATTGACGATGCTGATGGCAATACTGAAGATGACATATTGTAGTTTATATTACCTACTTCAATATTAAGTGCACTCGCAAATGCAAATTGATTTCTTTTCTTTTTCTTCGGGTGGTGGTGATGTTACTTTTGATATATAATGATATATACATATATATGTATATAAAATATATGTATTACGACAGATGTACCGTGGTGAAATTGGAGTTTCTTTCATCGGGCAGCACGTCGCCACATCGTGTTTTAAAGAAAGAGACGTCAGTGGCATTTCTTTTCTTTTTTTTCGGGTGGTGGTGATGTTATTTATGATATATATATATATATATATGTATATATGTATGCATATATGTGTCTGTATATATATATATATATGTATGTATATGTGTCCAAGGTTGTCATAGCCGAGGGGTGGCAATGGGGACAAGCTCCCATTGTCTATAAAATGCCCCTCACGGCGCGCGTCTCCAACAGCCTCTGACAACTAAGTCCAGCTCCTAACTGCTCGTGTGGCTTAGATATAAGCCCGGCGGAACTGCTGCTACTGATAGGAGAAGGGGTGAAGGCGGGTTACTGGCGCCTGAAAACCAGTGCTTTGGGTAGATGGGGCTCATCAGTCTGGGAAGACAGCTCATCTAAGAGAAGGAAAACTCTGATTTCAAACCTCCGCTGCCTTGCGGCCATACCCACTCATAGGAAAGGCTTCGGGAGTCAACCCTGAGGAAAAATCCGGAGCCGGAGTCCCCAAGGCAGTCTGAGGCTGTATACAGCAACGTTCTGGCAACTCCTGCGACGGCACTGGAACCATGTGTATCGGCGCTTGCCTTTCCAATGGACCATTCCAGCGAGAGAGAGAGAGAGGGGGGGGGGGGGTCTGCTGCATGGGTAACAGCTTGCCCTCCACACTTACTTACCCAGGCCTTGCGCTCTGGAGAGGTCAGTCCAGCTTCGCTTTGCAGCGTCGACAAAACACGGGAAGTAGCAGTCTACCGGTTTTAACTCTGCATACTCAATTGGCGTAGAGTCAGACGCCAGGGGCTGCTTCCGACGGTGGGAGAGGTCATCGCATCTCACTGGGCAGCTACCGCCCGCCTTAAGCTGGGCAGCCCCCAGCCAGTAAGGTGCTGCCCCGCCACGGTTCGTTAGCCTCACTGGGTGCGTGGGTTTAGGGTGAAAACCGACAAGCGGATCGACAACTGTGCATCAGGCAACAGAAAAATGAAAACTCCCGCCCTGAAATTGGGCACGTGGAACGTGAGGACAATGACACCAGGCTTTTCTGACGACCTGCAGGAAGTAAATGATGCTCGCAAGACAGCCGTCATCGACAGAGAACTGAGCAGACTGCAGATGGACATCGTCGCCCTTCAAGAAACCAGGCTCCCAGAAACAGGATCTGTGAGGGAGAGAGACTTCACCCTGTTCTGGCAGGGCAAACCATCAGACGAGGTCAGAGAACACGGCGTGGGATTCGCAGTTAGAAACAGATTATTGGGGTCCATAACCCCACCAGCAGAAGGAACAGAGCGAATCCTGTCTCTCCGACTCCAAACATCCTCAGGACCAGTCAGTCTAATCAGTGCCTACGCACCAACTTTGGCATCCACAGCAGAAACAAAAGACAACTTTTATGACGACCTCAGTGCTGCTATAAGGAGAATTCCTGACAGAGAACTACTGTTCATCGCCGGCGATTTCAACGCCAGAGTGGGTGTCGATCACAACTCCTGGCCCACCTGCTTGGGTCAGTTCGGCACTGGGAAAATGAACGAGAATGGCCAGCGCCTGCTAGAGCTCTGTTGTCATCATGGGTTGTGCGTCAGTAACACCTTCTTCAACACGAAGCCTCAGCATTGAGTCTCCTGGAGACACCCGCGATCCAAACACTGGCACCAGCTCGACCTGATCCTCACCAGACGTGTCAACCTTTCCAGCATCAAGATCACTCGCAGCTACCAGAGCGCCGATTGTGACACTGACCACTCTTTGGTGTGCAGCAATGTGAAGCTCCGCGCGAAGAGACTGCACCGTACGAGAAAGGAGGGCCGACCTCGCATCGACACCAGCAAAACACGCGATCAAAGAAAAGTGGAGGAGTTTGCGCGTGTGATTGGAGGATTCTCTCCCTGGCCCACCCACTGCAAATGCCCAAGACCAATGGGAACACTTCAGAGATGCTGTCTACAATGCCGCCATGTCTACTTTTGGCAAAAAGACAAGCAAGTCAGCTGATTGGTTCGAAGCCCACTCAGAAGAAATGACACCAGTCATCGAGGCCAAGAGAAACGCCTTGACAGCATACAAAACCAATCCCAGTGAGCAGAACCTCCAGGTTCTCCGTGCTGCTCGCAGCAAAGTCCAGCAGTGTGCCAGACAATGCGCCAATGACTATTGGCTTCGGCTCTGCTCCCAGATTCAGACTGCGGCTGACACAGGCAACATCAAGGAGATGTATGACGGCATCAAGCAGGCATTGGGCCCAACGCAAAAGAAAACTGCCCCTTTGAAATCAGCTACAGGGGAGGTGATTCAAGACAGAGAACAACAGATGGAGCGCTGGGTAGAACACTACACTGAGTGCCATAGAGTGCCTACCAGAGCTGGAAGAGCTTGACAGAGAACCAACCATAGATGAGCTCAGCGAAGCCCTGGACTCTCTTGCCTCTGGCAAGGCACCAGGGAAAGACGGTATTCCCACCGAAGTACTGAAGTGCTGCAAAGAGACACTCATCACCGAGTTGCATGAAATCCTCTGCCTCTGTTGGAGTGAAGGCGAAGTACCATAAGACATGAGGGATGCTAACGTCGTCACACTGTACAAAAACAAAAGTGGCAGAAGCGATTGCAGTAATTATCGCGGCATATCCCTCCCCAGTATCGTTGGGAAAGTCTTTGCACGAGTAGTAATGAAGAGGCTCCAGGTACTCGCAGAGCAAGTCTACCCTGAATCGCAGTGCGGGTTCCGTGCCAACAGATCCACTATAGACATGATCTTCTCCCTCAAACAACTTCAGGAGAAAAGTAGGGAGCAAAGGCAGCCACTCTTCGTTGCCTTCATAGACCTCACAAAGGCCTTCGATCTGGTCAGTTGGGATGGCCTCTTCAAATCCTTCCCAAGATTGGATGTCCACCCAAACTTCTCAGCATCATCAGATCCTTCCACGAAGACATGAAAGGCACCGTCGTCTTTGACGGCTCAACATCAGCTGCCTTCAACATACGGAGCGGAGTGAAACAGGGTTGCGTCCTGGCTCCCACCCTGTTTGGAATCTTCTTTGCTGTGATGCTGAAACACGCATTCGGTCCTGCAGTTGAAGGTATCTACCTCCGAACCAGGACAGACGGTAAGCTCTTCAACCTCTCCAGACTAAGAGCCAAGACTAAAGTCCAGCTGAGGTGCCTGCGTGACTTCATCTTTGCAGACGACGCAGCAGTAACCGCCCACTCAGCTGAG
Organism: Monoplex corrugatus; assembly: GCA_030674185.1. Taxonomy (NCBI): domain Eukaryota; kingdom Metazoa; phylum Mollusca; class Gastropoda; order Littorinimorpha; family Ranellidae; genus Monoplex; species Monoplex corrugatus. Next base: position 64,382,554 of record CM060306.1, on the reverse strand, counting down.
GGCCTACAGCAGCTCATGACTCGCTTCAGCGATGCCTGCCAAGACTTCGGGCTTACCATAAGCTTGAAGAAAACACAGGTCATGGGACAGGATGTTGACTCTCCCCCAGCCATCAGCATCAGTGACCATGAACTGGATGTCGTCCATGACTTTGTTTATCTGGGCTCAACAATCTCTGACACCATCTCACTTGACACAGAGCTCAACAGGCGCATCGGCAAGGCAGCTACCACCATGACCAGACTGACAAAGGAAGCAATTACAATATTTTTTAAACAATTTTTAACAAAGCATGGAACAACAGGAAGCTGACTGAGCACACAAAAATCCAGATCTACAGAGCCTGCGTCGTGAGCACCCTCCTGTATAGCAGCGAGTCCTGGACTTTGCGTGCCCGACAAGAGCAAAAGCTCAATGCTTTTCATATGCGTAGCCTCCGACGCATTCTAAACATCTCCTGGCAGGACAAGGTCCCAAACAACACTGTCCTGGAAAGAGCTGGATGCACCAGCATGTACACGCTGCTGAAACAGAGACGTATGCGCTGGCTTGGCCATGCCGTGCGCATGGATGACGGACGGATCCCTAAAGACCTCCTCTACGGAGAACTGGTGCAGGGAAAACGTCCCACAGGCAGACCACAGCTGCGATTCAAAGACGTGTGCAAGAGGGACCTAAAAGCCTTGAACATCGACAGGGACAACTGGGAAGCAACAGCCCTCGAACGGTCAGCCTGGAGACAGACTGTGCAGAAAGGTCTCTCCAAGTTCGAAGAGACACTCGCTCAACAGCACGAGGAAAAGAGAACGAGAAGAAAGGCTGCAGCCCAGGCAGACAGACCAGCGTCAGACTCCATCTGTGCCCTCTGCCACAGGGACTGTCATTCCCGCGTCGGACTGGCCAGCCACACCCGACGCTGCACCAGAATAAACGACCAAAATAAACACCCGGAGCGCAACTCCATAGTCTTCCGAGACTGAAGGACGCGTACGATGGTATGTATATATATATAATGTATGTATGTCGCCACATCGTGTTTTAAGTAAGAGACGTCAATGTCATAAGTTTGTGACTGGAACTACCCGTTTTCGACTTTTATTTAAAGCACACTCTTATTACTGATTTATTCATTGTGCACGTGTTTATATATTTACCTCTTTATTTATGTATCAAAGCTCTTTTGAGATGACCACAGCAGATCAATGGCCTGTAATCCATTTCCATCCTCTTGGCAGCTGAAATGTTTGTTTTCCTTACAGTCTGTTATTTGACTGTACGAGCATAGTTAAAACACTTTTCTATCTATGCATTTAAAAGCCTTTCGGTGAACAAAGCAAAAGAGAAAGAGTGCCTTTAAGCGCAAAAAATATGCCAGGTTTATTACGGACTGCTGAATCTTGCGCCAATTTACTGTCTAACATTCCTTGAGACAAATAATGAAATAGAAGGGCGGCAGTGGATGGCAGTGTTCCCCATTGTCCATGGGACAGACAACACAGGCACATGCAGACAGCCACATTACCCTGGAGGAACATTTTCCAAACAACAGGCAGTTTAACGTTTGCAACAATATTTGCAAACAACATATGCAAAATTGCTTGTAAAGTGATCTAATGGGTTAGGGAAGGGGGCGGGAGACGAAGAGGAGGAAGAAGAGGAAGAAAGAGCAGGCCTGTGATGCTGTATTTTTCTTTCTCCGTATTTTTGTCTCTATCTCTCCATATTCCTTTACCTCTCTTTCCTCGTCTGTTGCTAAACTTCTAGCCTTTGTCTCCCCCACTCTTAATCCTCTCTTTCTCTCTCCCTTTCTGTCTCTCTCCGTCCTTGTCTGGCAAAGCATACTTTCTCAGTGAGTAAACCAAACTGTGATATTTTGCAAAAAATCTGGTGACCGTGCGTACAGAAGGGCTTCCATCTACGTCAGAAATGATGCTGAATACTCTGATTCGATTCAGGAAATGACCGTTTGCTCGTTTAAAATGGAGGGCCGAGGCAATCAAACAATTGTTGTCCTTTGACTGACAAGCACTTAATAGTCAACGCATGAACAGGTCAGTGACAATTCTGTGTCGTCCCCTGGTTTATTTTTACCGACACTGCCCAGTCTGTTTTGTTCAGCAGACTATGACATGCATTCTGTTTCAAACAAGCACACTCATATTCGTATATTCATATTCATGTACACATTCAGTTCTTTTTGTCACAGTAGATTTTCTATGTGAAACGCGGACTGCTCCTCCCTTTGTGCTATGTCACCCAATTTTTATAATTAAGACTTTCGAAAGGCAAGAAGGCTCTGGTCTTCAAGGGGAGGGCCTGGGAAATGAACCTATCTCTCCAATGGTTTATGCTAGGGCAGCTGGGCGAATGCCCTGCTGTTCAACTGCCGTGGGATTTTTAGTGTGCACAGGCCAGAAGGCACACGGATACGACTCGTTTTTGGTCCTCTTCCAAAGGACTAGACGTTCAATTCGATTGACTGGTCAAACTGAGGAGAAAAATCGAGGCCTTAACGGGAAACAAACCCTGAAACCTCGCGTTTGTTTATTGGCAGGCGAACGTCTGATCCATTCTGGCACTCTTCTCCTTAAACACATTCGACTGCTCCCTCATCATTCTATGGTGTTTGTATGAACCGGCATGTGAAGCATGGCCTGTCGAGCAGAAGTGACCATTAGCTGTTACAAAGACCTGCACAGACCTGCAATCAAGGAACGTGACACAATAAAAACAGTGTTTTAGAAAGTGGCACAGTTCAACGAACGCTGAATGAAGCCAGTGATTGTAAAGAAAAGAAAGTCGACATGAGCAATCAGTGTTCCAGTAAGAAAGACGCTGAGTGTGACACAGAGCATAAAGAGCAACGTGCTGTGTAGCTGAAAAGACTGGTGCAGAAAATGAGGACACTTATAACGTCGTTGACAATCTGTAGTAAGCCGCTAAGTCTGGTGGCAAGTACGCAGAACTGTACCCCTGTGTTTTGCGACTGAAACGGATACAGACACACTAAAAACTAAACTGAAAATGGACAAATTATTCAATACTTTAAGGCGTGGAATCATCGTGAAGAGCGCTTGCTTAACGTCAAGAAAAGAAACAATCCGTGGCTGTCATTTTTTAAAATGTATTCTAACTTTTATGTAATCAAATGGAGGGTAAAGCAATGAATGTGATGATGTACATGTGCAATATAATCTTACTGCCGTGAAGTAGTAACCATTTCGCGAAGTTCCCCCTGCCCCCGTCATTCGCACTCCCATCCCCTATGCCCCCTTGTGAAAGGGTGAATAACCTGCCACACTACATCATTTTGTATTCGTATTCTCTCTCTCTCTTTCTCTCTCTCTTTCTCTCTCTCTCTCTCTCTCTCTGTCTCTCTCTCTCTCTCTCGCTCTCTCTATCTCGGTTGTTTTTTTTCCCCGGCGTTCGTAAAAGTCCTTGGTGTAGACAACGATCATGGCTCAACACGGGTATACAACACCAGATGCCAGTATAATGTAGCTGATAGACTGGAGATTTGCACAAATCCAGCAAGGGCTACATTCGCATGCAGCCACAATCAAGAGACTCATGGACAAGTTCAATGCTTTAGAGGCTAACTTTTCACAGTTCTTTGAGGATGTTCGTAAACTAAAGGAATATATTCAAACAAATAAAGAAGAAATCGATGACCTCAGAGAATACAATACAACAAATACGGACAGACTGGATAACCTAGAAAGAAAGCTAGAGTCCACGGAGCAAGATGTCAAGAGGTGCAACGTTTTGTTCATCAATGTGGAAGAGTATACTTGGGAGGACAGTTACTCTACTACTGAGATAATCACAGACATCTTGAATAACCATGCAATCAAACCCAACTAGCATCAAGAAGACATTGCAAGTGCTGTCAGACTTGGAAAACCTCGCACCTCTAGTAGCAATCCCCATCCCATTTTACTACAGTTCTGCCGGTGGATGGACAAAATGGCTGTGCTAGGAAACAAAGAACTCAGAGACAACCTCAGGGAAAGCGGGATCAAGGTAGCGTCTGACTTCACCTCGAGGCAGAGGCAAATGGTCGAGTTCCATCGTGGGCGTGGTAAAATCGCATACATTTACAACGGAAAACTGCGTGTGAGGGACAGACAACAATCATATTACGACTATGATAACGGTCATGACTACCCTTCAGTTGCCCCCCACTTTGACGAACATTGGCCACATGTTTAGGACAACAGACAATCTGTGCATGATGGCAAAAGAAATGAACATCTTCACCACAGATATTCCTCAAAGAACAAATTTGGACGTCACAACAGAAACCAGAGCATAAGGCGTCACACAGTTTCTATGCAAGGAGACAACCTGGACCATTGGGAGACAGGACAATCTTATACAAAAGACCAACAATACCATTATGAGACCAACAGGAATCCGCACAGATCCAGCAGAGATCATGCTGATGTAGGAGCTGTCCACGTCGTCAGGGAGCACACAGAGGAGACTAGAGGAAGAACTCATAAAAGCTCTGAACGCCTGGATCGTGACAGGAGTAAGTCCAGACCACTAATCCCTGGTCCATATTTATATAGTGAAGTGACCAGACGACCGGCATCAAACCACAGGAGGTTTGTCTTCCTGAAAGAAAACACTGGCAGGGATAATTCAGTTTCACCTAAATCAAACAGAATCACTGCCAAACGGATGTATGGACATCAGCGAGATATAGAGCAGACAGTTGCCCCTTCCCCACGCCACGACACCTGTGCTCAGGACAGACGTAGCAGATAGACTCAGTGATCCCTTCCCCAAATGATGACTCTTGTCCTCACGTTAAACGAAGCAGGAAAGACCCCTTCCGCATGTGATGGCCCACGTACTTATGACATTTGCAAAAGCATGGACTCAGTGGCCCCTCCCCCACATGATGACCCTTGTGAGGAAGTCAGCCATGACACAAACAGTGACGTCCACGATATCCAGCCTAGTAATCAAAGTGACGATCACACCGATGTCAGTGACAAAGACACCTGTATCAGTGGTGCGGAAATGGAAAAGTATGGGTGAGGTCTTAGCTGAAGATGTGTGTGAAGTGACCAAAGAATCGGGTAAAATTAATACTGAGAATGTGAGTACCGATGAGGTCACTGTGCTCAGTGTCAGAACAAAGTCAGCTGCTCACACTAACGTTGTGGCACACACCTCAGATCAAGCATTAAATGATACACACATGATAACACAAAACGCGAACGCAAAAAGCTTGTCAGACTCGCATGCTGGCAATCTAGTTCTAGATTCTGATGATCTAGATACAAACCAGAGCATACAGACACCTTCTGTCACTCATGCTCTGCGACCTAGACGTGCTGCCTCCCACACACGGATAGACGGTAAGAGCAGTGGCCAAGCTCCACCAAGGTCTAACAGTCAGAGCAAAATTACTGACTCGTTTAAGAAAACGCAGGCTAAAGATCTGCCAAAAACACGAAACAGGTCCCAATCTTCTAAAACAAAACCCAGTGTGAGCGAGGCCTCAGGTACTAACAAATAGGATATCGGCTGGGTCACAATATCAGGTAGACCTGTACGATCTGCCACAGGCGATGACAGTTATATTTGGAATCAGAAGCCAACACCACCATCGGAATCCAAATGTGCTTGCCATGTAAATACTGCAAATAAATTACATGTTAGTTTTCTTAATTATAATGTAAATGGCCTTTTGGAAAAACTAGAAAATAATGATTTTACCTATTTTCTTTTTACTTACGATTTTATATGTTTTACAGAAACATTTGTTGCAACTGACTTTGAATCACCACTTTTCAGTGACTTTGTAGTGTTCATGTCTAAAGCCAAGAAGCTGTCTCATCAAGAGAGATATTCTGGGGGTGTTATTGCAATGGTAAGGAAATCATATTCTCGTTTTGTTGAGCAAATCCCAATAGAAACTGAAAATACTTTAGCTATAAAAATCCACAAAGACCTGTTTTCTGTAGACAGAAACATACTGTGGATTTGTACATATGTTCCTCCGTGTGATTCTGTCTATTGGAATAGCCAGGAAGGCGCATATGGTGTTGAAGTGCTGGAGCAATGCATTTTAGATCTATATGACTTGTGTGGTGATTCTTTTTTTTATTGGTAAATGGAGATTTAAACGCGAGAACAGCGAATACTAATTACAGTTTTAGTGGAGAGGTCGATGATTTCGATGTGAATATTTATACCGAGAACAGATTTCCCAGAATTTCACAGGACAAAAACACAAATAAATTTGGTTGTCAGCTAATTGACTTATGTAATATGTTTGAATGTATGATTTTAAACGGATTGCGTGAAACGGATTTTGACGATGGATGTACATACATTGCGTCCTCTGGGACTAGCACAGTAGACTATTTCATTACTTACATTGATTTGTTTTCATCTATACACATCAAATCAATTGTTGTTGAGAACATGATGGATTCTGATCACCTACCAGTCGTTATGATGGTTGAAATTAAAAATGATATCGTTCAGACTGGTCATGGTAAAACAAGTCAACCCAAAAACGAGGTTTGTGAGAAATTTATTTGGAAACATGAACTGGAAGCCGAGTTCCACAAAACTTTTAAAAGCAGTGATATTCAAGACATACTTACTTTGGCCACAAATACTCTACATTGCGATGTGGATAGTGGTTTAAATACTTTTGTACAATGTCTGAAAGATGCCAGTGCCTGTATGTATAAAACGTATAAAGTTAACTGGAACAAAAGATCAGAATGGTTTGACAAGGACTGTCAGCAAGCAAAAAAAAAGAAACTAGGCGTAAACTAAATTATTTTAGGAAAACTAGGAAGGAAGAAGTTAGAATTTCATATGTGGAAGAGAGGAAAACGTACAGACAAAGAGACAAGCATTTAGAAAACAGAAAGCAGATTCGCTAACCATGGAAATGACTAATTCATCACAGTTCTGGAAACTGCTAAGAAGTATGGGTTGTGGAAACAAAGACAAAGTCTCAAATGATATTGATATTAATGTCTGGTTCGAGCACTTCAAGAATATTTTTCAAAATTATGGGGTACATGTTGGTGAACATTGTGATATTGAGGTAGATCTATCTGAGGAAAGGGAGCATAATCGAGATATATCTGAAGAAGAGGTTAAACGAGCAGTTGGAAAACATAAGACCAGTAAAGCAAGCGGAATTGACAGCGTTTCAGCTGAAATGTTAAAAAATGGGGGAAAAGATGTTATAGATTTTCTAACAAAACTGTTTAAAATAATTTTTGACCGGGGATATATCCAGAAGAGTGGTCCAAAGCCATTATCAACCCCATTTTCAAGAAAGGGGATCCTGAAAATGCAGATAATTATAGAGGTATTCTTTATTAAGCATGATATCTAAATGTTACACAATGATACTGAACATGAGATTATACACCTGGTCAGAAGCTAATAATTTGATCTCAGAGAGCCAGGCAGGTTTTCGTAATAGATACTCAACTGTTGATCATATATTCACACTACATGCTGTCATTCAGAAATGCATGCACAAGAAAGGGATGAAATCATATGTTGCTTTTGTTGACTTTAAAAAGGCTTTCGATTCTGTCAGACATGATAAACTCCTTCATTGTATTAGAAATGAGGGTGTTAAAGGGAAATTTCTCACATCATTCATGGCAATGTACAAGTCATTGGTGTCATGTATCCGAGTTAACGATAAATTTTCAGAGATGTTTCAATGTCCGGTTGGAGTAAGACAAGGTTGTGTCTTGAGTCCTACGTTGTTTTCGATATTTATAAATCAGTTAGCGAATTGTATGGGTGACAAAGGAAAACATGGCATCCAATTACTACCTGGGATGTTTGAAATATTTGTTTTACTCTGCAGATGATGTGATACTTTTCTCAAATGGTTTACAGAATCAGCTGAACGTTTTAAGTACGTGTTATAACAACATGAAATTAAAAGTAAATATTGACAAAACGAAGATCATGGTGTTTAGAAACGGATGGTTCCTCGGAAAACGTGAAAAATGGTCATATGAAGAAAATAAGTTGGAAGTGGTGAATAATTACTGCTATTTAGGTTTTAATTTCACGACAATGGTAAGTGTCAAAAAAGGTACTGTACATTTATCAACTAAGGGGAAGAAAGCTGTCGTACAGCTAAATAGGGTTCTCCAAAAATTCAAGGAAATGACAATTGATACTTTCTTTAAAATATTTGACGTAAAGGTACAACCCATTTTGTTGTACGCATCAGAAGTATGGGGATTAAAACGAATGGAACACATAGAAAAGGTACATATGATGGCGTGCAAAAGGTTTTTAGGCGTGCCTGTTAAGACACCAAACAAGATGGTGTACGCTGATCTGGGAAGATATCCATTATTCGTTAACTCTGCGGTCGCATGCTTAAGATATTGGTTTAAATTGCTACAAATGAGTGCCGAAAGATTTCCGCATAAAGCTTACCAAATGCTTCTGGAATTAGATAGAAATGGAAAGGATTGTTGGGCATCAGAGGTAAGAAAAATCCTGTGTGATACAGGTTTCAACATTGTATGGCTGCAACAGGGAGTAGGGGATGTAAAACTATTTTTAACATCAGAAAATCTAGCAAAGAGAGAGTTACGGTGATTAGTCTTCAAAGTCTCAAAGTTTAAGATCCGATAAGGACAAATTAATTGTGCATTTCACTTAGCGAATCGATACACTAGAATGTGACGTATTTGACTTAAACAAACAAAGCGAAAAATTAAAGTGTCCCAACTGAAGAGAATGATTCGCTCCACGGCTAGTTGACCCAGGACGAAAAAGACCACGAACAGAGAAGAGATTGGATTTTATAGATCTATGGGGTGACGAAGGTCAGGGTGATGGTCTTGGTCAGTGTGTAGAAAAACCTATTGACGTTTTTACGAGCAAGCTGGGAGTTTCGGTGAAAAAAGAAGATATTGAAATTGCTTATCGTGTCGGCAAACAAGGTGGCAGCAGACCACATCCCATTATCATACGCTTTTTTTTTCTAGACAACTGCCAAGCTTGGTGCTCGCAGACAGGTAAAAACTTAAACAATCTGGTATATCCATTAGTGAAAACCTGACCTACCTAAATCATAAGCTGCTGAAGAAAAAAGTGATGACTTAACAACCTTGGTTGCATGATCAGAAAATGGAAAAGGTTTTTGCTAAACTAAAAGCGGACTGTGAAGACTGACATCCACACTAACCTTGGTAAAACTTGCTTCCAGAGCTGTGACTTGTCTTACAGTACTGAGAAATCGTCCACATAACGTTGATGTGGACATGAAGTTCTAGAAATTGAATCTGTCCTCCACCTGCTGCTTTCCTCTTCTTCGCCGTACCCCATTTATAATCTTTGTCATAGTAAAAGGTTTTAGTTATTCATAGTACATGTGCATGTTATTGTTTATTACAGATGTAAGTGCATACGTTTTTTTTAATGTACACGTGCCTGTGTGTATATTAAAATTTCTTGCCTATTGCATTAAATGAAAAAAAAAGAGGTCAGATGAGAGATAGGAATCTCTGCCATCCTGATTTCCCATGACCTTGGGGCTATGGAACACTCTGTACCTTTCCCACTGTGTAATGAACTGTGCCGACCGAGGGTAAATTAATCGCTTGACGATTATTGTTGGTACCTTTGAAATATGTATCAGTTTGACATTTTTGTGAAACCAATTATATGCATTTGTCGTAAATGGAGTAGATCAATAAATGCAGAAATGTGCGTGGCGTATGTGTATGTACATGTGGGCGTGTGTGTGTGTGTGTGTGTGTGTGTGTGTGTGTGTGTGTGTGTGTGTGTGTGTGTGTGTGTGTGTATGTGTGTGTGTGTGTGTGTGTGTGTGTGTGTGTGTGTGTGTGTGTGGTAGTGTGTGTGTGTGTGTGTGTGTGTGTGTGTGTGTGTGTGTGTGTGTGTTTGTGTCTGAGTGCGTGTATGTGCGCGCGCGCGTACAACTCATGGATTTCAAAACCAAGTGCCATCAGGAAAGGAGAGCCAGGCAGCTGAGCGGTGAACGCACTGTTGTCACAGCGTTGTAGGAGTAGTTTTATTTGGCCCTCGTCGATGGAGATAAAACTGGATCCACTTGTATCCCACTTGCATACCTTTCCCATTTTTTCTATAGTTGTATATTTGTGTTGGGGAAATTCGCCGTGAGGCCACAAAAAAGTTGGTAGCCTTTCTGCTTTCGAAATCTTCTGATACTTTGCATACTAGCAATGTCAGCTTTTTCCGAAGTGGATGATTCTATGTTTGGTCGTGTACATGAAAGTAACGTCTCCTTAGCTGACGGAAGTAGTGGTCTGGTTGTCAGCATTTTCATCAGTATGGGCCAAAACGGCTGATTTCTCCAAAGTGGTACTACAGCCACTCTGCTGACCTTGTCTCGTTTCACGTTCCTCAGGACTCTGATTCATCATCATCATCATCATCAGGTGCCCTGCCGCATGGTGTTGGCGATCATGGACTTCCATCTGTCTCTATCACTTGTTGCCTGAAGCATCTCCTCCACCCTCCTCGTCTTCAGCCACTCTGCAAGTCCGTCTAGTTATTTTCTCCCTGGGTCTACCTGGTGCTCTCTTTCCATCCAGCTTTCCCGTTGTGACCAGGTGCTCCAAATCCCGTTTCCTCATAAATGGCCTATAAATGTCTTTTCCGAATCTTCTTTATGAATGATCTACTTGTGTCTGCCTCCATCAAGACTGTCTCGTTTGTTTTCTTTGCTGTCCATGGAACTCTCAACATTCTTCTCAGAAACCACACCCGGGCTGCCTCAATCTTGTTCTGGCTTTGCTTGCTGACTGTCCACGCTTCACAACCATACAACAGTATTGGTTCTATATAACATTCAGGAACTCTCTTCCTGATGTTAATTGATAGGCATTTGTTGGTAAGAATGCTTGTCATCTTCTTGAATGCTGTTTTGGCTTGGCCGATTCTGCTGGCTATATCTGATGTGCATCTCCCGTATGATAAAATGACCGTACCCAGGTATTTAAACTTATCAACCTGTCTCAAGGTTGTGCCGTTTGCTGTTACTTTGCATGAGGGGATTTCATGTTTTTTTTCCCACTGATCACCATGACTTCAGTCTTCCTGCTGTTTAGTTCCAACCCCTTACCTTTGCTTTCTATTTCTAGTATATTCACAAGGTTTTGTAGGTCCCTTTCATTTTCTGCAATTAGCACGGTGTCATCTGTGTATCGAATGTTTATAATTTTTCCTCCAACCTCCAATCCAGGGTCTTCTTCTAGGTTTCTCATGACGTTTTCGCTGTAAAGTGAAAACAGATCTGGTGACAAAACACGACCCTGTCTGACTCCTCTTTTGATATTTTGGAAAGAGCTTATATCGTTTTCTATTCTCATTGCAGCTGTTTGTTCCCAATACATATTTCTGATTATTCGTGGATATTTTCCATCAGTATTGAGTCTTTCTAGTTGGTTGATCAATTCTTCATGTCTTACCCGATCGAAAGCCTTGGTATAATCAACAAAGCATAACTATAAATCCTTATTCATCTCATCTCTATTGACCTCTAAATGATAATTCTTAGGATGTGTATGGCATTAGTAGTTCCTTTCCCTTCCATAAATCCACATTGTTCATCTGCTATTTCTCTTTTGATTCTATTCCTAGTCCTCATCATGATTATTCTTAACAGGATTTTTGTTACATGACTCATCAAACTGATTGTGCGATGGAGTTCGCATTCTATAGTCCCTGTCTTCTCTCGAAGTGCAATGAAAATTGATTTTGACATATCTTTGGGGATTTTCCAGTGTCGTAAATTTCATTTAGGAGGACTGTTATTTTTCTCAATACCAAATTCCTCCTGGGCTTCAATCATCTCTGTAGTAATGTTGTCTGGTCCTGGGGCTTTTCCTGGTTTCATCTTTTTCAGTGCTGCTCTAACTTCATCTTTCATTGTGGGTGGTCCTTCAACGTTCTTTCTTATAATGTGTTCTTCGTTTCTGTCATCTTCAAAAAGGTCTTTATTGTACTCTCCCCATCTGTCTAATATTTGTCTTTTTTCCATGATAAGCGTACCATCTTTCGATTTTAAGCAACCAGTTGATGAGCATGTATTTTTCCTGTGGACAATTTTTTCAATTCGTCTGTAAATACCCTGAGGATCCGAAACCTAGAGGGAAAATTAACACCAGATAGACCCATCAGCATCACCGTCTTCATTATCATGTGCCCTGCTGCATGGCGTTGGCGATCATGGCGAATCTCACGTATCTATCTTTTGTCACTGGAAGTACATCTGCCACTCTCTCTGTCCTCATCCGTCCAATATTTTCTTCCTGGGTCTACCTGGTGCTCTTATTCCCTCCAGCTTTAGTGTTGTGACTAGATGCTCTAATTTCTCTTGCCTCATAAAAATTTCATATAAATGTTGCTTGGCTTTTCCTAATCTTCTTCGCTAATATTCTTTTTGTGTTTGCTTCTTTCAAGTTGGTCTCGTTTGTTTTCTTGCTATCTATGGCACTCTTAAAATTCGTCTTAGAAGCTACATTTCAGTTGCCTCAATCCTGTTTTGATTTTGCGTATTGACCATCCACGCTTCACGTCCGTACAACAGTATCTGTTCTATATATCAGTGAAGAACTCTCTTCCTGATGTTATTTGATAGGCATTTGTTAGTAAGAATGCTTTTCATTTTCTTGAATGCTGTCTAATGTGAATCTGCTGTCTAGTGAGATGACTGTTCCCACATATTTAAACTTATCAACTTGTCTCAGTGTTGCGCCACTTGCTGTTATTTTGGATGAGGGGATTTCTTGACTTTTCTTTTTAATACTGATTACCATGATTTCAGTTTTGTTGTATATTTAGTTCCAGCCCCTTACTTCTGCTTTCTATTTCTATTATATTCACCGGGGCTTGCCATATCCTTTTTTGGACAGCACTTCTACTACAGGTTCCCATATGGCACTCGGCTCTCACCAGTGTCTCCCCGAAGTGTTAGTATGCGATAGCGGCCACGTCCTGGGCAATGGCTTAGGCAGGCGGACAGAACCTGGTGAGGATAGCCGACGGGTCTTCAACCCTCGGTGAGTTAGGGCTTGTCTACCCTAGTTAGGGCTTGTCTACCCTAGTTAGGGCTTGTCTACCCTAGCATGCGACGACTGGACCCGGTGGACTGGGCGTTAGAGATAATTTGATCCAATGGTCACGAAGGCGACGACAGCAGGTGTTGCTGAGCACCAAAAGCACGACAAGACACGGAAGGCGTCGTGGTCATCTACTGCAGCCGAAGAAGTCTCTAGTCGTGACGGTTCTTCGTACCACTGAAAGTCGACATCCTAGGCCGAAAGAGTGGGATCGCCCGCGTGCAACGACCCTCCCACTATAAATAGATTCCTGCACATGTCTCTGTGTGCAACCTTTCTGAACATCTCAACTTTTCTTCTGTATCCCGCTATCATCTGCGGCGATTGGGAAGGGGCGAAACAACAGGTGGAGGTACCCACTGGGAGTGTAGTTCCAACCCTGCACGGAGGCGGCCTGGAAATAAGAGCGGCTCTCTCTGACCCCGGGACAACAGAGGAGTTCGGCGTTTCCCCAGGTGACTGAGCAGCCCTGTTTAGGATAGCACAGCTCACCCTCACTCGAGGGAGGAGAATACAAAAAGTGTCTTGAACACTGCTTGTCCCATTACTCACTGACCAGTTTACTGCGACTGGCAACGTTTCCCCTCGTGCGGTCGAAACACAAAGAAAAGCAAAAAGATAATCTTCGGAGCATGGAACGTTCGAACACTTATGGACAGGGAAACCTCAACGAGACATGAGAGGAGAACAGCCCTCTGTGCAAAAGAACTATCACGCTACAGCATCGATATCACTGCACTCAGCGAAACTAGGCTGTCAGATAAAGGATCTGTTGTTGAGCCTAAAGGCGGCTACACTTTCTTTTGGAACCGCAAGCCCAAAGATGAAGAAATTATTCATGGAGTAGGACTAGTAATTAAGTAATCGCTTCTAAAGCAGCTACCAGACCTGCCTACCGCCGTCGTCGAACGACTGATAAAGTTCCGCTTCCCACTGAATGCTTCCCGGCAAGTCACGGTCATCACTGCATATGCCCCAACACTGACCAGCGAAAATAAAGCGAAGGAAACCTTCTACGGGGACCTGAACAACCGTTGTGAAGGGTGTACCCCCTGGAGATACACTCATACTGCTGGGTGACTTCAACGCGAGAGCCGGCACTGACTACACAAACTGGAAGGGTGTACTGAGACCACGTGGTACAGGAAACATGAACTCCACTGGTCTGCTGCTCCTGAGCCTCTGTGCAAAGAATAACTTGACAATCACCAACACCCTGTTTAGGTAAGCTAACAAGTACAAATCAACTTGGATGCATCCGAGGTCGAAGCAATGGCACTTGATTGACGTTGTTATCTGCCGCATACGTGATGCTAGAGATTTTAGGACTACCAGGGCCATTCGGGGAGCACAACGTTGTACCAACCACCATCTTGTCAGGTCAGTCGTCAAGCTCTACATCGCCCCCGCCCATCAGAAGAAACCAAAGTTCGTCCGGCCATCATTCGGCATCGCCAAACATCCAAGTCACCGAAACTACTTGGTGAACAGCCTGGATTACAAGCTGACCTCCCATAGACCACGCACTGGAAGTCCGACTGAACAATGGGACCAGCTCAGCACGTTGGTGAAAGAGGCAACCTTGTCTGCACTTGGCCCAAAGAAGAGAGTGCACCAGAACTGGTTCAACGAGAATTATGAAGCCATCAACCAGCTCCTGGATGAGAAGCAGAAGGTGTTCATAATCTGGCAGAATGACATTTCGTTCACCTTTAAGCGAGACCGGTTCTAGCACCTCCAATGTCGTGCACAAGCTGCCCTACGCTACCTGCAGGACGAGTGGAGGAAGAAGAAGGCAGACAAAGTCCAGTTGTATGCTGACACTAAGAACTCGAGGATGTTCTTCAGCGTCATCAAGGCAATGTATGGACCATCTCGACCGAGCACCAACCCTCTACTGTCAACAAACGGCGCGCTGCTGAAGGAGAGGAAAGCCATAAATGAAAGATGGAGGGAACACTTCAGCAGCCTTCTCAACAGACCCTCCAATGTCAGCAATGAGGCCCTAGATCAGATCCCTCAGAGACCCACACTAGACAGGTTAAACCTCCATCCTAGCCTAGAAGAAGTCCAGATAACCATCAAGCAGACCAGCTCAGGAAAAGCCCCTGGCAAGGATGGGATCCCTGCAGAAATCTATACGACAGCGAGACCAGTGGCTCTTGACATCTTCTGCAGTCTCCACTGCAGCATTTGGGAGAATGAGGACATGCCCCAGGAGTTCAGAGATGCCACAATTGTCCCCATCTACAAAAACAAGGCGACTGCGGCAACTACAGAGGCATATCTCTCCTGTCTATCGTCTGATCTACAGTGATATACTCTGGTGGAAACTCACATGAAAGAGGAGTGGGCATTGTAATGGACAGGGACAAATCAAAAACAGTTAAGGGATGCTGGGCTGTGTCCGAAAGAGCCTTGCTGGTCAAATTGGGAGGCAGACCATTTGATATCAACATCATTCAGGTGTATGCACCAACATCCAAAAGTACTCAGGAAGACATCGACAACTTCTACGAAGTATTAGAGATGGCCAAGGCCCAATGTAAATCACAAGAAGTTACCATAATAATGGAAGATTTTAATGCTAAAGTGGGAAAGGATAGGGTAGAGGATATAGTTGGACCTCATGGCCTTGGTACACAAAATGAAGTGGGAGGGAAACTTGTAGAATGGGCACAGATGAATGAGTTTATAGTAGGAAACACCTGGTTTGAGCAGCCTAATAGAACAAAATGGATTTTGACGAGTCCAGGAGATAATACCAAAAATCAGATTGACTACATCTTGATTAATAAAAGATTTAGAAATTCTTTACTGTCAGCAAAACACTACCAGGCGCAGACTGCAACAATGACCACAATCCTGTAGGCTGGAATTACGGAAAAGGAAACAGACCAAAAGCAACATCAGACTAGATCTTGGACTCTTAAAGACAGATGAAGTGATACGTCAAACATTTAATATACATGTTCAAAACAAATTCAGTGCTCTGGAAGACGTTGGTGACAGTGAAGAACAATGGACAAAATTGAGAAATTCGATAAATAAAGCTTGTGAAGAAATTCCTGTAGTAGATAGAAAAGCAAAAAAGAACTGGATGACAAAAGGAATTTTAGGCTCAATGGAGGAACGGAGGAAGGCAAAGAGAAACAAGGAGATATACAGGAAGATAAAGCTAAGGAAGCTTGGCTGAAAACAAAATGCAAAGAAATAGAAGACCGACACAAAACGGATCCTCAAGGTATGTACAGACGAATTGAAGAAATTGTGCACAGAGGAAAAAGACATGCACATCAACTGGTTGCTTAAAATCGAAAGATGGTACGATTCTCATGGAAAAAGACAAAATATTAGACAGATGGTGAGACCTTTTTGAAGATGACAGAAATGTAGAACACATTATTATAAGTAAGAACTTTGAAGGACCACCCATAATGAAAGATGAAGTTAGAGCAGCATTGAAAAAGATGAAACAAGGAAAAGCCCCAGGACCAGACAATATTACTACAGAGATGATTGAAGCCCTGGAGGAATTCAGTATAGAAAAAATAACAGTCCTCCTAAATGAAATTTACGACTCTGGAAAAATCCCCAAAGATATGTCAAAATCAATTTTCATTGCACTTCCAAAGAAGACAGGGGCTATAGAATGCGAACTCCATCGCACAATCAGTTTGATGAGTCATGTAACCAAGATCCTATTAACAATAATCTTGATGAGGACAAAGAATAGAATCAAAAGAGAAATAGCAGATGAACAGTGTGGAAGGGAAAGGAACTATTAATGCCATATACATCCTAAGAACTATCATAGAGGGGTCAATCGAGATGAACAAGGAATTATATTTATGCTTTGTTGATTATACCAAGGCTTTCGATCGGGTAAGACACGAAGAATTGATCAACAAATAGAAAGACTCAATATTGATGGAAAAGATCTACGAATAATCAGAAATATATATTGGGAACAAACAGCTGCAATGAGAATAAAAATTTTTAAAAAAACGATATAAGCTGTTTCCAAAACATCAAAAGAGGAGTCAGACAGAGTTGTGTTTTGTCACAGATCTGTTTTCACTTTACAGCGAAAACATCATGAGAAACCTAGAGGAAGACCCTGGATTAAAGGTTGGAGGAAAAATGATAAACAACATTCGATACGCAGGTGACAGCGTGCTAATATATGTGAATATATGAAAGCTACGCAGTAAGTAGCATTTTTGTGACTGAGAGCCAGGTTCAACCAGGTAGCCATTATACTTGTGAATATACTTGTAATAGAAAGCAAAGGTAAGGGGTTGGAACTAAAAAGCAGGAAGTCATGATGATCAGTAAAAAACATGAAATCCCCTCATGCAAAATAACAAACGGCACAACCTTGAGACAGGTTGATAGGTTTAAATACCTGGGAACGATCATTTCACCAGACGGCACATGCACATCAGAAATAGCTAGCAGAATCGGCCAAAACAACATTCTTACCAACAAATGCCTATCAATTAACATCAGGAAGAGAGTTCTTGAATGTTACATAGAACCAATACTGTTGTACGGTTGCGAGGCGTGGACAGTCAACAAGCAAAGCCAGAACAAGATTGAAGCAGCCGAGATGTGGTTTCTGAGAAGGATGTTGAGAGTTCCATGGACAGCAAAGAAAACAGGAGGCAGACACAGGTAGATCATTGATAAGGAAGATCAGGAAAAGACAGGCAACATCTGTAGGCCAATTTATGAGGAAAGGGGAATTGGAACACCTGGTCACATCGGGAAAGCTGGAGGGAAAGAGAGCACCGGGTAGACCCAGGGAGAAGATGCTAGACGGACTTGCAGAGTGGCTGGGGACAAGGAGGGTGGAAGAGATGCTTGAGGCAACAGGAGATAGAGAAAGATGGAAGTCCATAATCGCACACGCCATGCGGCAAGGCACCTGATAATGATGATGATAACCCATAGATGGCGTTTGGTTCATGAGCACCAAGGCATTTCCACACGCCGGTGGGCTTGCAGGCTGCACTTCTTGGGGCCAGACCTCCTCTGAGTCCTTCGAAAGTTTATCCTAAGTCTATGAGTGGCTCAGTTACCATGTGTCGCCACAGGGAGGCACAACCAAGGGCTTGCTGATGGAGAGGCTGCGTACTGACAGAGAGAGACTTACTCACCCTACTGTCCTTTTCGCGGTGTTGCAAGCAGCAGAGCTAGCAGTCGTGCGGGCTGAAAACGAGAGGTGAGAAGCAAGCAGTCACTAGCCAATACTCTTGACGCGTCACATCAGCATTTATGACAAAAAATATGCATCTTGGAAGATCTGAGGTCTTAAGGCAATAACATCAAACTTCGCAAACAAGATAATAAACCATAATACCATCAGTCGTCTTGCTCTAGTTGTAGAAGAATGGTCAGAGAACGTGGCCAAAAATAAAACAACAACAACAAAAACAAACAAACAAAAAAACAAACAAAAATCCAAGACCCCTCACCAGTCAGACAAACACTCAAAAGCAACACTGCGTAGATTCCTGCAGCGTTTCCCACAACAAAGATTTCTTTCTTTTAGATATCTGATCATGTCATAATCAACCAAAGAATGTCACCAAGAAATCTTACTGCAAAAACAACAAAAACAAAAACAAACAAACAAACAAACAAACAAACAAACAAACAAACAAACAAACAAACAAAACAAACAAACAAACAATTTGGCATTCGTTCATCAAAAAATTTAAAACAGATTTAATGTTCTGCAATACATTACAGTACATAGAGAGTTATTAGTCTCCAATTCTTTATCACATCTCTCTGTTTATCACTTATACTAATATTATTCTTTCCTTTGGTGTTGATGAAAGTTTCCTCCCTTTTTTTTAGAGACCTATCTTTCAGTGATTTTACAGATATCAAAGACATTTTATTAAATAGAAGAGACGACTGGAGGGACAATGAGGAAGAAATATTGATTTGTTGTTTCTGTTGGTGGTGGTGGAAGGTTTTAGTTGTTTCTTGGTCACCTGAAGAAATTAGCGCCGTGGAGACACAGATCGTGTTGGTAAGCGGATGATGGCTGCGAAATGTGTTGTCAGTGGGTGGGCATCTTGATATGATTGTGTATTTCGATGGTGCAGTCAGCTCATACCGGGAGACTGAATATGATTTCATCCATTTCCGCGGGATTTTTTTTCTTTGGAATGTTGCAGATGTTTCAATGACAAATTGATACAAAAATATGCTCAAAGGTATAAAAACCCATATGCTACGTAGGACCTCACACGTAAGTGCGTATAGCTTATGTTTAGGATTGTGGCTTTGTATCCTTATTATGTTTGATCTTCTCCATCGATAACATGGTATATGTGGTGCCATTCATCATCATCATCAAGTGCCCTGCCGCATGGCGTTGGCGACCATGGACTTCCAACCATCTCTATCTCTCGTTGCCCCCAGCATCTCCCCCACCCTCCTCATCCCCAGCCACTCCGCAAGTCCGTCTAGCATTCTCTCCCTGGGTCTACCTGGTGCTTCCTTTCCCTCCAGCTTCCCCGTTGTAACCAGGTGCTCCAAATCCCTCTTCCTCATAAAATGGCCTATAAATGTTGCTTGTCTTTTCCTAATCTTCCTTATGAATGATCTACTTGTGTCTGCCTCCATCAAGACTGTCTCGTTTGCTTTCTTTGCTGTCCATGGAACTCTCAACATTCTTCTGAGAAACCACATCTCGGCTGCCTCGATCCTGCTCTGGCTTTGCTTGCTGACTGTCCACGCCTCACATCCGTACAACAGTATTGGTTCTATATAACATTCAAGGACTCTCTTTCTGATGTTAATTCATAGGCATTTGTTGGTAAGAATGCTTGTCATCTTCTTGAATGCTGTTTTGGCTTGGCCGATTCTGCCAGCTATTTCCGATGTGCATCTGCCGTCTGATGAAATGACCGTTCCCAGGTATTTGAACTTATTAACCTGTGTCAAGGTTGTGCCATTTGTTGTTATTTTGCATGAGCGGATTTCATGTTTTTTACTGATCACCATGACTTCAGTCTTCTTGCTGTTTAGTTCCAACCCATTACCTTTGCTTTCTATTTCTAGTATATTCACAAGGTTTTGTAGGTCCCTTTTACTTTCTGCAATTAGCACGGTGTCATCTGCGTACCGAATGTTGTTCATCATTTTCCCTCCAACCTTTAATCCAGGGTTTTCTTCTAGGTTTCTCATGATGTTTTAATCCAGGGTTTTCTTCTAGGTTTCTCATGATGTTTTCGCTATATAATGAAAACAGATCTGGTGACAAAACACAACCCTGTCTGACTCCTCTTTTGATGTTTTGAAAAGAGCTTATATTGTTTTCTATTCTCATTGCAGCTGTTTGTTCCCAGTACATAATCCTGATTATTCGTAGATCTTTTCCTTCAACATTGAGTCTCTCCAGTTGGTTGATCAATTCTTCATGTCGTACCCGATCGAAAGCCTTGGTATAGTCAATAAAGCATAAATACAAATCCTTATTCATCTGGATTGACCTCTCTATGATAGTTCTTAGGATGTATATGGCATTAATAGTTCCTTTCCCTTCGACAAATCCACACTGTTCTTCTGCTATTTCTCTTTTGATTCTATTCCTTGCCCTCATCATGATTATTCTTAACAGGATTTTTGTTACATGACTCATCAAACTGAATGTGTGATGGAGTTCGCATTCTATAGCCCCTGTCTTCTTTGGAAGTGCAATGAAAATTGATTTTGACATATCTTTGGGATTTTTCCAGTGTCATAAATTTCATTTAGGAGGACTGTTATTTTTTCTATGCCAAATTCCTCCACTGCATGTGGGATTATGGGATTCATTCCGAGTGCAGAGATGCAACCTTGACAAACAGGAAACAAAATTACCCGTGCGTAAAATACAAACAAACAAACAAACAAACAAACAAACAAACAAACAAACAAACAAACAAACAAACAAACAACAAACAAACAAAAACCACGAAAAAATCACAAACAAAAATAAAACTAAATACAACAACAACCAAAATGCCAGCCGAACAAACAAATAAAGACAGACAAACCAATCAGCTAGCCAGTCAACACAAATCAGTATCACTAAACACTAATTTCTAAAAACAGCATGAGCAAAAGTGATGGATAGTGCTGCAGTGCTATAGCTAGACATTAAATGAGGCAGCAGAAAAAATGTGGACAGGCCAGTGGAAGAGAAAATCTGGCGCCTAGCCTAGTTTGTGTAGTGAATACGTTGATGGAAGCTCTTTCTCATTCCGGCTTGTCAAATCAACCTCCAGTGTGTGCGCGTGCGTGTATGTGTGTGTATGTGTGTGTGTGTGTGTGTGTGTGTGTGTGTGTGTGTGTGTGTGTGTGTGTGCGTGTGTGCGTGCGCGCGCGCGCGCGCGCGCGCGTGTGTGTGTGTGTCCGATTCACTTAATTTTAATGTCATTCCTGAGCGTTTATGTGACAAAAAACTGTATCGGTTTATATACATAGGAAAAAGCATTGTTGAAATATGAACAACAAACGACATACAGAATACATATGACAATATTTTATATTTTATACATTTAAGTAAAATCATCAAGATATTTTTTTCTGCGTTGAGGAAACAATCGGCCACACACCTCCACCGAGACTAAAACAAATGGCAGTAACATGACGAGCCGCGTGCACAGCAATTAACTGCCAAAATTGTCGAAAGAAAGGATGTCGGTTGTTTTCATTTCCGCTGGACGAAGAAAAGTGAGCTTGCTCTTAATCTTTGTTGATTATTTGAAAAGAAGATTGTAAGTGAAATCTGCAAAATATATAAAGAATAATTGTCATTTCCAGTTGAACATTCGAATTAACTTGCCGATGGGATAAAAGAGGAAACAGAGAGAAAGAAAAGGGGGAACAGGGAGGAGAGAGGGAGAATGACTGACTGAATGAATGAACAAATGAATGAATGCATTTTTATTTTTCGAGAGAAAAAGATAAGTATAAATGTATTTTTTTTAACTTGGCCTCGCCCAGAGAGGGACAGTTGCACGGAATAAAACATTAATTGTAAATAAAATTATGGCAGTACACCGTAATTAAATGAACAGTGGAAACAGAACATTACATTCATATTCTCACGTGTACACACACACACACACACACACACACACACACACACACACACACACATACGCATGCACGAGCACACATACACACACACACACACACACACACACATATGCACGCATGCATGCACACGCACAACATACACATACACATTCACACACAGCCCTGAACCCCAAAGCACTAAAACACACAAAAACAACAACAAACACTTGCACACGCACACTTACGCACACGTTGGAGAGAGAGAGAGAGAGAGAGAGAGAGAGAGAGAGAGAGAGAGAAGAGAGAGAGAGAGAGAGAGAGAGAGATTCTGTATGAAACAAATCTTTTGATGAAAAGTATATGCAAGTCGTATGGCTGAGTCATTTCAATATTGACTGATGTAAAGGATGACCTGAAACATATATGCGAAGATGTATCAGGATTGAGAACAGATTTGAACAGTCTCAGGCGTGAGAACGAGGAATTCAGAACTGCAAATGAAGATCTGCAGACCATATTTGCAAAGTTGGAACGGAGGATGGATGACATCGACAGAGGGACGATCAAGAAGGAACAATATCCTCATGTACGGTCTTCTCATAAAAAGGAAAGGGAAGTTGGCAAGACTGTAAGGGTTCTGTTAACAAAGTGTTTAAAGAAGAACTAGAACTGTGAGGTGATGTGCCCTTTGACAGACTCCATCATGAGAACAGCAAGCAAAATGCAGCAATAATCACCAGATGTACGTTCTTCAAAGATAAGGAATAAATTCTGAAGACCAAGAGAAAGCCCCAAGGAACAAACATGCGTGTCCATGAAATGAGGAAGAAACCGAGCCCTCATCTGAAAGCAGCGAGGAGCGAAAGAAAGAAGGCAGTGATCCGTAGAAAAAGGTTCTTCCGCGAAAAACACAAAATATTCGAGAAGCCACGTATGACAACGCCGACCCAAATTTAATAAATACCAGACTGTATTAAAAGACTCCATCACTCATTTTCCTTGTGGTATCCATAGAAAAATAGACGGGGTATAGTTTAGTGTGATGACGCATGAACGTTGTGCACATGGCAAATGTATTAACTCAAGCTGCTGTGACAATGTCATTGCGACGATTCGTACCCGGGTTTTAAACCTGTCACTGACCTTTCATCTCTGTGGGGTCATCCTGTGATTACACATGTGTCTATGTCTGATTCATAGTATAATAAATAGAGCAATAACGAAATTATAACGAATGATGAAAATGATAATGACTAAGTAGGTGATACGTCCATTCAAATAGAAAAATGAACACAATGTCATCATCATCATGTACCCTGCTGCATGGCGTTGGCGATCATGGTGCTCAATACGAATCTATTCCTTTTCGCGCTGAAAGTGCATCTCCAATCCTCACTGTCCTCAGCCACGCTGCAAGTCCGCCCAATATTTTCTCCCTGGGTCTACCTGGTGCTCTTTTTCCTTCCAGCTTTCCTGTTGTGACCAGGTGCTCTAATTTCTCTTGCCTCATAAAAAATGTCCTATAAATGCTGTTTGCCTTATCCTAATCTTCTCAAGAATGTTCTTCTTGTGTCTGCCTCGTTTGTTTTATTTGCAGTCCATGGAACTCTCAACATTCTTTTTAGAAACCACATTTCATTTGCCTCAATCTTGTTCTGACTTTGTTTATTGACTTTCCATGCCTCACATCTGTACAACAGTATCGGTTCAATGAACATTCAAGAAGTCTCTTCCTGATGTTAACTGATTGGCATTGGTTGGTAAAAACGCTTCTCTTTTTCTTCACTGCTGTTTTAGCTTGGCTGATTTTTCTGGCTAGTTCTGATGTGTATCTGTTGTCTGGTGAGATGACCGTTCTCAGATATTTAAACTCATCAATCTGTCTCAATTTTGTGCCATTTCCTGTTTTGTCTCATGACTGGATTTTTTTTTAACTAATTACCATGGCTTCAGTCTTCTTGCTATTTAGCTCCAGCTCATAATTTTTGCTTTTTGTTTCTATTACACTTACAAGATTTTGTTGGTCGTTTTCATTTTCTGCAACTAGAACGGTGTCGTCTGCGTAGCCAAGATCATTTTTCCTCCAAACTTTATCCTAGGTTTTTCATGATGATTTCACTGTAAAGTGAAAACAAACATGGTGACAGAACACATCCCTGCCTAACCCCTCTTTTGATATTTTGGAACCAGCTTACACCGTTTTTTTCTTCTTTTTATTGTCATCGCTGTTTTTGTTCCAATATGTATTTCTGGTTATTTTTAGATCTTTTCCATCAATATTGAGCCTTTCTAGATGGTTAATCAATTCTTGGTGTCTTACCCAATCAAAAAGCCTTGGTATAATCAACAAAGCATAAATGAAAATCCAAATTCAACTCGATTGACCTTGTTATGAGAGTTCTTAGTATGTACATGACGACAATAGATCCTTTCCCTTCGACGAATCCACATTGTTTTTCTATTTCTCTTTTGATTCTGTTCCTTGTCCTCGTCATGATTATTCTTAACAGAATTTTTGTTACATGACTGATCAAGCTGATTGTACGATGGAATTTGAATTCTATAGCCCTTGCTTTCTTTGGAAGTGCAATGAAAATTGATTTTGACATATCTTTGGGGATTTTTCCTGTGTCATATATTTCATTTATGACGACTGTTATGTTTTCAGTACCAAATTCATCTAGGGCCTCAATCATTTCTGTGGTACTATTGTCTGGTCCTGGGGCCTTACCCGGTTTCATCTTTTTCAGTGTTGCTCTAATTTCATCTTTCTTGATGGGTGGTCTTTCAGCGTTTTTTCTTGTAATGTCTTCCTCGTTTCTGTCATCGTTAAAAAGGTCTTTAATGTACTCTCCCAATCTGTGTAATATTGTCTTTTTCCATGATAAGCGTATCGTCTTTCGATTTAAAGTAGCCAGTTGATGTGCATGTGTTTTTCCTGTGGGTAATTTCTTCAATGTTTCTGCACATAAACCAAGGATCTGTTTTGTGTCGGTCTTCTATTGTTTTGCACTTTGTTTCCAGCCAAGGTTCCTTGGCTTCATTGCACCTATTCCTAATTTTCTCGTGTCTTTTTTGTATTCCTTTTTTTTCTTATGCCTTCCGCCGTTTTTACTAAGCCTAAAATGTCTTTTGTCATCCAGTTCTTTTTTGCTTTTCTTTTAAAATCTAGGGATTTCTTTGCAAGCATCATTTATCGAGTTTCTCGACTTTGTCCATTGCTCCTCACTGTCACCAACGTCTTCCAGAACACTGAATTAGTTTTGAACATGTATGTTGAATTTTTCACGAGTCGATTCATCTGTCTTTAGGAGTCCAAGATTTAGTTTGATGTTACTATTGGTCTGTTTTCTTTTCTTTAGTTTCAGACTTAATCTTCCCATTACAGGATTGTGGTTACTGTTACAGTCTGCGCCTGGTGATGTTTTTGCTATCAGTAAAGAATTTCTAAATCTTTTATGTATGAGGATGTAATCAATTTGATTTCTTCTGTTGTCTCCCAGATTCATCTATGTCAATTTTCTTCTGTTAAGTTGCTCAAACCAAGTGTTTCCTATTATGAATTAATCTATTTATGCCAACTCAATGAGTTTCTCTCCCCTTTCATTTTGTATGCCAAGTCCACGAGGTTCAACTATGTCATCCACTCTCTCCTGTCCCACGTTAACATTAAAATTTCCCATTATTACAATATTGTCCTGTGATTTACATTGAGCCTCGGTTGCTCTGATACTTCATAGAAGTTGTCAATTTCTTTTTGGGCACTTGAGAATGATGGTGCATGTAATTGGATGATGTTGATATCAAATGGTTTGCCATCCAAATTAGCTAATAAAACTCGGTCTAATATAGCTCTTTATCTTTTGATACACTTTGACCTATCATTGTCTATTAAGATGTCTACTCCTCTTTCATGTGTGTCTCCACCAGAATATATGATTTTATGCTTGCCTGACGTTCTCATGCTTTCCCCTTTCTATCTCACTTTTTCTGGTCCTATTATATCAATGTTAAGACTTTCCATTGCCACCTTGACATTTTCAAATTTTCTTTTTTGCAACAATGTTCTTACATTACAGGTTGTAATTTTGATGTCACGTGCAACCATGACAGTCCCTACTGGACGAAGGTGCTCCACTGGAGCACGTCGTTTACCTCTGTTCTCTTTTGGCTGGCCATATTTGTCTTGTGAATATATGATGGAGGTTTCCCATTGCGTTCCATCGGTTTTTGTACGGACTCTCTGATAGTCTTTGTCGTTCTGACAACCACCTACAAGACAGTGGGGGTGAGTTTCTGTCATGGTTTAATTCCATAGCCATGGTCTCTCCCGAGATAACCACAAAGCAGTGATGTTTCTCTGTTTGGGTTTACTCACTTATCCTTGGTCTCTCCCGAGACACTCACAATGCAGTGGTGCTATTTACCCATAGCTTGAGGTCTGGTTCGTGAGCACCAGGGCATGTCCCCACGATGGTGGACCTGCGTGCCACACATCTGGGGGCCAGACCTCCTCCGAGTCCCTCGAGTTTAGCCTGAGTCGAACATAATGTAAATATGTCAAAAGGTGTGACGGAGGTAAACAAAACAAATTTACAGTCTTCACCAGAATACAAACTGCTTGATTTCAAAATCACGCGATACACAATTTGTAAAATGTTTCTTCTTTTGGTGTCATTTTTTTGTGGAATATTCATTGATGACTTTAAGTCCCGCTGTTTTCATGAACCACAAGGTAAATGGTAAATCAACAATTAAACCGGCCTGATGTGGACGTCGTTCAGGGGTAAGAAATTGTTTAATCAGAAAAACTTGAAAAACTTTGGATCTAAATGTGCAATATCTCCCTTGTGACTGTGGTCAATCCTTTTCGTTTGTGTTAGACAAAATATTGTTTGGCTTAGATAAAGATATATCATACGTATGCCCATAGATACCGACAGATAAAAACTCCGTATTATGCTTCTGTTAACATTCATGATGGTATCAGTACTTTAGAAGAATGTCTTAAAACTCTGTTGTTACGATCGTCGGGATTTCCCGATCATAACTCAACAACGCTTGTGTACGAGCGTAGGAGAAATCAGACTTGGGGTTTTGAAAATTCGCGGGACTTTCAATATTTCCGTTATCCGAAACTAATGGCCGGAAATAGATTCTTCGGTCATTCCTTGCCTCGTTTCAGGTCATTAGGTCACTGAACTACGCAGTTGGTGTGTAGCCAGAGCGAAGTTCACGACCCACTAGCTCTGCAGCGAAGCAGACGACGGAAATGAAAATGGCCGAACAACAACACTCGACAGCTCAGCGCTCTTCAAGACGATCTCGCAGTGAGTATACTGTTGAAGAGGTGCTAGAAATAGTGTGTACAGCTGGATCAGATCATGAAGAATTCAGTGAGGAAGAGTTGGATTCTGATTATATACCCTCAAGAGGAAGAAGGAGCCAGTGAGAGCGACTGGTTGGGTGAGTCAGCACAATACGCAATTGGACGCGTTGCACCTGGTGAATCGAGCGAGAGCAAGAGCGAAACACGTAGTTCTGCTGGTGGCAGTGAGTTGGAGGGAGATGAATTTAGTGATGTTTTCTTCAGTGATTGGTCCGATGGTACGAGATTTTTTCCTCTCACCACGTTCCATTCACTGACTGACCAGGCCTACATGTGCAAATCATCCCAAATGGCGAGCCACGTCCCCTTGGATTTCTTCACATTATTTTTTGACCCCAAGGGAACCACCTCAACTGCCAGCTCTGAAGCCAGATCAGGGTGAAGTGCTTGCTCTATGGAAAGGTAAGTAACTACTTTGTTCACTATACTTTGCACACACACACACACACACACACACACACACACACACACACACACACACACACACACACACACACTCATTGATATGTGTGTGTGTTTGTGAGTGTGTAAAAGTGTGTGTGTGTGTGTGTGTGTGTGTGTGTGAATGCATGCATGTGGTGAAAATTTGCTAGATAATGGTGATAGAAAAACATCCAGCAACAATTGAACTTCAAAATAAAACTCCATCAATAAAAGAAATGAGTATGATGCATGGGAAAGACTATAATTGTGTCAATGAAAGCTTAGCATTCATACATTAATAAAATGATAATAAATCAAACTGATGTGCAAATTAACTGCACTTATTGGATTTGTTGCAGGGAGTGTTGCAGTCCTGAAGTGGGTCGATAAGATGCCTGTTCATATCCTCACCACCAAGACTGATCCTCTGAAGATGATCAACGTCACAACATTTGGACTATTGCGGACATGATACTGGGAGTGTGTGCAAGTTGGATCTTATGAAATTTCATTCAAAATGTGACTGCAGGAACTGAAGATATATTGACCTGATTGTGTATTTTGTAACACATTTTTCACCCGAAAATTTCTTTAATTTTATTTGTACCATTACTCAGCAACCATGAGGGTTAAACAGTTGAAACGTCAGCAGATTGTACACCAATCTTTTAATGTACAACCTGCCAAATTTGAATGCTTTTGTTTTCATTTGTTTGTATAAGAATTTTTCTCATGACCTATGCAAATGATGCGTATAGGGGAACCGCAAGGGGCGTAATTGTGCGTAGCGAGTGAGTTTTTATGATAATACGTTATCTCTCGATGACGTTTTTGTGTTGATGTGTGGAGATATGAATAGTTGTACTGCAGACTATTTTCTTAGTTATGAAGAGGAAACTACATATTCAAATAGAGACATGTTGTCAGACGAGGAAATAGTTTGATGCTCTGGAGATTCAACATTATATTCATATTGCATGTCGTGTTAGACATGTGCGGTAAGTCTAAGTGTATACATGGTAAACGGCGACCGTAAATGATGCTATACATACATTTCAGAAACAGTAACTGTGCCAACGATCACTTTCTAGAATCATCAGCCCTTTTTGGCCTACTTAAGAATAGAAGAAATGTATGTGCAAAAAAGATTTGACCAAGACCATCTGCCTTTAGAATTTTGTCTTGAAACCTATAGAACATATACTCGATGTGAAAACAGAACACAGGATATAAACATATGTATAGAAAAGTTAACGTGGAAATCGAAACGCGTGGAATATTACAGAACCAGCTTAGAAATTAATGACACTCATCAACGGTTGAATCAAGCAACACAATTAATTGTAAATGTTGATGAAGCGTCAGAAATGTTCAGTGTTATTCTAAAGCAACAAGTCGATTGTATGAAACGTAAGACATGTATCAAGATTGTAGAATTGCACAGACAAATGTATGCAAAATTTGGAGGATATACAGAAAGATTTTAGATGAGGATGATAGAGCTATTTTTGTCAGAGCAGAAGAGACTACAAACAACTTGTCAAAGAAGAATCCTGTAAAAATCTGAAAGATTTCTGGCAAACAGATCATGAAATTTCACGAAAGAATACCCACCCTCAAAACAGTGCCACTGCTAATGATTGGTTCCAACATTTCAAATATGTTCTGGAAAAGAACTCAAATTCTCAAGAAACAGAAGATGAGTTTGCTAGACCAAACTTTTTCAAAAGAAGAAGTGCTTACTGCTATTAAAAAGGTTGAAAAAACAACAAAGCTGCAGGACCAGATCAATTTATTGGTGAATTGTTGAAATAATCTTATGATTTCACTTTTGATTTTTGTTTTGTTTTGGTATAGTTATTTGATAACTTATTCAACAAAGATATATATGTTAACATGTATAGCTTTGTTATCAACAGCATTTTACAAGTATGGATAGAACAAAATACAAAAGGTGAGTACCATGCAGGGTGTAAGAAAGACTATTCTAAAATAGACTACGCATTCACATTGTTAGTGGCTATACAAAACAATTTGCACTGAATCGAAAGCTGTATGTAATTTTACATGTATTGTCTTTGAAAACGCGTTCAATTCAGTTTCAAGAAGTCTCGTAAAAATGGGATCAAAGGTAAACTATTACGCTGTATTATAAGTATTATAAAGAAGTTCAAGGTAGGATAACATGCGGAGCTAAACATAGTGATTATGTTCAAGTGTGCTCAGGGGATAAAGCAAGGTGATGTGTGCAGCCCCGTGTTATTCTGTATCTATGATTTAACTCTAGAAGCTATTGATAATGGTAGACACGGCGCAAATTTTACAGTAGAATGGACGAAAGTATTCATAATTTTATTTGCACAAGATATCATTGTGTTGTCTGAAACTATCATAGGGTTGTAGACTCAGTTAAACTCGTTTATAAAGCCGCCAATAAATTCAGACTGTAGGTAAAAAAATTATATAAAATGTAATATCACGGTTTTTTTAGAAGGGAGGATTTTGGGCAGCTCATAAACGATGATACTATAA
The DNA here is from genome assembly GCA_030674185.1 of Monoplex corrugatus. Classification (NCBI taxonomy): domain Eukaryota; kingdom Metazoa; phylum Mollusca; class Gastropoda; order Littorinimorpha; family Ranellidae; genus Monoplex; species Monoplex corrugatus. The sequence continues at coordinate 64,351,990 of CM060306.1, read as the reverse complement.
GAATATTAGTATGCCTGTAACAAATGAAAAAATATCTTGGAATCTATTTTACAATAAAATCAATGTTTAGCTTTACAGATCCTGATCTAATTTCAAGAGGAAAGAAAGCAGTTTTAAGTGTTTTAAGTTACTCATATAAACTTGAAAAGTAATTTTGTTGAACTATTCATGAAGCTGTTTGATTCACAAGTACAACCAATGATACAGTATGGAGCAGAAATATGGGTACTTGAAAAAGGACTGCCAATAGGAAAAGAAAGTATGTACTTTGAAAAGATTCCTTTGTCTTAACTAGCGCGCTCCAAGTGATCTGGTATATGGCGAGTATGGAAGACATCCACAGTATAGAAACTCGGATGCATAAGGTATTGGCTGAAGGTAGTCCGTATAAATCATAGTAAACTGCCCTACAAAATATTGTGTGAGTTAGGCTGTAGGTATTTCTGGGCATCAAATGATCGCATGTGCTTGTGTCAGTATGGATTTGTTTCTGTCTGGGAAAATCATGGAGTTAAAAATCTAAAAGCTTTCATTAAGTTTTTCAAACAGAGAGTGACAGACTGCCAATGGGATAGCTGGAACGAGCATATTCAGACTAGTGACAGAGTTGCTTTTCATATAATCTTCGAAACGTCCACTTGTATTGAGTTCTATGTATCAATGGATATACATCAATTCATTAAACAAGCTCTTGCAAATGTGGTGTGTCAAGTTGCTGTGCATTACAAAATAATATACAGTAGTTGACGAATATGCTTTGACGTGTAATTTGTGCAACTGTGACATGGAAGATGAAGTACATTTTGTTTTAGGGTGTTCTACCTTTGATGATTTAAAAAAACAACTTATTCTTCAGAAATGTTGGAAAGGTCTTACCCGATCGAAAGCCTTGGTATAGTCAACAAAGCATAAAAATGAATCCTTGTTCTCCTCGATTGACCTCTCTATGATGGTTCGTAGGATGTATATGGCATTAATAGTTCCTTTCCCTCCCACAAATCCACACTGTTCATCTACTATTTCTCTTTTGATTCTATTCTTTGTCCTCATCATGATTATTCTTAATAGGATCTTGGTTACATGACTCATCAAGCTGATTGTGCGATGGAGTTCGCATTTTATAGCCCCTGTCTTCTTTGGAAGTGCAATGAAATTTTGATTTTGACATATCTTTGAGGATTTTTCCAGTGTCGTAAATTTCATTTAGGGGGACTGTTATTTTTTCTATACCGAATTCCTCCAGGGCTTCAATCATCTCTGTGGTAATGTTGTCTGGTCCTGGGGCTTTTCCTGGTTTCATCTTTTTCAATGCTGCTCTAACTTCATCTTTCGTTATGGGTGGTCCTTCAAAGTTCTTTCTTATAATGTGTTCTGCGTTTCTGTCATCTTCAAAAAGGTCTTTAATGTACTCTCACCATCTGTCTAATATTTTGTCTTTTTCCATGAGAATCGTACCATCTTTTGATTTTAAGCAACCAGTTGATGTGCATGTATTTTCCTGTGTGGACAATTTCTTCAATTCGTCTGTACATACCCTGAGGATCCGTTTTGTGTTGGTCTTCTATTTCTTTGCATTTTGTTTTCAGCCAAGCTTCCTTAGCTTCATTGCACCTATTCCTGATTTCTTTGTTTATCTTCCTGTATAGTTCCTCGTTTCTCTTTGCGTTCCTCCATTCCTCCATCAAGCCTAAAATTTCTTTTGTCATCCAGTTCTTTTTTTGCTTTTCTATCTACTACAGGGATTTCTTCACAAGCTTCATTTATCGAATTTCTCAACTTTGTCCATTGTTCCTCACTGTCACCAACGTCTTCCAGAGCACTGACTTTGTTTTGAACATATACATTAAATTAGCTTGATGAGTCATGTAACAAAACTCCTATTGAGAATAATCATGATGAGTACAAGGAACAGAATCAAAAGAGGAATAGTAGAAGAACAACGTGGATTTGTCGAAGAGAATGAACTATTAATGCCATAAACATCATAAGAACTATCATAAAGAAGTCAGTAGAGTTGAATAAGGATTTATTTTTATGCTTTGTTGATTATACCAAGGCTCTTGATCGGTTAAGACATGAAGAATTAATCAAGCAACTAGAAGGGCTCAATATTGATAGAAAATATCTAAGAATAATCAGAAATATGTATTGGGAACAAAAGCTGCAATGAGAATAGAAAACGATGAATACTCTTTCCAAAATATCAAAAGAAGGATCAGGCAGGGTTGTGTTCTGCCACCAGACTTGTTTTCACTTTACAGCAAAATCATCACGAGCAATCTAGAAGAATGCCCTGGGGTAAAGGTCGGAGGAAAAATGATAAACAATGGTTACACAAATGACACTGTGCTAATTGCAGAAAATGAAAAGGACCTAAAAAACCTTGTGAATATAATAGAAATACAAAAGCAAAAATAAAGGGTTAGAGTTAAATAGCAGGAAGACTGAATGGTAATCAGTAAAAAAAAACATGAAATCCCCTCATGCAAACTAACAGCAACTGAGACAACTTTGAGACAGGTTGATAAGTTTAAATATCTGGGAACAGTTCTCTCACCAGACGGCAGAGGCACATCAGAAATAGCCAGCAGAATCGGTCAAGAGGAATTAGAACTCCTGGTCACAACAGGAAAGCTGAAGGGAAGAGAACACCAGGTAGACCCAGGGAGAAAATATCGGACGGACTTGCAGGGTGGCTGAAGACAGAGAGGGTGGGAGACATGACACTTGATGATAATGATGAAGGTTCAAAGACATCGAACAATTTTCTTGTTAAGCTTTGTAAAAACATACGAAAAGTAATACTCTGTACTCTATCTGGCGATAAGTGTCTTCTCTTGGCACATAGTTTGAATGAGATCAGCTTATTTCTAAGGTCACACTTAGTAAACGTTACAGAGTAGGCTATTCTCTTGATGCCAAAGGACGTTCTTGTCTGTCTGGCATGTTTGTCAGTAATGCTTGTTTTTGGTTGTGTTCTCTACTCAAAACAGTATATGGAACTACTGCCTAAGTAGACATAGAAACAAATCTATAAGCAAAACAAGGAATACACGAAGAAAACGATGCCTTTAAGAATGTGATAAATGAGACGAAGGAGAACATAGTTAAAAATCATATCACCATGTCCTGTCAAAATGTTTGCTTTCCTTGTTAAGGGGACACCCGTATATCAGATAAACTACTTGAACCGACAGCAGTTTCCACGCCTTTCTAGTGGAGGCTCTCTACATGCCTGACAACAAGAGTTGAGGGAGTGACGAGGGGAGAGGTCAGGATACGAAGGGCAGGTCTGCCAACGTGACTACCAGTGATGTCAAAGGACAGGCACAGAAGCAGTGAATGTCAGGCCAGACAGCAGTCAAAAGGCCATCATGATTTTCAACAATGAAGCCAAGGAAACTGTTTGGACGGTAGCTAGACACCGTTGTCTTTGATAAAGCATTCGTTTGTGTCTGGGTTCGTGATCTTGGCTTTCAGTCCTGTAGGTTGAAATACTCATTCCCTCTTTTATTTCTTGAGAATTTTTTCTTTATCTTTAAAGAAATGACGAATCTTTCATATTGACCGGAGAGAGAGAGAGAGAGAGAGAGAGAGAGAGAGAGAGAGAGAGAGAGAGAGAGAGAGAGAGAGAGTTTGTGTGTGTGTGTAAAACAACAATGTGTGAGCAAGATTTTCTTAGTTGTTTATCGGTCAATCTTTACCAAATCTGCGTCAAAGACATGGACAGCTGAGGAGTCACGAATGTCTAAGCTTTAAGTCAAAAAAGAAAGAAGTGTGTGTGTATGTGGGGGGGGGGGGGGGGGGCTAAACAAAGCACAGTTCATAAAGGTGTCTGAACAGCTCTTTATGACAAAAGTCTGAGAATATTCAAAGTATGTTTTTACTGTTGTAACAGTCTACACTTATATTCGCTCAGCATCAAATCTTATTCCGTACGATGTTTCTTTAAATTCACAAGTGACCTTTAGAAATGCAAAATCTTTATTGTCTTCTGAGAAGCTAATATTTCAAATGAGAATTTCTGAGCTGTTTATGATTTGAACATTTCGCTTTTTGGCTGAGTCGTTGTACGTATACATACGAACTCAACCATTGTTACAGAAACGGTTGGTCAAATCATATAGTAAAACTTTTATCATTAAAGTTGTGTTGTTTGCGTGAATATCAATATCACAAATCATAGTCAAGTGAACAAAATAGTGATACTTTGAGTCAGACTCGCCAATGCCGACGATTGGATAGGTTCGGTACAATTCTACGGTCAAATTGCTGAATTACACATATCTCGTCATAACACCAAGGTTTATGAGCCAAATATATAAAATGAGATCGTATTTGGTTTGGATAATTCAATAAAACCTTGAAGATATTAAAGTTTCTTGACCCCAGGTTATTTTCATGGCCACCTGTATTTTTGTTATCATATGCATGATATAAAAGGAAATATGGCCACCTGTCTTTTTGTTATCACAAAAGGAAAATATCGATATGCCTTTACCATCCAATATCTTAGATTTAGACCAATCAAACACGTCCATTTTCTCACTTTTTGTCGGTTTTACACGTAGTGTTTTGAAATATATACGTAAATATATGGGTCATTCTCCTGAAGACTGGTCAGTTGGTACCACTGCTTTTAAGAAGCCAATATAAAATGTTTTTTTGAAAAACAATCTTACGATATTGTTATATTTCGATTGTAAAGTGTTCCAGTAATTGAAGAAAATTGGAAAAAAAAGTGTGTGTGTGTCGTATTTATTTTACTCTACAGCACATTTTGTTGGAAAAATGAGCGATTTCTGTAGCTAGGTTTGTGACATGAGTTCAGACTGGTAGATCGATCACAGTTATTTCCTACATACATGGCCGAAATCAATACAACCTGTTTCGACAGTGAAGAAAGAATGTAAATGTGTCTATGACATCAATTTTTACTACATTGTATCCATGGATGATCGATATATGCTCGGAGATCGATCAGTGTCGCGAACGTTTCATACAGTGTCTTCACTGCAGCGGTACTTAAGTAAGTCGTGCCTTTAAAATAGAAGGCATTGGGAATTTCCGATGTGATTGATTAAAAACACAAACATTTTTCATAATGATTTAGGTCAGTAAGTGATATGAGACAGAAGAGGAGACTGATAAATGATCACTTGATTACGAATTGTGGGCATGGTGTCTTCAAAACCATGAAACGCTCGAGACAAAAAGAGGATCTATTTCATCAACTTCCCTGAGCTTTGACCGACCTTGGCATATGAATCTCACTTTCCCTCCCTTGCGGCGGGATTTTGCATTACCTTACAAAGGATATGTCATTATTCAGTATATTTTGAAAAATGTAACTTCATTGACCATTTTAACAAGCACATAGATGCCTTTTCTGTGTCTCATGTAACACACGAGACAATGCAGGATATGCAACATTTTATTATGTTTCACCAAGTTCCAAATATTGTGTCAATTTATGCATTACAGTTCTGTATTTACAGATATCAAGCTTTCATTTTCAGTTAACATTAATCAAAAAATAAAATTTTGATTTTTTACTTGCCATGTCACAATATTGACCAGCCTTCAGGAGAATGACCCATATATGTTTGTGCGTTTAAATCGAGAATACTTAAAATCTGTTTTAACTGTTGTAACAGTCCACAATCGTTCTCGCATTGCATGACGTTTCATTTCATTTATTTCGTTTTTTCTTCAGGTAACGGTAATTTTGAGAAGTACAAAACCTGGATTTTCGGGGTGGGAAGCAACAGCTTCATATGGTTTTTCTCACCTGTTCGTGATCAAACAAATTTCATCTTTGACCAAGCCATGCATTAGATATATTTATGTACATTTATAGATACAAAATACATAGGCAATAAAACCTTTTTAACAAAAATTTTCAAGCAACATCAATGAAGTTCTTTTGTTTTGTAAGTTTTGATAACATTTGTGTGAACAGCACTAAACTAAAAATGAAGTGAACCTAATTTCTTTTTATCATTTTGTTAATACCTTGTGTCCGACTCATGAATGGCGTAGTTTCGATGACGTTGCGTTATCTCAAGATCCCATCTACAAGATTGTTTAGGCTTGTTTGTTTTTCAACTTTTATAATTTTTTCACCGATTGTAATCATCTTTGGACTTTTTAACCGGACAAGAACGTCATTGGTTGACCTTGTATGATTTTCAAGGTCATCTGTACCTTAGTGGTTACATTTTATTAAACTACAACCGCTAAATATTCCGGGATTCAACTTTCTGTATTAGACTCAAGCAAAAGTTGTTAGCAGAAATCGCAATACATTTTCTTCTTCAGTATGTGTCTCATTATGTGCAACAGTTTGGCCTCAGCAGCCAATAAAAGTACATTGAAATTATGAAAAAAAGGGGTTTGAGCGTCTTCAGCAATTTTAAAGAAACTGAATTTTAACATATTGATAGAGAGACACCGAAGGCTATGGGTGTCTCGAGAGAGACTAAGGCTAATGGAATAAACCCTAACAGAAAAACACCACTGCCTTGTGGTTATCTCGAGAGAGACCAACGCTAAGGGAGTAAACTGTGACAGAAAACCAATGGAAGGCAATAGCAAACCACCATCGTATATTCCCAAATTATTCATGGCCAGTCAAAAGAGAACGGAAGTAAACAACGTGAATAAGGCTCCCGTAGAGAACCTTCGTCCGGTAGGGACAGTCAGGTGACACCTGACCGTCAGCAAGCTACTGCGATCAGACTAAAAAAACTTCAAAATTGCAACCTGGAATGTGAGAACTTTGCTGGAAAAGGTAAAATTAGAAAATGTTAAGATAGAGATGGAAAGACTTAACATCAGTATTTTAGCACTACGAGAAGTGAGATGAAAGGGGGCAGGTAGGATAACAGAAGGCACGCTTTCTGGTGGAGACACACATGAAAGAGGAGTAGGCACCACAATGAAAAGGGACACGTCACACAGTCTGTCAAAGGATACTAGGCTGTGTCAGACAGAGAGTTATTAGTTGAATTGGATGGCAAGGCATTTGATATCAAATTCATCCAACATCCACAAGTACACAGGAAGAAATTGACAACTTCTATGACGTATTAGACACAGCCAAGGCTCAATGCAAATCACAGAATATTACAGTGATAATGGGATATTTTAATGCTAAAGTGGGACAGGAGAAAATGGATGACGTAGTTGAACCTCATGGCCTTGGCACACAAAATGAAAGGGGAGAGAAACTTGTTGAGTGGGTACAAATAAATCAATTCATGATAGATAATACGTGGTTTGAGCAGTCTAAAAAAGAAAATGGACATGGATGAATACAGGAGATATTACAAAAATCAAATTGATTACATCATCGTAATAAAAGATTTAGATTTTTTTTACTGATAACAAAAGCGTTACCAGGAGCAGACTGCAACAGTGACCACAATCTTGTAATGGGAAGATTTAGGCAGAAACTAAAAAAAGAAAACAGACAAAACGTAACATCAAACGAAATTTTGGACTTTTACATACAAATGAATCGACTCGTGAAAAAATTAAGATATGTTGTTCAAAACTAATTCAGTGCACTGGAGGACGTTGGTGACAGTGATAAACAATGAACAAAGTTGAGAAACTCGATAAATGAAGCTTGTGAAGAAATCCCTAGAGTTTAAAGAAAAGCAAAACAGAACTGGATGACAAAAGAAATTTTAGGCTTGATGGAAGAACGGAGGACGGCAAATGGAAAAGAGGAAGAATACAAAACGATACACAAGGAAATCAAGAATAGGCGCAATGAAGCTAAGGAAGCTTGATCGACACAAAACAGATCATGTACAGAAACATTGAAGAAACTGCCCACAGGAAAAAAGAGTTGATGTAACTGTTTGCTTAAAATCTAAAGATGGTACGATTATTATAGAAAAAGACGAAATATTACATTGCTGCGGAGAGCACATTAAAGACCTTTTTGACAAACACAGAATCGGAGAACACATTATTGGAAAGAACGTTGAAAGAGCACCTATAATAAAAGATGAAGTTAGAGCAGCATTGAAAAAGATGAAACGGGAAAAGCCCCTGGATTAGACAGTATTACTACAGAAATGATTGAGGCCCTAGGTGAACTTGGCATTGAAAATATCAGTCCTCATAAATGAAATTTGTGACACTGGAAAAATCCTATCATCATCATCATCATCTTTCAGTCCCGTAGTCTGGTTGACCGTTGGGGCACCACTGAAGATTTTGCAACCAACTTCCTCCACTCCTCACGGTCCTCAGCTTTCCGCAGAATGATATTCCATTCAAGGCCAGTCCACTCTCTGATATTGTCTTCCCATCTTCTTCTCTGTCTGCCTCTTCGTCTCCCTCCCTGAACTGTTCCCTGCAAGACGGTCTTGGCCAGTCCAGATGATCGTGTGACGTGCCCGTACCACCTCAGTTTGCGTCTTTTCACTGAGGTCAGGAGGTCTTCATACGGCCCGATGGCGTTTTCGATTCGGGTTTTCACTTCCTTATTGGTTATATGATCTTTGTACGAGATACCAAGGAGTTTGCGGAAGCATCTCATCTCCATTGCCTGTATCCTTCTTTCAATGTCTGCTGTTATGGTCCATGTTTCGCATGCATACAAAAATATTGACATGACCAGGGAACGCATCAGTCTGATCTTGGAGCCGATTGCGATATTCTTGTCGTTCCAGATGACTTTTAGCTTGGTCATTGCAGCTGTGGTCTGGGCAATCCTGGAAAGTACTTCGGGCTTTGATCCTTCATCTGATACTATAGCTCCCAGATGGACGGTCTCAAGTTTCTTGTTGTCTATGGTAATGTCAGTGCTGATGCCATTGGTATTATTTGTCATCAACTGGGTTTTCTCTGCACTGATCTGCATGCCATATGCTGTGGAGGCCTCATCAAGATGTTTTATTAAGCTGACTAGCTCTTGCCCTTGCCCAGCTTGTCCGTCAATGTCGTCGGCAAAACGCAAGTTTGTGATTGTTCTACCTCCGATGCTGACTGTTCCCTCGTGGTCTTCAAGTGCGTCAGCCATTATTCTCTCTAAGAAGATGTTAAAGAGAGTGGGGGAGAGCAGGCATCCTTGGCGTACTCAAACTGTGGTTCGGAACCATTCTCCTATGTTGTTGTCATGGTAGACTGCACTGGTCGCCTTTTCGTAGAGGCATTCTATAGTTCTGATCAGGTTGGCATTGATGTTGTACAGCCTCATGGTTGCTCACAAGGCTGCGTGCCAAACTCTGTCGAATGCCTTCTTGAAGTCCACGAAGACGTGGTAAAGGCCTTGCTGGTGTTGCAGGTATTTCTCACAGAGCAATCTGAGGTTGAAAATTTGCTCTGTGGTACTTCTTCCTGGTCTGAAACCTGCCTGCTCTTCTTTTATTATCTCCTCAGCTTGTGGCTTCAGTCTACTCAGAAGGATTTTTAGCATGACCTTACTTGGATGGCTGATCAGGCTGATGGTACGGTAGTTTTGGCATAGTTGTAGGTTGCCTTTCTTCGGGAGAGTGATGATCAGGGACTGTGTCCAAGGTGTTGGCCACTCACCTGTCCGCCAGATCTTATTGCAGATGATGAGTAACATATCTATCATGGCCTCTCCTCCTGCCTGGACCAGTTCTGAGGGAATGTTGTCCACTCCTGCCGACTTGCCTTTCTTCAATGATTTTACTGCAGCTTCAACTTCTTCTCGCACGATGGGGTAGCTGTCGTTGTTGGTTGGTGGAGGAACGTCTAGCACCTTGGGATCTCCTGTTGTTGTGTGTGTGTATAATTCGGAGCAGTACTCTGTCCACCTCTGCAGAATCTCTTGATCTTCTGTGAGACATTTCCCTGCTTTGTTCTGTATGGTAGTGGTTCTGCCTAGTTTTGAGCTTGCTAGTCCTTTCACAAGCTGGTAGGCTTTCTTGCTGTTATTTTTCTGCAGGTTTGCTTCGATATCTTGGCATTGTTCTTCAATCCATGTTTCCTTTGCTTTCCTCATGCCTTCTTTAACTTGTTGGTTGGCTTTTCTGTATAGTTTAGCACCTTCATCCGTACTCTTCTTTTGCTTTAGTTCTCTGCGTTTGTCGCTCAGCTTTAGTACTTCTTCCGTGACCCAGGGCATCTTTGTTGGTCGGTGTTTTCCAAGGATGTCGTTGGCTGCTTCGGTCACGGCAGTGTTGAAGTTGTTGATCAGAGTGAAAATCCTATAAGATATTTCAAAATCAGTTTTCATTGCACTTCCAAAGAAAGCAGGGGCTATAGAATGCAAACTTCATCGTACAATCGGCTTGATCAGTCATGTAACAAAAATTCTATTAAGAATAATCATGATGAGGACAAGGAACAGAATCAAAAGAGAAATAAGGGAAGAACAATGTGGAGTTGTCGAAGAGAAAGGAACTATTAATGCCATGTACATCCTAGGAACTATCATAGAGAGGTCAGTCGAGTAGAATAGTGATTTGTATTAATGCTTTGTTGATTATACCAAGGCTTTTGATCAAATAAAACACGTAGAACTGATCAGCCAACTAGAAAGGCTCAGTGTTGATGAAAAGATCTAAGGATAATCATAAATATGTACTGGGAACAAACAGAAGCAATGAGAATAGAAAACGATATAAGCTTTTTCTAAAATGTCAAAAGAGGGGTTAGTCAGGAATGTGTTCTATCACCAGACTTGTTTTCACTTTACAACGAAACCATCATGAGAAACTTAGAATAATGCCCTGGGGTAAAGGTTGGAGGAAAAATGATAAACAACATTCGTTACGCATATGACACTGTGATAATTGCAGAAAACGAAAAAAAAAAAGACTTACAAAAGTTTGTGAATATGATAGAAATAGAAAGCAGAAATAAAGGGCTGGAGCTAAATAGGAAGAAGACTGAAGTCATGGTAATCAGTAAAAAAACAACAACATGAAATCCCCTCGTGCAAACTAACAGCAAATGGAACAACCTTGAGACAGGCTGATGCTTAAATATCTGGGAACAATCATCTCACCAGACGGCAGATGGACATCAGAAATGGCCAGCAGAATCAGCCAAGCTAAAACAGTATTCAAGAAAATGGAAAGCGTTCTTACCAATAAATGCCTATCGATTAACATCAGGAAGAGAGTTCTTTGGTGTAATGTAGAACCGATATTGTTGTACGGTTGTGAGGCCTGGACAGTCACCACGCAAAGACAGAACAAGACTGAGGCAACTGAAATGTGGTTTCTAAGAAGAATGTTGAGAGTTCCATGGACAGCAAAGAAAACAAACGAGACAGTCTTGAAGGAGGCAGACACAAGAAAAACGTTAACATTAATAAAGAAAATTAGGAAAAGAGAAAGAGCATTTATAGGACATTTTATGAGGCAAGAGAAATTAGAGCACCTGGCCACAACAGAAACGTTGGAGGGAAAGAGAGCACCAGGTACAGCCAGAGAGAAAATATCGGACGGATTTGCAGCGTGGCTGAGGACAGAAAGGGTGGGAGATGTACTTGCAGCGACAAGGGATGGATTTGTACGGAGGGCCATGATCGCCAACGCCTTGCGGCAGGGCACATGATGATGATGATGACAAAAGGGAAAATTACATAATGCTGCCACAAACAACTTTGCACTTTCAGGCATATCAAAATATACTTTATACACATACTCACTTGTTTAAATTATATTCATTCCACAATGTCAATAAAACAAACAAACAAACAAGAAAAGAAAAAAACTTCCATGTCTTCAAAGACAAAGGGCATAAATTTCAGAGAACGTGCTTACGGCTAATTTTGTTTTATATCAAAATTTGCTTCCTCGAATTTCTACGAATGCATTCCATCGTTCTATTATTGCAACACTTCATAATAATACTATACTAAAAGACAATTATTACGTTTGATTCAACGACTTGGAACGTTATGACTTTCATTTAGTCAAAATGACCAAAACACTAGTTGAAATTGGCAACAGTCAAGTTTGTCACACACAATTAAATGCCTTTTTCTGTTTTTTATCTTCTTTTTCATTCATTCTTTTTATCTTATAAAAAGGAGATTATTTCATATAGATTGGAAAGAGGTGTGTGTGTGTGTGCGCGTGTGTGTGCGTGTGTGTGCATGTGTGTGCGTGCGTGCGTGCGTGCGTGTGTGTATGTGTGTGTGTGTGTGTGTGTGTGTGTGTGTGTGTGTGTGTGTGTGTGTGTGTGACAACATTGTTAGAAAGATTTTCTCAGTTGCTTCTAAAGAGACATTCACCAAATCCGGATCAAACATGCCGACCATTGAAGCATCGCAAATGCTTAAGTTTGGAAATTATGACCCCGAGGCCAAGATTACACATGAACAGCACTTTTTCCGAAACTTCTCATAACATTTGAATTCTGTTTTTACTGTTTTAACAACTGAAAAGGGTTGTGTTTTTCAAAGAACAACGGAGATTGTAAGGATGGCTCGATTTTCCTGTTTTCTACCAGCACAACATACCATATTCTATCTCTCGGCGCTTCCTTATTCGAAAACTCTTCTCTCCGAGCCCCTTGCGTGGATCAGCGGCAGTCAATTCAGCACGGGCATGGCATCCATCATAGCGCTCAGAGGCAACCACTCAGGGACGTCAAAATCCCAAACGAGAATAAAACCCAAATTGACCAGCGCCTCCTCTGAGGCCTATTGAAGCGAAGGAGAGGGAGGGCCAAATGGAGACTCTTTGTTACCTACTGGCAAGGACATGGCTTGCCAATTACAACGGAGAGTTGTAAATGTGTCGGGGACGCTGCAAGATGTATAGCTTCTATTAAGCGAGCTGGCGCGGGACCCGTGCAAAAACGGATGGAATACACGCAAGGCAGATGCTCGCGGTCGCGTGCCTGAAAGAGCCCTGAAGTGGAAGACAGACTGGAACACTTCCGGCTTAAGTGGACGGACGGGGTGTGTCCTTGGGGAGAGGGGTCTATCCACTGGGCAGGGCGATTTTAACACGTTTGGTGCGTGCTGCATATTGTCACCACACTCAAACTACCAGTTCTCTCCGCTGATTCTCATGTCTCGTCTGTCTGTCTATCTGTGTGCCTGTCTGTGCGTGTGTCTGTGTGTGTGTATGTCTATGTGTGTATCCATGTGTGAGTGTGCGTACGTATGTGCGTGCGTGTGTGTGTGTGTGTGTGTGTGTGTGTGTGTGTGTGTGTGTGTGTGTGTGTGTATGTGTGTGTGTTTAAGATATATATATATATATATAGAGAGAGAGAGTTCCGACTTCAGATGGTTTATTCATGCGTTGCCCCTCATGAAGGGGTACAAATACCTAAACAAAACGATCATTTGCCATCATGGCAATCACATCATTATAAATATAGTTTGTATCTAATGATACAGTAACAGTTCTAATCTTAAATGTCTTATACAAACAAAGTGACAGATTCCTAAATGTGCTGTTTTTATGTCTATAAGCCATAATCACACCAAGTCGAAACTAATTTAGGAATTCATAAGAAACGAAAACCAAACCTACAATGACATGTATTGCAATCTTAAGTAGTTTGTACAGGACAACATAAAACGATCTGCGTTTATCGTCGTCTGAGATTTTTCACAATGGACGTTTAACGGCTCGGTATCATTAGTTTTTGTATCTTTTTTGGTAACAGGCGATTTCAGACATCTTGCCTATAGATGTAGAGAGACCGACAAAACACCTAATACGGAATGAATTGCAGAAATAGAAAATCATTGCCCCATTAGAATTGAGGTAAACAATAATACATTAAAGCTAGAATCCCACATGAAATAATTTGTACACAGAATACATGCAACATGTTCACTGACAGAAAAATCAAAACAGAGAGAATAAGTTATTAACTCGTGTACTGCATCATGCCATTGCTTTTTCTCTAAACTTAAATGCCTTACACAGAATAAAGATAGATTTATACAACATCAGACGCAGTTGATGACATCAATAAAGTCATTTTAAATAATGAAGGTTGCCTGTGATATTTAGGTCGAATCAGTTTCTCTCGAATATTTTAAGTGCTGGACAACAAAGCAAAAAATGCATTTCATCTTCTTAAGAATTTTTTCATAATAGACACAATAAATCACTGTCTCTGTGAGATCTGTATGTAAAGTAATGGGCGTTAATTTTTGATATGCCAGATTTAAATATTGTTGTCACATATCTAAAACGTCTGGCCATTTTCGATGTTATAGATGTTTTCATTTCAAGATTATTACAAACAGTTCTGTAAATATTATATCTGTTGAACACGATCGTTTCGTTTCTGCCATCCACAGCCAGTCAAATGCTGACGAAACTCACGAACGAATATAAATCAGTAGCAGATACATCTAACAGCAAAGATACATGTAGATAGTTTACTTATACTGGATATCTTTTTGTATCTCCATACACAAAGTCGTTAGGAGAACACATATCAACTCCTAAAAATTCTTTAAGGCAAAGCGTGAACTAATTCACAGTGGACAACAGCATTATCTAAACCCCATAATTCAGAGCCGTATTATACAACAGGTTGAATCTGAGAATCAAACAATTTTACAAATAAATCAAAATAATTGGTATTAAGAAAATACAAACTTGGCATTAATAAGGCATCTTTGGCTCTGCCAGCAAGGTCTTTACATGTAACAAAAAAACTCAAATGTGTTGAGAAAGTGATTCCCAAATATTTATAAGCATTTACCGCGGGCATTACATTGCCATCATACGTCCACTTTTCCCTCGCACTCAAATATCCAACTTTCTTAAATACTATAACATTTCTGTAAGATAAATTAACCTTTAATTAAAATTCTGCTGATGCACGTTGTAAACTATTCAACTGTGCCTGTAATCAAATGAATGTTTCTGACATCAAGACAACATCATCAACAAGCAAAAGTATAAACAAGTCCTAAGCATCGTGGGTAAGAAGTGCACCAAGTTTTCTATTTTTAATTACTTCAATCCCTAATTCATTTGTAAAAAGAGAGAAAAGCATAGGGTTGCATGCATCGCCTTGTTTTATTTCCGTTGTGCAATTAATAGATTCAGTCATTTGGGCACCCACATCTAAGTTTGGATTTCACCATGTCATACATACTTCTAATACACTGATACAGTTTGCCTCTAATATTATTCTAAAGCAAAATAGGCCAAACGAAATGTCTATTAAAGGAATGGAATATGTACTTTCTCGAAATCCATGAATGCAACATATAATTTACAATTATTACAAAATAGTTTCTGTACCAGAGCTAATAAAGTAAACATAATTATGGTCTACTGTTGAATATCCCCTTTTAAACCCGCCTTGATGGTCGCCTGTTATGTCATATATCTGTACCCACTCCTGCAATCTGTAATTAATGATTATGCTGAATAATTTACTACTTATGTCACTAAGGAGAGAGAGAGAGAGAGGAGAGAGAGAGAGAGAGAGAGAGAGAGAGAGAGAGAGAGAGAGAGAGAGGAAAAACGGAAACGGCATAAGTATCAAAGATGTATTCTGTCAATACATTCTTCAGCTGAGCATACTAGTTCGTAATGTCAAAGCTTTGTACAGATGCATATACATATTTTCTTACTTCTTTCGTTTTGGTTTGCCATAAGTAAACACAGACAAAAAGACTTAGATTTTCATAAAAACTTATGAGTTGTGTACTTTTGTCGGATATCTAAGAAAGCAGGACAACAGAGTACAAGGTGTATTTCATCTTCTGTTGCATCATTACATAATGGACACATCGCTGCATCCTCTGAAACGTTCTTGTATCGATTGCGATGTTTTGCAATGTCTGTTTGGTTTGTTTGTTTGTTTTCTTTGTTTGTTCGTTCATTTGTTTTTGATGAATGGGAATATAGAACGAAATCTGGTCTAATGCCAATTTTGCGGATGATTTCTGGGCATGTTTTTTTCTGGAAGATCTGTTACGTACTCCCAGTCATCCGCTCCATCCAGCAGATCAAGTGTCCGTGTTTCGGATGTCACATCTTTTCTAGGCCACCGTTTGCTGCCTCGTGCTGTGTAGCACTTTGCCGGAGTTTCCAGTGGCGTGGCATTTCCCCTGGCAATGCTACCCGTGCGTTCAGTCTCTTTGAGCACTTGATTGTGCCTCCATGTGCAGCTACTTTGCTTTGTCCAGGCAAGGTCATCTGATTTTCCCTATCTCATCAAATTTGAAATCATTAGACATGAGGTCATACACAGATCTGAGGATGAAATTGATTTGAAAGGGACCATTGCTACAGTCATTCAGACTGAGACCCCCTGTCCATTGGCCCCGTTTGTTTCAGTTTCTTCTATCTTGCTGTAGTTTACGGTAGTCTGGACGGTTTCTTACTTGGTAGTCGATCTAGGTTTTCGTTTTCCGTTGAGGAGTCATCAAAGGGAAATCACTCCTCCTTTGTCATGAATATCAATTAGGGAGCATCTATTGCAGGCACATACGTCACATCTCCCTCTCTTCGCAGAACAGGTCGATTAACGAGGTTTAACATCAAATACAAATTAGAACAAGTCTGGCGTGGAGGCTGTATCAAGTTTGATGCAAATGCTTGAAATGATAAAAAAAAAAAAAAAAATAAAAAACAGGAGAGTTTGGTTTAAGAAGTCCCTGAAATATCATTGGAATACTGAACTCTTCGGCCTACCAGATAAGCAAACACCCTTGAACATTCAGTAAATGTTTTTGAAATAAACAAATAAAGGTCCAACGTCAAAACTCTAAGTTGGTTGCTATATATACAAAAGAAGGAACTGGTTCAAAGACTCTAAAACTAGAATTATAACCAACACTGACTGATGTCACTAGCTGCACTATTTACGTCTTTCAATCTTTCTTGTGACTGATGTGGAAACATAGTCTTTCAAGTATACAGGTGGTTTCACATTTCTGCCACATCTTGTCTTTTGATGAGAATCACTTTCACTTGTTGATTGACCCTCTGGTCTTTGGACAGCGTCAATAGTATCAGCCTCACTCGAACTAGTTGAAAACTGATTTGTTTTCGTTATCTGTACAATGTCAGGAGGCTTTACAACAGCAGGACTTCTTTTCCTTGGAGTTGTAGACCCACGTGGAGGAGAACAGTTTTATCCCTCTTGGTGCTCTAGTGTATTTTCTGACGTTCTCACCCAAGGTAGGCTGACTCTGCTTCTCAGTCTGTCTGATGCTGGCATCGCTTGATATTCTTTTGTGTTTCTTATCTGTCTCCGATTCCTTCTGTAGCATCGCCCATCTTCAGTACGGATGTTATATGATTTGATGTCCACCTGCCTGTCTACATCTGCTTTTATCCAAGTCTTTGATCCCGGTGGACAAAATCTGACAATTTGTCCTGGTTTCAGCTCAGCCAGTTTTACTGCTCCTTTGTTATAGTAGTAGGTCTGCTTTCTTTTTCTGTTTTGCAGTCCTTGTGTGACCTGTCTGTCTAAGCATAGACTTGGCAATTGGAACTTGTGTTCTTGTTCTCCTTCCAAACAATCTCTGAGCTGGTGAGCAGTTTAATACTTCTGAAGGAATGTTTCTTAGTTCAAGCAAAGCTAGATAAGGATCCTGCCCACTGTGCTGGGCTTTGTGCAGACAGCGTTTTGCCACTCTGACTGCACTTTCAGGTTTTCCATTTGATTGTGGGTATCCTGGAGAACTGGTAACATGTTCAAAACCATAAGTCCTGGAAAACTTGTCAAACATGGATGAATTGAACGGTGGACCATTGTCTGTAGTCAGTCGTTCTGGAATGCCATGTCTGGCAAAATGTGCTTTAACTTTCTTGATTACTTCTTTGCTATCTTTGCTGTTCAAACGGTCAACTTAAAAAATCTGAGTAATAATCAACTGCGACCAAGTTGTCGATTCCATTTAATTCAAAAAGACCAGCTGCTACATATTGTCAGTACAGTTCAGGTATCTCAGTACTTATGAATGGTCCCTTTTGCTGACTTGGGCTGAATGCTTGACATGTTGAAATTGATTGATGAAGTTTTCAAAGTCTCCATTCATTTTGGGCCATAGAGTATCTCATTTGCTCGTCATACACAGCTTTGGATTCCTGCATGACTTGATTGGATTTTCTTCATGACCTGTCTTCTGTGCTGTTCAGGTACTACTATTCTCTGTCCCTTGAACACTAGTCCATTGTGTACAGACAATTAAACTCTGAATGTGAAAAATTACTGTGCTGACAATGGCAGTTTTTGTTTGTTTGTTTGTTTTTTTGGATCTGGCCATCCATGGAGTATGATTTTCATCAGCTGGTTCATCTTAGGATCTTCTTTCGTTGCCTTCTGCAGATTCAAAAGACTTTCTTCACTGATGGCGAGCTCCTGAAACACATCAATTTGCTCCAGTTCTGTGCAAAAGACGACTTCTTTGTGGCTGATTTGATTTTCCGGCTTCCCGCTGACAGATCTGCTGAGAGTGTCAGCAAGATACATGTCCGATCCTCGCTTGTAGATAACAGCATAGTCATACTTCTGCGTACGTAGAAGTATTCTTTGCATGTGTTTGGGTGTGTAGATAACAGCATAGTCATACTTCTGCGTACGTAGAAGTATTCTTTGCATGTGTTTGGGTGTGTAGATAACAGCATAGTCATACTTCTGCGTACGTAGAAGCATTCTTTGTATGCGTTTGGGTGCTGACAGAAGACTCTTTTTGTGGATCACTTCAAGTGGTTTATGATCTGTCTCAACGGTGATATGACACCTGTAGACATTCTTCTCGAATCATTCCAGCCCAAACACTATGGACAACATTTCTTTTTCTATTTGAGCGTAGCGTTTTTCTGTTTCAGTAAGTGCCAGTGATGCATACTGTACTGGCTGTCCATCTTGCATGAGGCACGCACCTAGGCCATACGACGAGGCATCACACTGGAGTGTTGTTTTCAGCTTTCCTGTTGGATCAAAATATCTCGAGACAGGAGGTTTGGAGAGGATTTTCTTCACTTTGTCAAATGTTTTTTTCCGTGCACATCTGGGTCCCATCTAAAATGTGTGCTTTTCTTGACCAATTCTCTGAATGATTTGGAGCAAACTTTTGCAAGCAGCCTATCACTCCCAGGAGACATTGCACCCCTTGCTTTTTCTCAGGAGTTGGCAAATGTTGTACTGCATCAACTTTGTTAGGGCCAGGTTCTAAACCTTCTCTTGACAGAATATGACCCAAGTATGAAATTTTAGTTTTCTTTAGTTCTGTTTTTTCTTTGTTCAACTTGATGCATTTCTCTCTGCAGCTTTGAAAAAGCCTGCCCAAGTTTTCATCATGGTATGTTGCTCCTTCTTCATCAGTTTCCCCGTTTCCCCAGACAATGATATCATCATGCACAGCTTTAACTCCAGGTAATCCTGCCAATGCCTCATCCATTCTTCTCTGAAATTCTTCTGGGGCAACTGAGATCCTGAATGGTATTTTCTTCCACCTGTATTTTTCAAAAGTTGTCAGGTAGCTGCTTTCTTTGTCAAGTTCCACATGCCAAAATCCATTTCTTGCATCCACAAGTGAGAAATATCTTACTTTGTGTAAGTCTGGAAGAATGTCCTCTATGGTTGGCATTGGGTATTCATTTCTTTTCAGGATTTTATTCAATGGTCTGGGATCAATACAGAGTCTGATTTTACCGTTTGGCTTCATAGCGACAACCAAACTACTGATCCAGTCAGTCGGCACATTCACAGGTTTCACAACTCCTATTTTTTTTTTCAACCTGTCCAGTTCATTTTTTACTTTTTCTTTGACAGTCAGAGGCCATTTTCTGCAAGGCATTTTACAGGAACGGCATTTGGATCTGTGCGAAGATGAAGTTTTCCTTCAAGAGTTACAACCTCTCCCTCAAACACATGGTACTAAGACAAAACATCAGTATCTTTGTCTGCAGAAATTGTTGCAATGTTCTCAACATTCACAGTTAATAGCTCCATTCCTTGTACAGCTCTCAGTCCAAGAACGGGCTTACAATTCTCTTTGGTGATAACACACTTTATACCTTGTATCTCTTCTTGTTTTTGAGATTTTTTAAATCTCAGAATGACTTCTCCTATAGGTTTCATCTCTGTTTTATTGAACATCACTAACTTGCTGTTGTGTTCTCTAGATTTTGCAGCCTCATATCTTCTGTCATCTCTTTATAGACTTGTTCAGGCATTACATTTGTTGTAGCTCCACTGTCTAACAGAAATTAACATGCTTCATTCCTGTAAGCATTTTTGCCGTGATACCTTTTGGTTTTTCCTTTGTCATGATTCACTGCCATAACTTCTTCTGAGTCTGACTCAGAGTCGCTGATTTCATGTTTGACATGGTGGATTCTTCTTTTCTGCTTTGAGCTCTTACACACAATTTCAAAATGGTTTCTTCCTTTGCACTTCAAACATGTCTTGCAATATGCTGGGCAATACTTTTTTTCTTTGGTGCTTTTTTCCACAGAATTTACAATCTATTGGAAAAGTTTCTCTCTTCTTGAACTGCTTTTTCTTGAGTTTTTCGGAGATAGCACTGATGTCCTCACCCTCAGTCTTCATGGAAGAAGCTTGCTGCTGACTCATTTCAAAAGCTTTGCAAATGTCCAGACAATCTTTTAGGGTCAGTGTCCGTATTTTCAGCAATTTTGTTCTGAGAGACTCATCTCTCACACCTAGTACAATTTGATCTCGCAGCAGTCTATCCTCAAGTGTTCCAAAATTGCAAGATTTAATCAACGTTTTGAAATCACACACAAAATTTTCAATAAACTCACCCGCAGCTTGATATCTTTTGTGAAATTTGTAAGCTTCATATGTCTCATTTTTCTCACCAATGCAAAATTCCCCAAATTTGTCTAATATTGCTTTTATATCTTTCCTCTCATCGTTCGTTCTTTAATTTAACGTCTGTTCTCTAAATGACAGTCCATCAAAACTATCTAATCCTTCAGATCCAACACATGAAAGAAATATGGCGGTTCTGAAAAACTCATCCTCCTCCTCTCGAAGTTCAGTCACAATTTGGTAGCTGTTCCACAGCCGTTTAAACTTCCTTCAGCTGCTTTGGAGATCTGTGTCAGTCACTTCTAGCTTATGTGGAAGTGGAATGTTTCGTTTCCGTCGCGTAGATCTGCTGTTTCGGTGATTACTCGCGTTAGTACTTGGTCTTTGCTCGTCGTCGCTCATGATGACTATTAGTGCTAAGGCTGGATCTTGGCCCTAGCTGAGACGGAAATTTCACTTCGTGCGGCGTTCGCCAGGACTTCTCGTAAATTAGGCCAGGAACTTCTTATGATATCCCACTTCTGACACCATGTTTCAGTTTCTTCTATCTTGCTGTAGTTTACGGTAGTCTGGACGGTTTCTTACTTGGTGGTCGATCTAGGTTTTCGTCGTTCGTTGATCTGTCATCCAAGGGAAGTCACTCCTCCTTTTCATGAATATCAATTAGGGAACGTCTTTAATTGTAGGCATATACGTCACACCATTGGCCTTGCTGGACTGCCTGCTACATTCTTGTGCATCTCCTTCTTCCTTAATCTCTTGATTTACCATGTCTCTCTTTGTGTTTCCATTTGTCTTTGATCACTATTCCATTTAGAGTCTTGAGTATCTCCTTTTTAATCTCTTGATTTACCATGTCCCTCTTTGTTTTCCACTTAGCCTTTGACCACCATTCCATTTTTGTTGACCCCCGTCTCTGCCTATTGGTTTGTGTGTGTGTGTCCAATTATTTCTCTGACTTTGACGCTTTCCTTTGTCGTGTCCACTGCCTCTTGTGCTTTCCGTTTTCTGATAATCTTCAGCTTGGGCTGGATTGATCTCACAACCTTGTTTCACAAGTCCTCAAACGTGTTTAGATGCCTGATCTTTCTCATCCTGTACTCTTTGACGACTGATCTGCAAGTAGCTTGAACTTTGTGTGGCGACCATAGAACGCAACGTCAGTGAAACCGGGTGGGACACCAAGCCATTTCCTCGCTCATTCGTTGATTTTGGCATCCATTAATCCCACTGTGCCAGTGCTAATACTAGTAGTATTTCAACAGAGGCCAGATAAACTTCGGCATCAACATGAACCACAGGCACCAGACTTTGAATTTGCTAGGAGGCAACACTGGCCTATTATATGCAGGCTTTTATCTGCCATTGCTTGGTTTCACTCCCCTTATTGGCTACTTTTCTGTTCCGTAGAGGTTCCGTAATTTCTTTGGTTTAGAAACCGTCTAGCATGAGACGACTTACTCGTCTAACTGCTCCAGTGTTTTGTGGAAAGAACTGTCGTGTTACCATAACGGCTTTTACAGGGGAGCATGCAGCGCTTGGTAGAGAATTATCTACAGACAGACAGGAATTCTGTTAGTTCTTTATTCATTCTCTGTTGAATTCCAGTCATGATCGGGTTGGTGCCGATGGATTCATTATTCCTTCTCCTTTTCAGTGAATTCTGGGAGCATCGAAGTGTTTGTATGTGTATTCGAAAAGGGCAAGAAGATTAAAAAATGTTTTCTTGATGACAGTAATGGTAGTTCATTTGTTAGATAGGTGGTACTTTAAAATTTCTTTCCTTTATTTCTTTCATCAAACTCAATTTTCTTTAAACGTGCACACACACACACACACACACACACACACACACACACACACACACACACACACACACACACACACACACACACACACACACACACGCGCGCGCGCGCGCGCGCGCACACACACACACACATACACACACATACAGAGAGAGAGAGAGAGAGAGAGATATTAGTCATCATCATTATGTGACCAGCCGCATGGCGTTGGCGATCATGGCCCTCCATACGAATCTATTCCCTGTCGCTGCAATTCATCTCCTCTGTCCTCAGCCGCCTTGCAAGTCCGCCCAATATTTACTGCCTGGTTCTACCTGGTGCTCTTTTCCTTCCAGCTTTCTTGTTGTGACCAGGTGCTCTTATTTCTCTTGCCTCATAAAGTGTCCTATAAATGTTGCTTGTTTTTTCATATCAGACTTGTGTTGTTCTCATCAGGCTTGACTATGGCAATGCTGTCCTCGCTGACGTTCCAAAGGACCTGCTGCAAAAGCTTTAAAAGGTCCAGAACAATAGAGCAAGTATAGTACCTAGGAAGAGAAGAAAGTCGAATATATAGAGATATTCAAACTGATAAGACTGTATTAGAAAATGCGAGTGATTTTAAAATATTCAAGCTCAGCGAAAATTCAAGATGCAGCTTGAACTAAAGTCTGAAGACTAAGGGTAGAAATGGCAAAACAGACAATGATCTAACTTAACAACGCTTGGAAAGACAGCTAAGCGAAGCAAACGGGGCTACAGGATCTGGCAGCTCATGGATTTATGTGCAGGCTTAAGGCCTGTGCCACAATCACTATCACATGATACATGAGACGTTAGTGCACATGGAATTCATTCCGAGCGCGGAGACGTCATTTTGAGAAACTGAAACTGAAACAGAAAGACAGAAGCATACCAACAGCCCTTAAAATCAAAATTCTAAAATGTCTGATCTGGCCAGTAGTCATATACAGCTGTTAAACCTGGACATTCAAAACAGCAGATAAAAATAAGATCAAAGCGGCAGAGATGTGATTCTGCATGCAGCTTCTTAGAGTCAAATGGACCGATATGAGAACTGAAAACATTTTGATCGAACTCGTAGTCCAACCGACAAAAACAAAATCAAACATATCTATGTAATCCACAACAAAACACAAGTTAATGACAACAGTTCTGCATGGAAAAGTTGGAGCCCGAAGAAATCCGGGCAGACCACCCACCTCCTATATGAACATCACCAATGTCAGTGGTTTGAAGGTCTAAGAAGTAGCACAGAGACATCAGGACCAGAGTGAATGGAAGATAATAGTTGTAACGTCTATTACAGCAGCGAACATCGAACTCTATGATGCTGGGAAAGGGAAGAGCTTCCATCGATGCTGGTTGGTGTATATTTGAGCACGTGTATATGTGTGTGTGTTTGCTTTTTGTTGTTGCTATTGTTGTTGTTGTTGTTGTCGATGGTGTTGTTGTTGTTCTTGTCGTCGGCCATCATGCTGTGTGGATATAGTGTGTATGTACGAATGTATGTATGTGTGTATGTCTGTATTCGTGCGTGAGTGTATATGTGTGTATTTACTATTATTTGTTATTTCTCATTTTCACTTGATTATTTATTTACTCACTCCTTTAATTTGCCTGCAAGTTTGTCGGCACATTCATTTCTCTAAACACCCTGGCGTCCGGGGCAGTGTACCCACGCGAGATTGTGTAGATCCTTACTGCTCATTGCCTTGTGCCAGTCTGGAGTTCCTAATCTATTTCAGAAGGTAACAAGATACTTAACTGCTAAGTTCAGAGAACGGGAATTTTGTTTGGAGACTTCATGCTCACTCTATTCACACTCATATCAGGCTCACTCACATTCCCACCCACGGCATGGCAATCCTCCGCACACACACATCCTGCAATTCTCCACCACAAGACGCCCATTAATTTTAAAATCGATAAAAAAAAATCACACACACACACACACACACGCACATACACACACACACACACACACACACACACACACACACACACACACACCACACACACACACACACACACACACACACACACACACACACACTCACACCTGCGCAAAGGCACAGAAGGTGCAAGATTAACACATCGCAATCATAAATCAATAGCGCATTTAACACACATTCACAAACATTCAGACACACACACACAAACACACATAAAGACACACACACAGACACAGACACAGACACAGACACACACACACAGACACCACACACACACACACACACACACACACACACACACACACACACACACACACACACACACACACACACACACACACACACAAAGATACTGTAATGATATAACCACGTATCCATAAACCAGTCAGTCAATTCACAAACCAGTCAGCCATTATAAACATTAAGACTATACACACCGGGTAAAATCTGTATGGGCATTATTTTCAGAATCAGTTCGATAATGATGAATTGAATTTCGGTAGGAATACTATGCTGACATTTGATAAATAACCAGTCACACACACACACACACACACACACACACACACACACACACACACACACACACACACACACACACACACACACACACACACACACACACACACACACACACATACTGGTGCAGGTCTGGTGGAGTAACTGATATAATGGCAGGTTGTTGAATGTTATAATAATCCAGGTTGAGTTCATCAGGGCACTGCAGATAGGATAAAAACTGTTCTTAAAACAGGTCTTCGGGGCTCTGAACCACCTCTTGGTATAGTTTGTTCGTTGGGTGGGTGCGATGAGCAGTGATCCGCTTCGTCCTCTTATTGAAGATCTCATGTAACGAAGGCAGCACAGTTCCACCTGTTTCACCACACGGTTAAGACAGCGTCTTTGGTCGTGGGTAGTCCCGCTCTGCCAGGTGGACAGTGAGAACGTTAGCACGCTCTCAATGACAGAATGATAAAAAGTTGTTAAAACTTCCCGACAACGCCAAAGTTTTGTTCATCTGCCGCAAGAAAAAACATTCTCTGCTGTTCCCTCTTGATGATGGAGATAACGTTGGTTTCACAGCATACAGAGGAGGAGATAATTAACTCCAGTTACTGGAATGAGTCGACGGCCTCGATCGCTGATCCTTTGTTTGTCAGTGGTCGAACGGGATGCTTCTTTCTCCGAAAATCCAAGATCATCTTGCACTTTTTGAAATAGATTCTCTGAGTCTGTTAGGATGAAGGCTTGACTTTTCTTTATTTCATCATCCAGTGAACTTATCTATTTTTGCACCCACGTGACTGCCTCAATTTGCACTATTAGACTGGAGATTGTGATGTCATATGCAGCATTTTCTTCATGTATGATAATTCCGTTCTGTTTGACGTTGAAGTTCTATCTCTAGGTTTGTTATTGGTGACCGAGCCATCTGTGTATATGATTACATCTTCAGGGTTGCAGCTTAGTTGTTCCAAGAGTATTTTAATTTTTGCATCAGCTTTCCCTTCTGTCCACTGGCGAAAGTCTCCCTAGCTTTTTTGGTATTATGCTTTTTTGTGTGTAAGTTTTTGAAACAGTATGGATTATTTTTCCGTTTTGGTATGTGTGTGCGTCTTTCAGTTCGGTGAGCTGATATACGTGCTGAAATTTTCGTATCTCTGTGTAGGAAGATGAAAAGCCAAGATGATTCAGTGTGTCTACAAGAAACCTTGATCTGAAGATCTTGTGCATTTGGACACCCAGACCAAGTTGTAATGGAGCTAACACAATGTTTGGCCATGTGTTCTGGATAATGGCTTGACCAGTAGCTGTTGTTTTCAATGAAAGATCCTTCTCTTTAAAGATGTGGGCAAGAAATTTTCAGAGACGATGGCAAGAAGGAGCTCTGTTCTCCAACCTTGATATCTGGGTATTCGTCTTTCGTGAATTTCATTCCTTTGATATCACTACGAATAAGGTTTGCTGCTGGTTTTATTATTAGTTCTTTCTGGTCTTCTTCGTCTGATGATGTCTGATGTTTGAAACATTCTCGTAAGATTGAACCGGCTGTGTCCCTCAGTGTGACGACATCTGCCGTTTCCTTTTTCTCGGCAATAACAATACCATTCCCGTAATGTTCAAACGATTTTTGCTTCATGTATTTCGGAGTGTAAGCAGTATCACCAGGTGCTAGCTTAGTTTGCATCACCTGGACAAGTTCAGACACAGTCACCTGCTCAACATCCACATTTTCCAAGTAATCAATAACATACTCAAAAGTTTCCAGACACGGTGCACTTCTTGTACGGCCAGAGTACACTTTCTTTGTTGCTGGTTCACCAATGTTAAACATCCGTGGAATGCCTTGCCCTTTTCTGAAGTACGAATAGATGTGGTAAACAGCATCATGCGCACAGAGATCCTGCATGTATTCAATCTTACCATTCACATCCCTCGACCATTTATCAGTCTTTCCTCTCTCTTTGCAAAATTTTAAAATAGAATCCTTACATTGCAGTATCCGTACTGGATTAAGTTTGTGTGCACTATTCTTGTTGCCTTCCTTTAAGTCTTTAAGCTTTTTGGTTACAGAACAAGCACAAAGGGACTTTTTCATCACTTTGGGATTGATTTGAAACTGTGTGAGCCCGTCTTTTTCTTGGTGATGGTAGCTGTTTGTGCGTCCCTGCAGCCTTTGATGAAACATAGATTTTGTTTGTGAACCGATGCCTACACTGCGAATGGACGAACTTACCAGCCACAGCATGCACATCCTCTCCAAACTTGTCACTGATGCTGTTGATTTTGATGCATCCTTTTTCTGTTAAGGTAACTTGATCGGTTGCATCGTTGAAATGATTTCTGCAGATGACATAGTTTTTAATGCATATGCATGAATTTCACAAATCTTTGTAAATACCAGTCTATCAAGGCCTAGAGTACACAAAACACAAACAGAAGGAATATATAAGTATCTGAGTAGGCTCTTTCGCCCTTCCTGCGTCACATGTCAGTTTATTAAATAAAGTGAAACAAATAAATAACACATAAATGAACATCTAATGCATGCAAGCACCTATCGTAAGCATAAAGTTTACCCAACTATACGAAAAAAATTAAGCTTTTGATCAAACTAGTTGACCATACAACCCACCGCAGAAGAAAAAGCACGAGCATCCTGTTGCAGACGAAACGACCCAGCTGTTGCTTTGCTCACCCCAGCCGTGACCGCGCTGCTGACCCAGTTGTCTCTTTTCGAATAGAACTCTAGACGATCGCTAGATTTAATGTACATGTTAGTCAGTTCTGACAAAATAATGTTAAGCATAATTAACTCATCTGTGCATGGTGGTCAGATGAAGAAAAATAAGTAATTTCTTCATGTGATCCGCCGGGTTCTCTTGCCATTTTTTCCGGGGTAACACATTGCCGCTTTGGTATGCTCAATTCCGCGACGCAAAATAATCCTGAACGAATTGTTGTTATATTAGGACTTTAATGTAAGTGTTCACCATGTCTTTGTTAAAGAAATTTCAATATTGATTTAAATTTCTTAGAGAGCTTAACCAGCCATATTTTCTTGGCTGTGTATTTAAAAAGACATTTAGCCTTCGGTGTAGTGAGTACTTGCAGAACCACACACCTATGGTTACCTTGATGGCCCACATGTACAAAAGAGTGCTGAAATTGTCTTTATTTAATTTTTCTCACAAACGCGCCAGTACATTTTCTACATTTTTGCTATGTTAATACTTATGAATTAATCTACTGAAATAGGGCATTAGAAATTTTAAATAAATCAGTTCAAGGTTAAATAAGAATCTGATCAGACTACCCATGTCATGTCATACTTTGACCAGAACAAAACAATTGAACTTCCTGTTGACGCAAGCCTAGTTGGTCTTGGAGCCATACTGACTCACGAAGGAAAGGTGATTTGTTATGCAAGCCGAGCACTGACAGACGTCGAGAAAAGATACTTGCAGACAGACCGAGAAATGCTCGCTGTAATGTACGGAGTTGAGCATTTCTCCAAAAGAAAGTAATCATAATTGCACAGCAGACACTCCAAGGCATCGTCAAGACAAAACAGTTAGTCCCAGAAAAAGTCTGGTTCCCGAACATTGATGAAATTGTAGAAGATGCTGTGAAAACGTGCATTCCTTGTCAAGCATCTTTTCCTGGAGCTACCCACCGTGAACCATCGCAACCACTCTACCTACTGATCCGTGGAGCTCACTGGCTATGGACTTTACAGGACCTTCTCCATCAGGCGACTACTTTCTCCTTGTTATCGACGAGTACAGCCGATTTCCAGAAGTGGAAGTCATATCGTTAATTTCTGCAAAGCGTGTGATTCCCAAACTTGAGAATGTCTGCTCTAGGCAAGGCATCACCAAAACAATCAAAACAGACAACGGACCTCCTTTCAGCGGTACAGAGATCACTCAGTTTATGAAGAGTTTCAGCATCAAACACAGGAAGATAACCCCCATGTGGCCTGAAGCAAATTGAGAAGCTGAAAAACTCATGGCAACACTGAACAAGAATATCAAGTCATCCATCGCTCGAAATGTTCCACGGAAATCTCAAGTACCCATATTTCTTCGTCTATACCGAGGCACCCCACACTCCTCCACGAAAGTGTCCCCGTTTGAAGCATTGACAGGTCGGAAAATGAGCATCGAACTGCCAGAATTTTCTCAAACCCAATTTCCTACCCCAAATCAAACTCATGCAAAAATTGTCCAGAATGACAATAACTCCAGATCCAAAATGAAATTATACGTGGATTTAAAAAAACACGTCACATCCGCCCTACAAATCACAGTGTCGGTGACCAAGTGTTAGTGAAACAACCAAGGGTGAACAAATTCACACACCCATACAATCCCAAGCCATGCATCATCACTCAGAAGAAAGGTTGAATGATCACTGCAAAACAAGGCTGAAAGAAATCACACGAAACTCGTCGCACTTCAAAGTGATTCAACCACCTTTTTCTGAGGAGGAGGAGGAGAAAAATGAAGAAGAAAACCAGACATGGATCGAGGATGAAAACTTGTCGGTCTCCACGTCCCAGATAGTATCCTCCAGCACCTGATCATGGACAAAAGACACCAGTCTCTCAACACCTCACAGATTTCAGTCATCGACTTCCAGAACACTGATGCGAACCCCAATGTCAGCATCACCCGCAGAAAACGAAGATCGTGAATTCAACACTCCATATGACGAACAGCCATCAACGTCTACTTCAAACCAAAGGCCCCCCTCGCACAAGAAAACCACCTCCATATCTTCAAGATTATATCCTGAAATGACATTCATCCTGAAGTGAAGACGTTTCTGCATGTTAACATTAAATGCATGTATTGTTAAGATTATAACAACTAGTTTCATTATTACATTGCTGGAAAAACAAAGACATTTTGAAATTCGTGCTGAGTGAAAGACCCTGGAAATCTTGTGGGAACAGTCGTGAAAACCAAATGAATAAAATATTCAGTGAACACTTGTTATTCAATAGTTATTGCATGTAAGACTAGACCTTATCAGAAACGGACACAAACATAA
This sequence comes from Monoplex corrugatus, assembly GCA_030674185.1. Lineage (NCBI taxonomy): Eukaryota > Metazoa > Mollusca > Gastropoda > Littorinimorpha > Ranellidae > Monoplex > Monoplex corrugatus. The sequence goes on along the minus strand of CM060306.1, from coordinate 64,321,947 downwards.
AGTGAAGAGTACAAGTTCTCCAAAATTCGTATTGCATGTATAAACAGAATTATTATAGTCTTACATCCATTTATTTGATTATTTTCAGGAACATCTTTCCCCTCTAGTTTATGGTTGAAGTTTTTATTCTAAGGGGGAAGGGATGTTATGTCGAAAGTAAATAAGTAATCTGTTATCTGCATGATCTCCCTTTAATCATCATGTAATGTTTACGTCATTTTATAAATATGCATGTCGTCCAACGTCTGCTTGCCCTTCAACTCTGATGTTCTTCTAGTTAAGTAAATGATTTAATTCTTACACGAGCTGTAAGTTGTTATCTGAGTGAAAGAATCAACGAGGCTCTAGATGAATTTGGTATTGAGAACAAAAAACAATCATGAATGGTATTTATGACACTGAAAAAATTCCTAAAGATACGTCAAAATCAATTTTCATTGCACTTCCAAAGAAAGCAGGGGTTATAGAATGCACACCTCCATCGTACAATCAGCTTGATGAGTCACGTGACGAAGATTCTATTAAAACATCGTGACGAAGACCAGGAACAGAATCAAAAGAGACATTGTAGAAGAACAAGACAGATTTGTTGAAAGAGAAGGAATTGTTAATGCCATATACATCCTAAAGGCTTATTAGATAATGCAACGCTTGAACAACAGCGACCAATTTTGCTGTAAATATTGATACATTTGCCCCAATGAAAAAAGACTTTTTTATGTTTAATTTTGGAACATAAAATACTGCTCCAGCACTCTTATTTGCTAACACTGATCTATCGTTGAAAACGTGGAGATGGGTACGATAATTTTAATCGACGTGTTCACAAGTAATGTTGACATTATCTTTTTTAGCGTCTGTATAATGAAATCAACTGCGGTCTTTAACATTTCCCATGTAGGGATGGGCGTTGTCGTTGGTGTCTCAGCTACTTATCCATAGTTACATGTATGGAGGACTGTTTGATCAGGTCAGATATGTATGTTGCAGCTGCTATTTGCCATGAACTGTTTTTTGCTCGTTTTGGAAAGTCAGTATCAGACCTGAATTTAATTTCTTTGCTCACAAAGTTATCCGCTCGTGAAGTAATTCTAATTGCAAACTTTGCTGTGGCTAGCTCACGATGGTCGTTTAGAGGTAGAATTCCAGCAACTTTGTACGTTTCCAGAGTAGAAGCATGAGTTGATACAACTAATGCAAGTATAAGACTTTTGCAGTCCAAGCTTTGAATCTTTTTAAGTAAATATTTAGGTGCATTGAAAAAAACATTCTTGCGCGTAGGATAATTAAGACCTGACCAGCACTGTTGACAGATAAATCAGTATGTTTGTATCCATTCCCCAGGGTAATTTGCTTATTATCTTTAAAAAAAAGATTGAGATATTTTTCGCATTTGTTTAAATATAATCAAATTGGACACTCCATCTTAACTTCGACGTTATGTAAACTCACAGAAATTTTACGACCTGTTTGTAATTTATCACTTCACCAAGCCATTTGAAAGTAGGCAAGTTATTTGAGTTACCACCGGGATCAAACAGCATCCTGTCAGTTTTTTTCTGCTGACAACGACAGACCATTTTCTAACATATAGTTTCCAAGATTATCAAGATCAATTTGATACAACTTCCTTATGTAATTCCGCGTTCTCGGTGGAGTTGTCTTTTTCAAAGTGATAGTCATCCAAATGTATATATCATCAGCATACTGCACTAAAACAACACGATTTGAAAGAGCTTTAGGAAGATCCTGTATAAAGATATTAAATAAAATAGGTGCTATCACTGAACATGTGGAATCCCCATGTCGAGGCGTCGTTAAGTAGAATAACTAGCTCCCACTCTTGCCTGAACTGTTCTACTGGCTAAAAAAAGACAATGTAATTATACATATTGCCAGATAACTGTTGTTTGATCTAAGCTGTAAGTTTAACCAGGTGCTGAACTGCAGATCTCCCTTTTCTAAAATCTGCCTGGTTTACCGGAGTAACGTTATTTTTGTCACAGTAGAGTATCAGTCTGTTTAAGACCAGTCTTTTCATCAGTTTGCTCGTGTGGGACGTCAAAGCAATGGGTCTGTAACTGTTTTCATTGTTTTTATTGGTTTTCGATTTTCCTGCTTTTAATATTGGTACAACAATAGACTTTTGCCAGATTTGTGGTACAGTTCCGCTAACCCAGCATGTCTGGAAAATTTGTATAGGAAAATAAGATAGTTTTCAGGAAGATGTTTAATCATTTCAGTGGAAACTGCATCAACACCTACCGAACTCGTTTTGTTGTGTAAAGACAAATTGTGTTTGTTAGCTCTTCTAAGGTGATTGGAAAATTAAACCAGAGATCATTCTGAGGTTGTTATCTTCCATTTCTCTGTAATGTTTGAAGTCAAGAGATAAACCTACTTTACTGTTTTCAGCAAATAGATCCACTAAAGTTTCAGCTTTGTGCATGTCTGAAGATAATGTGTTACATGTTTCAATCATTATTGGACACCTCGGTAAGTTGGTTCCGTTTTTCATTTGTTTTATTTTCGTCCAGACTTTATGGAAATTTGTGAAATCTGAAATTTCTTTTATGCAGAATGATTCCCAATAATCTTTCTTTGCTTCAGCGATGATTTTGTTAGATTGGATGTTAGCTTTTTTCATTTCCACATGATCTTCAGGTTTCCGGCTTTTGATGTAGATTTTGACTTTCTCCGTTTTATATTGAACTGCTTTCTCACATGCCTCTGTGCACCAAACATTACCCAACCGGTCATTGGACCCAGAAGTTTTGAGTTTCGGAATCGATAGGTCTGCCGCGACTAGAATTGACTCTTGGAATTCAGAAAACATAATGTCTACATTTTCACTTTCATAATGTTTGTAATCTTGATTAGCAAGAGCAGTTCGAAATAAGGACCAGTTTGCACGCTTGTAATTATATTTTGGAATAATATCAGGAGTGCTGTCTTTCATCCTGACGTTTTCGTCAGTTATTGTTATGATAATAGTAAATGATCGCTTCGAAAATATCTCGGTGAGTTTCCCAGGTACAGGACGGTACTAATTATAGTGATATTAACGACAAATCGATGGCTGTCGCCCTGTGTTTAGAGACATCGGTGATCCTAGTGACGCAACCATCATTTAGAAAGTAACGATATTTTCTACCAAACGATTGCTCATAACAGCAGAACAGTTATTTTCCCAAAATGGGGAGTGGGAATTAAAGTCTCCACCCATTAGCCATTTACCACGCTGCTGATCTTTAATCATGCGCAGCGATTCTGTGTTGTGGTCATTTCGACCTGTTGGCAAGTAGACTGACAAAACGTTGAGGATTAAAGAATTAATTAACTGCACTGTGACACCACAAGCGTGCAAGTCGTTGGATGTTAAACTGGGGAAGTAAGTAAGTGGTATTGTAACTCTTTAAGTATATATATCGCAGTGGATACCTTCTTCCCGGGATTCCCACATTCACATACTATAGGATAATAATAATTTGGGAAATTGGGAAGCTTGGTTTGTATAACATTCAGCAACTGCAGAATCAAAACTTCACACCTATTTGATGCCAGGGCCAGGAAATGTTCCAGGTATGCTGAATTGGTGGAAATAGATGTACAATTCCATTGCAAAAACTTGACTTGGGATTGTTGTCCCATAACTGATCTCCAACTTTCTCTTAACCGTTATTTATGGTCGATAATGATGAATACTTTAGTTTTCTGTGTACAGGACAAATGGACAGAAGAAAAAGAAATTACGTAATTACTTAGACTACGAAGTAAAGATAACAACACTGTAGCAAATATGTAAAAAATTACATAGTCCGACTTATAAAAAAACTTATAAAGATGAGATTTGGTGAACAAGGGATAGCACATAACCAATAATTAAAATAATAGCATACACTTCTTCAAATGTACAGTGTGTACAGTCTGACCTAGTCTTTATAATCTGACTAAATCATAGTTTTTATATACTTTCAGCAGGAGAAATGTCAGAGATGACAAGGAAAAAGTCCTGAGACATGAACGTTAATAATACTGTTATTTCAAAACATATCACACAGCCACCATGGTTCGTAGTTGTCAAAAAGATGGAACCGTCCTCTAGGGAATCTGGAAGAGTGTAGCTGTGATGATCTTGATCTTGATGTTTTCTCCTAGGAGTCTCCCAAAACAGATCTCGAATGTGTCTTCCAAGATTTCCTGAAAGGATGCTGCTTCCTGTGGCGGTGGGTGAATGTCGTCTTTTAGAAATTGCGAGTTGTGCGAAGGTTCTCATGTCAACAAGTTCCGCAGATAGAAAAGTGTTGAACACATTTCGCTGAACCTCCATTCGTGCCCGTCGCACAGGGGCAACCTTACTAATGACTACTTTTGATTTGTGATATTCTTGTGCTATTTGTGTGATGTATGAAGCGAGATTTTTGGTTGATGCAGTGAGATCTTTGCTGCTCAATTCATGCATGCCACAATGAAAAGCAATACAGTCAGCAGAATCGTCACATTTGGAAAATGCCATGTCTAATATGCTTTTTATGTCATGAGAGTCATTCACAGGACACGTGTCTCCTTCGAAGATCGTCCTAGTCTTCTTGAGCTGACATATCTCAACACAGAGTCGTGGACAGTGAGAACACTGAAGATTGTGGTTCTTGTTATAGCCTACTGTTTTGGAATATTTTCAGAGCGTGATGTTGTATGCTTGGGATGTAAAATGACGTCTTTAGCTTGTATGACGTCCTGACGCTCTTTCTTGCTTTTTATATTCTTTTCGGTCACTTTTTATGCTTGCTGATTGGTTTTACTGCTAGGTCTTGCTGTGTTAAGGTTTTGTGCCTGTTTGTCGTCCTACCTGTTTGTGTGGTTTTGTTTCAGAACGTCTGCGTATGTGGGATATGTATCATGTAGATCCGTCTCTGTGTGACAGTTATGGGTTGGCTTGGTGACGTTCTCTTTTTTCTGAGCTGTGAGCAATGCAAGGACAATCCTTTCCAAGGAATTGACTTGATCCTGCAGAGCCAGTATGACATTTTTTAGTTCTGTCGTACTCACGCAATTCGCCCTGCTGGGAAGAGGCGCGGTGCAGGTTGTCCCACTCTGCATGTCAGTGGGAACCGTGGTCAATGCACCAAATGTGAAGTCAGACTCGACCTCCGTCGATTGCGGGTCCTTTTCTCCGCTCCCACGTCGCTGGCCGACAGCCTGTCTCCATCAGCCTTAGCCTCTGATGCGGCTTCTTGCATCTGTCGGGCAAGGCAGCCTCTTCTCGGTCTAGTCATTTTGGACTTTTTAACGTTTTCTCCGACAGCTGAAAATGTTAGAAGTCTTCGCCATGGGGGTGGGGGTGTTTGTGCAGGTGTTTATGTAAGCACATTTGTGGTGTGCGTGTATGTTTGCTTTCATGAGAGAAAGAGAAAGAAAGAGAGAGAGAGAGAGAGAGAGAGAGAGAGAGAGAGAGAGAGAGAGAGAGTTTGTGTGTCTGCGTGCGTGTCTGAGACTATATTTATTAAGAGTTATACATTTATCTTCTCCTGTGTGCGTATATATCTAAAAAAAACTGCATTTATCAGATTCATACATTTATCTTCCATATATTTCTAATTTCGTATTATGATCTGTCGTTATTTTCGGTGCAATATCTTATGCTGCACTGGTCTACTGGTATCTGTATCCCACTATGTTTTTACTACAATAACAATTTATTGACACGGCCAAACCCCCTCCTCCCCCCGCCATTTTTTATGCAAAGATGTAAAGTGCAGTGAGAATTCTTTGACATGGACTGTTTGCGTTAAACAAATGGAGTTATTATTATTACCATCATTATGATGGGGATGATGATTATGCACAAATCTCCTTCCTTTGTGTGATGACTACATTGTCTGCCTATCTGCTACAACTAAATCAGTTTTGATCAGCGTTCTTTTTCCTACTGGATGAATGTCAACGTTCTTTTTGCTACCGAATAGCTATCTGGAATACCTATCCATTCAATGTCAGATTTCCAAACGACTTTGTCGATGTTTGTCGTGTGGATGTGACATCTGATTGTTCTCTCCGGTTTTGTTTTTTTCAAACATGGAATGCATTTTAGGTAATCGTTTGAATTTCATTGAGAGTAAGATACAAAGCACAAGGAAGATACGCTGCGTAAAACTGCTTGATATATTGACTCAGAAGATGCAGATTGATGATGATGATGATGATGTTGATAATGATGGGGGTGTTGATGCATGCTTCTTACCAAAGGAATCGATACGAATTGAAAAGATACACACATTCACAGAACTAGCATTGTACCTCATAATATTATCTCAGTCCCAGCTGGCCAGGTAGGATTCAATCTAGCGCTAACGGCGAGAGTTGCGTCCAGGCCTGATGAGCTCCGACGCTCATCATACGCCCGACTTGCACGCTACATTGACGGCTCCAGAGTCTCACTTTGTTTGCATCGAGATGAACCTACTCGAGCCTGTCAGCCTTAAAGGTGGCTGCCATTAACCAAACGTGGCCCAAAATATTGGCCTAATCGACCCTATTATCCCGCTGATTCGATTCCGCGCGGGCCAAATTTTGTCTGACATCTTCACAATTGCTCAAGTATGCTCTAGGCCTGTTTCGATTACTTCCTTCGTGTTATTTAGGTGGAGGTGGCCCTTTGCCCTAGCCGCTGCTTGTGAGAGGCCCAGATCGCCATCTTGCCACCCTTTCGGCGGGAAAATCGGTTAACTAAGGGTGAAGAGAAGAGCGTGCAAAAATAAGTCGCTAACAAGTTGACGGGAATGCACTTCGCATCTTGAGCCTTAACCACATTTCTGGGGGTCGGTCGCCAGCAAACGAGCAAAATTGGTAATGATCGAGCCCGTAAGAGGCAGCGAGCACTGGGGCGAACTGGAGCAAGATTCTCTTCCAGAGTTCATCCAGCCAGCTTCTAAAAACCATGAAGAGAGGGTCCCGCAGCCCATCAGGTGGTATTTTCATGGGGCTGATTGAATTGCCCATGGAAAACAGATCCCCGCGTGGCCTCGTGTCACTATGAAGTATAAATGAATTTATAACCCTTTCACTCCCTTCCTTTCCCTTCTCTCCTCTCCAAACCGTCTTTTTTTCCTCTACTTTCTCCGTCCTCCCTTGTGCGTCTCTCTTCTTTATGTACGATGTATGATGCTGTGACTTTGTATTTCTCTGTTCTCTGTGTGTACGTGATGCTGTGAGCTTTTAGTTCTCTATTCTCTGTGTACACGTGATGCTGTGACCTTGCACATAGCTTTTCTCTGTATACATGTGATGCTACGACCATATGCATCTCTCTTCTCTGTGTGATACTGTGATTTTGTATGCTTATTCTCTGTGTACATGTGATGCTGTGACCTTGTACACTTTTTCAGAGTATACATGAGATACTGTTTCATGCATTTTTCTCTCCTCTGTGTAATGTGATGCTGTGATCTTGTACTTTTCTTTTCTCTGAGTATACGTGACGTTGTAACCGTGTGTTTCTACGTCAGATCAAACCAAGAACCCCTCTAAATACTACTATTCAGACTTGATATCTGGCAACAGGAGAGGGTGGAGGATTTAGTTGGACCTCATGGCCTTAGTACACAGAATGAAGTGGGAGAGAAACTTGTGGAATGGGCACAGATGAATGAGTTCATTGTAGGAATCGCCTGGTTTGAGAAGCCTAACAGAAGAAAATGGACATGGATGAGTCCAGGAGATAATACTAAAAATCAAATTGATTACATCCTGATAAATAAAGGATTTAGACATTCTTTGCTGACAGCACAAACACTACCACGCGCAGACTGCAACAGTGACCACAGTCTTGTAATAGAAAAGTATAGGCTAAAATTAAGAAAAAAGAAAACAGACCGAAAGTAACATCAAAATAAATCTTGGACTCTTAAAGACATGAATCGACCCGTGAAAACATAACGTACATGTTCAAAACAAATTCGGTGCTCTGGAAGACGTTGGTGACAGTGATAAACAATGGACAAAGTTGAGAAACTCGATAAATGAAGCTTGTGAAGAAATCACTAGAATAGAATAAAAAAGAGAACCGGATGACAAAAGACATCATAGGCTTGATGGAAGCACGGAGGAAGGCAAAGGGAAAAGAGGAAGAATACAAAAAAATAAACAAAGAAATCAGGAATAGGTGCAATGAAGGTAAGGAAGCTTGGCGGGAAACAGAGTGCAAAATAATGGAAGACCAACACAAAACATATCCTCAGATTATGTGCAGAAGAACTGAAGAAATTGCCCACTGGAAAGAGACATGCACATCAATTGGTTGTTTAAGATCGAAAGATGGTACGCTTATTATGGAAAAAGTCAAAATATTAGATCGATGGGGAGAGTACATTAAATACCTTTTTAACGATGACAGAAACAAACAACACATTGCAAGAAATAACGTTGAAGGACCACCCATAATAAAGGATGAACATACATGTAGAGCAGCATTGAAAAAGATGATACCAGGAAAAGTCCTAGGACAAGACAATATTACTACAGACATGATTGAAGCCCTGGACGAATTCAGTATTGAAAAAATAACAGTCATCCTAAATGAAATTTATGACACTGGAAAAGTCCCCAAAGATATGTCAAAATTTTCATTGCACTTCCGAAGAAAACAGGGGCTGTAGATGCGAACTCCATCCCACAGTCAGCTTGATGAATCATTTAACAAAAATCCTATTAAGAATAATCATGATGAGGACAATGATCAGAATCAAAAGAGAAATACCAGAAGTACAATGTGGATTTGTGGAAGGGAAACGAACTATTAATGCCATATACTTCCCAAGAACTATCATAAAGAGGTCAATCGAGTTGAATAAGGATTTATATTTATGTTTTGTTGATCATACCAATGCTTTCGATCGAGTAAGACATGACGAATTGATCATCATCATCATCATCATCAAGTGCCCTGCCACATGGTGTTGGCGCATAGCCCTCCATATGCATCTATCCTTTGTTGCCGCAAACACGTCTTCCATCAGCTCTGTCCTCAGCCACTATGCAAGTCCGTCCAATATTTTCCCTGGGTCTGCCTGGTGCTCTCTTTCCCTCCAGCTTTCAACACTGTGACCAGGTGCTCTAATTCCCCTAAAACGGCCTATAAATTTTGTCTGTCTTTTCCTAATCTATCTTATGAATGATCTTCTTGTGTCTGCCTCCTTCAAGATTTATGTCCTTTGCTTTCTTTGCTGTCCATGGAATTCTCAACATTCTTCTCACGAACCAGATCTCGGCTGCCTCAATCTTATTCTGGCTTTGCTTGTTGACTGTTCACGCCTCACATCCGTATAACATTATCGGTTCTATATAACATTCAAGAACCCTCTTCCTGATGTTAATTGACAGGCATTTGTTGGTAAGAATGCTTTACCTCTTACTGAATGCCTTTTTGGCTTGGCTGATTCTGCTAGCTATTTCTGATGTGCATCTGCCGTCTGGTGAGATTATCGTTCCCAGATATTTAAACTTATCAACCTGTCTCAAGGTTGTGCCGTTTGCTGTTATTTTGCATGACGGGATTTCATGTTTTTTACTGATTGCCATGACTTCAGTCTTCTTGCTATTTAGCTCCAACCCTTTACTTTTGCTTTCTATTTCTATTATATTCACAACGTTTTGTAGGTCCCTTTCATTTTCTGCAGTTAGTACGGTGTCATCTGCGTATCGAATGTTGTTTATCATTTTCCCTCCAACCTTTAATTCAGGGTATTCTTCTAGGTTTCTCGTGAAGTTTTCGCCGTAAAGTGAAAACAGATCTGGTGACAAAACACAACCTTGTCTGACTCCTTTTTTGATATTTTGGAAAGAGCTTATATTCTCATTGCAACTGTTTGTTCCCAGTACATATTTTTTATTATTCGTAGATCTTTTCCATCAAAATTGAGTCTTTCTAGTCGGTTGATCAATTTTTCATGTCTTACCCAATCGAAAGCCTTGGTATAATCAACAAAGCATACATGTAAATCCTTGTTCATTTCGACTGACCTCTCTATGATAGTTCTTAAGATGTATGTGGTATTAATAGTTCCTTTCCCTTCCACAGATCCACACTGTTCATCTGCTATTTGTCTTTTGGTTCTATTTCTTGTCCTTATCATGATTATTCTTAATAGAATTTTTGTTAAATGACTCATCAAGCTGACTGTGCGATGGATTTCGCATTTTATAACCCCTGTTTTCTTTGGAAGTGCAATGAAAATTGATTTTGACGTATCTTTGGGGATTTTTCCAGTGGCATAAATTTCATTTAGGAAGAGTTATGTTTTCTGTACCAAATTGCTCCAGGGCTTCAATCATCTCTGTAGTAATATTGTCTTGTCCTGGGGCTTTTCCTGGTTTCATCTTTTTCATGGCCCTCCATATGCATCTATTCCTTGTTGCCGCAAACACATCTTCCATCCTCTGTGTCCTCAGCCACTCTGCAAGTCCGTCCAATATTTTCCCCTGGGTCTGCCTGGTGCACTCTTTCCCTCCAGGGTATTGTTCTTGGTTTCTCATGATGTGTGCGTTTTCATGTGTGTGTATATATGAAAGACTTCATACTTATCAAATATCTTTTTTTTTTAATTCATGGTATATTCGCTGACATGTTGACACATGGCTAAACCGCTGACTTTCGGGAACAGTCCGGAGAATGCCCAGGAAAGACCGGATGACACTGGGAAAGAGTAGACTTACAGGCGCTGAGGGCTGGCTCCGGACATTGTTTTTCTCCGGCTTGGCCAACAGGTATGTCATAAACAATAAATGCTCGGACGATTCACTGAAAGGGAGAGATAAAATTCCATCGACGCCAACCCCATCACAATTGGAAATCCACAACAGACTACAAATACAGGATAAATGGAATTCCCGTGAATATGTGAAAGGAAAATCTACAGGACGTAGAAGGGCTGTATGAAGATTCTAACTGACTGGATAGGCAGAAGAATCTATTCAGCACGTGGGTCAACTGACAGAATCCATTCAGCACGAAGCCATTTCAGAAATCTACACAAAACAATCATACAAAAAACGAAAAAAGTTGGAGACACTGTCGCGAATGGCCAGAAGGAAAAGCAGATGCAGAAATTCAGCTACTCATGGACCAACTAAGTTGCAACCCCAAAGATGTAATCATACAAAGATGGCTCTGTCACCAATGACAAATCAGGATGGGGCTAAACTGTCAAACAAAATGGAAACATCATACGTTAAGAAAACGCTACATATGATATCACAACCTCTACTCTGACAATGGAAATTGAGGCAGTCACGCATGCACCCCAGTTGTTAATTTTACTCGATGATGAAATGAAAGAAAGACAAGTTTTCATCCCGACTAACTCGATGATACTACTTCAAAAAGTGCAAAACGGAGTAGAAATCCAGAATGGCACAAAGCAATGAGCAGTATCGACCAACAAAATCTCACGTGGATCAACTGCATCGGACACACTGGTGTTAAGGGAAATGAACGTGCCGACAAACTTGAGGCAATGCTACTACAACAAAATTCTCCATCTTCGAAAGTCTGAGGTCCTTAGACGTTTAAAATTGTACCTTCGCGAATAAAGTGTGAGTCATCATACAATCGAACGTCTTACCCAAAAGGGAAAAAAGGGAATAGATAGAGGAAATGGCCGAAAATCTCCTATGGAAGGAAAATCGAAAACTCTCATTAATCAGACTGACATTGGTACCATCTCAAAATTAACACTGCGCAGACTCTTACAGCGTAGAATGGAAAGACAGTGTTTGGGCTTTTACTGAAACAGAGATAAAGGAAAAGCGAAGAAACGGAAGAGACAACTGGAGAACGGACAAGTTTGTCACACTTTGTGTGTGTGTGTGTGTGTGTGTGTGTGTGTGTGTGTGTGTGTGTGTGTGTGTGTGTGTGTGTGTGTGTGTGTGTGTGTGTGTCTGTGTCTGTGTGTCTGTGTCTGTGTCTGTGTCTTTGTGTCTGTATTGTCTGTATGTCTGTAAGTTTGTCATGATATTTGTCTACCTTTTGTTTTTGTTTTATCATCTGCTGCATCGATATTGGTTGGGGTATATGTTTCCTTTTTGTTGTTGTTGTTGTGTTGTTGTCGGTCATCATGCTGTTGAATATGAGTGTGTATGTATGAATGTGCATATGTGTGTGTGTGTGTGCGTGTGTGTATATGTGTGCATTTACTTATTTACTTTTTTTTTTTTTATCTTTTTATGTATTTTTTATTCATTTACGTATTTCCTCTTTTTTTTTCTTCGGAAGTGGACGAAAGCTGGCGGGGCTATGATTAAGGATATATTGTTTTCACCTTGTTGATAGACAGCGGAGTCTTTGTGGATTAGCTGTGATGGAAGACAAGTTACTGAGTGGCTAGCTGTGTTGTGATTCAGACCTTTAATCATTTATTTATTTTATTTATCTGTTCCTTTTTTAAGATAAGATACACAGATACACATGTCATCTACGTGTAACCAAAGATTGTTCCAATGATTGTGAAAAATACTAGTGAAAAATGAACACTAGGTAAAACATAGGCTAGGCAGGACCTCAGGACCGGCCAGCTCACGGGTTTATAAGGCTTGTGCCATGATTACCATCACATGGCACCTGTGACGTTAGTGCATATGAAATTCGTTCCCAGCGCGCAACGTCATCTTGACTAACTGAAACTGAAGATTCTGATGAATGAGCAGCAGCTCACAGCGCCAGGAGATAAGATGTCGCAATATCAGAAGTCACACTACGGTGCCAAGGACATTCAGGCTGATGATTCAGATACAGAATTTGTACAGGCTCTTCATGCCAAGTACCAGAAACTCGCCTTATTGCATATAAGTGCAAAAGAGGAAAGGGAGAGGTTGGGATGAAGAAATAGTCCACAAACTAAATGCGCTGATAAGAAAGAGCATCCTATAAAAGAAATCAGCCAAATTCGAAGATATTTTAATGTATATGTAACCTGCATGGACGCCTATAGAGTAGAACAGGCAGAGGTGAAAACGCCTGCTCAGAAATCTAGACGCCAATGAAAGAAAAAAGAAATCTCGAGAAACAGTGAAGACTGCCTCGGAATTTGAGAAACAAGGATTAGAGAAAGACCTGAAGGCGAATCATAGTGCCCTCAGCAAAGCAGAATCAACATGAAGGAGATGGAGCTAAAAACAAAAAGAAGACTCAAGATTGCTTCTTCGGACACCCCTTCCAGTTCGCCAGGAAATATTCGAGCAGTGAAACTCAGGGCACACACAGCGGACATAGACGTTCTGGAACAGCATAAAAGGAAAACATCTTACGACTCTCAGTGCGACGCAACATTTGAAATCCAGGGTATTGTGCGGCCCGCAGCGCCAAGAAAAGTGTTTAATAATAAGCCACTTAGACTACATGAAGTAAGATAGGTGGTTGAAAAAGCCAGAGCTAAATTATTATCTGGAATCTAAAGGAAAATCCTATGTGCTGAATAAGAAATGTCTCAGTATACTTGAGAGAATCCACATATTGACGAAATCAGCACGGCGTAACTCGGAGATCAGGAAGGCCAACAGTGGCAATGGATATTGTGGGA
>CM060306.1:64275876-64303376 GCA_030674185.1 Monoplex corrugatus | reverse complement strand
CAACTAGAGGAAACATACTTACAAATGATAGCAAGGATTTTTGTATGGACAAACTCTGATCAAAATCAGCAAGCAAAACAACATGACTCCGAACAACCCACCCTCACCATACACTGCCATCAGTTTCAGTTTCAATTTCTCAAGATGACGTATCCACGCTCGGAATGAATTCCATATATGTACTAACGTCATAGGTGCCATGTGATGGAGAAGATCCAGAATGATCACGGTACAAGCCTTAAGCCTGCACATAAACCCATGAGCTGGCCAGGTCCTGAGGTCCTACCTAGATAGTTCATTAACCTGGAGTCGTAGGGGAGTGAGGTGGAAGAGACCTGAACTTTTCCCGGGGCCAGCACCACAACGGCGGCGCCCATCCCCTCTCCTTCGCTTCAAATTTTGTATTCAGATTCACACTTTTTTTTAAACCAAGACTTTAGAAAGGAAAGAAGGCCAGTTGGTCTTCAAGGGGTGGGACCTGGTAAGTCTCCGATGTTTTATACCAAGGCAGCTGGACAGTGTCCTGCTCTTCATTATTTTCAACAGCGTGTGATCTTTAGCGTGCGCAGCCAGAATGCTCACGGGTCCGATTCGTTTTTCGTCCCCTTCCGAAGAACTAAACGTTCAGTTCGATTTTCCGGTCAAACTGAGGAGAAAAGTCGAGGCCTCTACGTGGAGCGAACTCTGGAACCTCGAGTTTAGTTACTGGCAGGCGAACGTTTGAACCATTCTGCCACTCTTCTCCCTGCATCAAGACTACCAACTCGAATCCCGCAGTTTCTCGGCCACAGAGACAGCAAGAATCAAGTCACTTTGAGCACAAACTTGTTAGCTACTGCCCCATCACTACTTCTACACACACACATCCCTCACATTCCACCCTACACTCAACTTTAAAGTAAACAAAACATTATGATAAAGGATGAACCAATCAAATTCAGACCCAAGATTGTCAGTTAAAACAGTAAAAATTAAAATTAATAATATTTGCTGTATATTTATCCCAGTGTAATAACTCTCACTCACCAACAACCATATGTACATACAGAGATATACACTAACTCCCACCTCCCACAACATATACATGTGCCTACTCACAAAGTAAGAGCAGTTTTAAAAGCACAATCAAACTGAAGACCAAAAGTGTCAACTAAGCTGTGACAATCAAATTAGCCACATTAGAATGTTACAAGTGGATGGTATTGAAACCGTTTGGAGCGATTGTCTGCATCATTTTCTTAAAAAAATGTTCTTGGCTAGGCGCTCAGTGGTAGAACTGGAAAGTTGTTTTTCTGCAGCAATGCATGGGAGATCAGAGAAGGAGTTATCAGCTAAGCTGAAATGTTGGGCTATCAAAGAACCAGTGTTGCGATTAATGTTTGATCATTGGAGGTAAGAACCTTTGAGGGTTTTTTTCTTCTTCACCATTGTATTGGGATTTAGCGCATTTAACATGCAATAATAGATCTTTCAGGTTGGGAGTTTCACAGAACATGTTCGGATAGTAAATGTTTCTGAGGTAACAGAACTAGTGAAATTTGTGGTTTGCACAATGTTGTCACAAATCACACAGTGGTCCTGATCATATTTAAACACTAGTTCACTGTCTGTTATGGGAAAGGTAAAAGCTCCCCGTAGTCTCTTGTTTGTATGTAAGTGTGGCAGGTGTTGCCGGAACCGGAGTTGAAGTGGGGATTGTTTGGGTTATGCGTGATGATAGATAGAACGCGTTGGGTGCTGGCTTTCCGCTTGTATTGCACTGCTTTCTGCCAGGGATTTGACTTGCACTGTCAGTGGGTTTTTGAATAATGCTTTGGGGATGATCCCTTAGTTGAAGTGTAGCATCACCTCTGTAGAGCGGCTTTTGAAATTTTCTTCACTGTACCAATGGGCTTCCATTGCTGTGCCTTTTACTCGTTTGTAGTACTGTTTTTCAAACTGGAATACGTTATTAGATAGCACGTGTTGAGTCGCCTAAATATGTCGCAGCTATTTATGAGCTGACCTAAATAAAACATATTGATAATGTTCGATGCGATTAGGAAACTTAATAAACAATCCCCACCAAACAAAAACAAAACAAAAAACACCACCACCTCCACCATCGTCAAACAAACAAACAAACAACCAAATATAGCGTGTTGACTAAGCACAGACATAAGTAGTAAATCGGGAAGGATTATTTCACACACATTTTAGAAAGACATATGATTAATATGTCTTTCTAAAATGTGTGTGAAATAATCCTTCCCGATTAGTGTTCCACTTATCTTCACGACCTCAGAGACTAATGCTCCATAAATCTCCATAGCTACAGAGATTAGTTTTCCAGACATCTCCAAGACCACAGAGACTATTGCTCTACATTTTTCCATGCCACAAACACTAGTGTTTCAAACGTCTCTATGACTACAGTGACTATTATTCAAAACATCTACATGACCACAGACATAGTGTTCCAGACATCTCCACAGAGACCACTCTTCCACAAAGCCCCATGGCCACAGGCACTAATATTCCATATAATTCCATAACCACAGAACCTAGTGTTTCATAGTTTTCCATACCACAGAATTCCGTCAATGTTCCACAAAATCTGCATAGCCATAGAACGCAGTTTTCCAAACTTTTCCATAAACACAGATGCTAGTGTTCCACACATCTCCATGAACACACACTACTGTTCCGAACATCTCCATTGACCATTGAGACTCGAGTTCCACACATCCCCGTGACAAAAGAGGCTAGTGTTCTACACATTTCCATAAACACTGAGACCATTGTTCCACACATCTCAGTGGCCACAGAAACTAATAATTCCAGACACGACGATGGCCACATAGACTAGCATCCCACATATGTCCAGGATCACAGATTAGAGTTCCACACATCACCACAGTTTCAGAGAATATTTTCCAAATATCTTAATCAATCACGGATACGAATATTCCACATATCCCAATGTCCACAGAGACTATTGCTCCACACATCTCCATGGCCACAGAGACCTGTGTTCCACACATCACCATGACCACAGAGACTAGAGGTGTACGCGTCTCCATCCAATCTTATTCTCCTGCCGTGGTGCCAGGCTCGGTCTAGGCACGTGACTTGGATGCCCAGGCAAGGCCGGTTACTCCCTGGGCCCCTAATCACATCATACATGGGGGCCCAGAACAAGACTCGATCTGTCAGGCTGATGGAAAAGAAAGGCCACTGGGTTCGTCTCATTTGCATAGTCTCTGTGAAGCAACTTAAAAAGATTATATGCCGTAAGTTGTGTCCGTGTGTGCGTGCGTGTGTGTGTGCGTGCGTGTCTGTGTTCCTGCATGAGTGCGTGCGTGTGTGTGTGTGTGTGTGTGTGTAGTGTAAAATGTATGTGTGTGTATGTGTGTGTGTGTATGTGTGTGTGCGTGTGTGTGTGTGTGTGTGTGTGTGTGTGTGTGTGTGTGTGTGTGTGTGTGTCTGTATGTGTCTGTGTGTTTGTGTGTCTGTGTGTCTGTGTCTGTGTGTGTGAGTGAAGTGAAGGAACAGAAAGTGAGGAAAAAAGTATTGTGGATTAGAAAAAAATTCTTTTTGCTTTTGTTTGCTGACTACGAGAACATACTCGATTATCATTGTCAGTTTTCTTTACAGAACAGTACCACGAGAAACTTTTCGAAAAACAAAGACGCCATTGAATTTGAACACTGTCAAAGAATCAAAATGTATCATTCGACATTCGATTTAATTTCATTGAATAGATCTTCATCAATCCACATTTCGACATTTGAATGTGAATATACTGGTCTCGCACATTATTCTCACCATCATCATCATGTATTGCTCTGTATGGCGTTGGCGATCATGGCCCTCCATACGAATCTTTCCTTTGTCGCTGCAAGTACATCTCCCACCCTCTCTGTCTTCATCCACTCCGCAAGTCCGTCAGTATTTTCTCTCTGGATCTACCTGGTGCTCTTTTTCCCCTCCAACTTTCCTGTTGTGTGTGTGTGTGCGTGTGCGTGTGCGTGTGTGCGTGTGCGTGTGCGTGTGCGTGTGGTCGTGTGCGTGTGCTCTAATTTCTCTAGCCTCATAAAGTGTCCTATAAATGTTACTCGTCTGTTCTTAATCTTCTTTATTGATGTTCTTTTTATGTCTGCCTCCTTTGATTAAGACTGGTTTGCTTTGTTTACTGTCCATGGAACTCTTGACATTCTTTTTAAAAACTACATTTCAGTTGCCTCAGTCTTGTTCTGACTTTGCGTGTTACTGTCCACGCTTCACATCCGTACAACATTATCGGTTTTATATAACATTAAAGAACTCTCTTCCTGATGTTAACTAATAGGCATTTGTTGGTAGGAACGCTTTTTTTTTTTATTGTCTTGAATGCTGTTTTAACTTGGCCGATTCTGCTAGCTATTTCTAAAGTGCATTTGTCGCCTCGTGAGATGACCTATCAACTTGTCTCAATGTTGTGCCATTTGCTGTTATTTTGCGCGAGGGGATTTTTTTATTTTTTTTATATTTTTTTTTTTACTGATTACCATGACTTCACTCTTCTTGCTACTTTGCTCCAGCCCTTTATTTCTATCTATTTGTCACGACCGGATCAACTGGTGTAATAAGATGATAAAAAGCATGGATAATATTCAGTATGGTAAGGCAATGTTGCAGACTTGCGAGATAGGGAGGGAATATTTTTCACATGGGGAGCATTCTGTGTTGGGGAGGCAGTTTTCGTGTAAAAGGCAGTTTTCGTGTAAAGGGCAGTTTTCGTGTAAAAGGCAGTTTTCATGTGGAATGCGGTCTTCACATAGAAGGTGCAGAGCTTGTGTTTCGCTAAAATTTATGTGTGAACAGTGTTTGGCAAAAATTGTAGTGTTGTCCGTATTTCGGTTTCAGCTCTCCCAGCAGAAGGTGTTAGGAGAAAGTTAGATGAAATCATATCTGTCTTAGACGCCAGCTTGTACTTCAGAGAGATAATTCGACATCTCTAGATGGTGTGCGATGTAGGTGCTTCAGCGTTGTAGTTTCGTCTTGTAGTGTCAGCTCTGTCGTCATCGGCGTCGTATACCTTTTGGGTATTGTGAAGGTCAGTACTATAATGTATACGTACCGTCGAATTTCAAAAGCGAGTTGCTGTAAATTGAAAGATAAAATAGTGTTACAGAATTAAAGTTAAATCCACTGGTGGTATGTACATTCTGATGTATTTAGTTAGGAATTAGTGTTAATATTGAATGCTTATACCTTTGTAATACTTTGTTGTGAATGTTAAGCTGTGTGGTAGACAAGCAAATCATATAGGAATTGTGCGCCGTGCAGGTAGCTGGCAAACGTGGATTGTAGACTTTTAAAATCATTATTAATTCCACAATAACCTCCTCCATTTAAATTCCTCCCCTAGCAAGCAATGCCTCGCATCCAGTCTTTGCGGGCCATGCTATTTATTTCTAAAGTCTACATTCCTTGTACATATGACACAAAAAACGTGCACACATTAGTCTGTGCACATGACAATGTGTCGTGATACTGCACGGCTCAGTGTGGTATCACATGTTGTGATATAGATGGTTCAGTGTTCTATAACATGTTCTGATATGGTAAGATTCATTATTTCATGACACGTTGTGATCTGTCAGACCTCAGAGAAATGACATGTGATATGGTTGCAGTGAATGTGGTATGATGTGCTGTGATATGGTGGGGCTCCATGAATGTGATATCATGTGTTGTGATCTTGTGGGGCTTAGTGTATTATGACATGTTGTAATATGATGCGGCTCATTCTGTTACGACGTGTTGTGGTACGTTGTGTTATATTGCATTAGGTTATGAATTCATAACATGGTGCATTGTGTTGTACTATTTCCGACATCCTATGCTATCTTGTAATATGTTTTTTTACTGTGTGTTTTGTTGTGCTATGGTGAGGTGGTGTAAGCGTCAGTCGGCCAGAGAGTGAGAAGAATGCACGCCCCCTCCATACATTAAAAGTTCTCTGTGCTAGTCGAAACACGAGCAAGCCGGAACAGTGAGACATTCAATAACTAGCCAAGACAAAACCTTGCAATGAGAGAGAGATTGTGACGGACACAGGCAGAAGATGTTGCAGAAAGTCTCTAGCATGACTCTGCACATAGGCGTCCACTGAAGACCTACAGCAGATGCTGTTTTCTATCCCCTCGCAGCGACAGAGTAGCCCTTTCCGGAGACACTTCTACTTAAATGGAGAAGGGGAGGATGGAACAAGAGGAATCCTAAACGATATGTGTCTCATATGTATCTGGAATATATAGCTGTGTCTGCCTGGTCATCCAAATCTGCAGTCGTAAGAATAGCATCGAGTAAAACAAGAAAAAAACAACTTTGAAACGTTGGTGCATAGAATGTCCAAACTGAACGGTGATAGATTAGAACGGCTAGCAGCCCTGTTTACCAGGATGTTGAATCACAATAACATCGACGTAGCTGCCCAGAATTAAAAGATTTGTAAACGAAACACAGCTGAAGAAGTTGAGAGGAAGACGCCCTTCTGCTGCATTTGAAAGCTGAAAGACGATCAAAGAATTTCTGGTCCATAAGCTCGCAAGTAAAAAAATAAAAAAACCCTTACCAGATGGTATCAAAGATCCACTAATACCTTGCATCTTCCCTTCACAAAAAGATTGCTTTGTTAAGGTCATCAGTGCTTACGCCCCAACAATAACAAGTCTAGATCATGTCAAAAAAGCCTAAGAAGAGCTCAACCGTCTCATTTCCACACACAACAACAGATAGGCTGAGCATTCACTGAAATTTCAACGCTCGAGTGGAAGGGAACTATTCCACTTAACCAAACGTCTCTGGATGCCCAATATGTATTGGAAAGTGCAACTCCAGTCAACCAATGCTTTAGGTCAGTTATTTTTCTGCTTGAGTTTACCATCACCGTGATCCTCTTCCAACATAAGAACAAATTCAAAAACACGTGGATACACTCAGTCCAAGCAGCGGCACAGTGATAGAAAGGCAGAAAAGACCTACATATACGCTGATCTGACGAATGTGATGAAGCGATCAGTAAGCTCGTTGACAAACTTCATGCTACTCACAGGAACCCTAAGTGACAAGGCCTGTGAGAAGAGAGCAAAAATACCATCGAACAAATCGGCTTGTCCAACAAAACTGTGGCAGATTACCAAAAAAGGGTGGAAGACGAAAGCTGCAGAAATCCAAGCTGAAGCTGATGCAACGACATGAAGTAATTCTGTGGTAGCCTACATGCAGTGTACGGATCAAAGACTTCTGGCACAACATCAGTACCTTTGACCACTTCATTCTGCTGGCAGGGAAAGCTGGCATCTCAACGCAAAATGGGAGGGTGGAGGGCACTTTAACACACTGCTGAACTATCGACAATATCTCGGGGCACCATCGCAGAATTCCCATTACTGCCAGTAAAGGAACCTTTAGCCGACCGATCATATACTGGCGTGATTATCAAAGCAAACCACGCCTGGAGAGATTGATGGTAATCCAGCAGAACTGTACAGAAATCAGGGTGAGATGCTCCCGGAGAAGGTGACAACCTGTACCAGTCTATATGGCAGAAGGAGAGAGGATCCTCAAGAATTTACAGCAGCTGTGATCATTCACACTTATAAGAACAAAGACGATAAAACCTTTTGCGATGATCATTGCGGGATGTCCTTCGTGTGTAATACAAGGAGAGAGGCCTTGCCAGAATCATCTTTAACAGAGTCATTCATGTAGCTGCGTCCATCATTCCTGAGTCTCGAGTGGTTTTCCTGTAGAAAGATGCACTAGACATTCGATGTTTGCCGTATGCCATCTGCCAGGTAAATACGAAGGTGAGTCAAAAAGTAATGCCTTTTTCTTTAGTACAGGAACAATTACCGTCAAAGGAACATGTATCATACATCAAAATGAAGTTAGTCATCTGGGGATCACATCCCTACTTCTCAACATCGTCACCGTTTGTCTCAATAGCAATGTTCCACCTTCGAATGAGGGCATTTATCCCTGCCTCGTAAAATTCTGTTGACTGTGCTTGGAGCCATGTCTTCACTGCAGTCTTCACTTCCTCGTCACTGGCATAATGTTTGCCTCTCAAATCCTCTTCATGGGGCCAAAGAGATGATAGTCTGAAGGCGCTAAGTCTGGTGAGTATGGAGGATGCGGTAAAGTTGTCCACCCGAATGAGGCGATTGTCTCCCTTGTCCTGATGCTTGTGTGTGGTCGAGCATTGTCATGCAGAAGGACATTATCGATTTGCAAGTTGGGTCTCACTCGTCGGATTCTTGATTTGAGCCTCGTCAGGGTCTTAATGTATGTCTGAGTTTGTTTCTCTTCTTCGCAAGAAATCAACCAGAATGACACTTTGAGCATACCAAAAGACAGTCGCCATGATTTTTCCAGCTGACTTTTCCGTCTTGAACTTTTTTGGTTTGGTGACGTAGAGTGTAGCCATTCCATTGACTGCCTCTTTGATTCTGGTTCATAATGGTGAATCCATGTTTCGTCACCGGTAACGAGCCTTCCAAAGAAGGTGTTGTCTCTTTGACTTTGTTCAAGAAGTTCAGTGCAGGCGTTGACCCTGTCAGTCTTGCGTTCGGTAGTCAGCTCTCTCGGTACCCAACGGGCACACACTTTTGAAAATCCAAGTGATTCAACAATGTTATAAGCACTTCCATGGCTCACTTCAAAGTTTTCTGCCAACTCCTCAAGAGTTATGCGCCTATCTCCTCTAATCAGAGCATCTGCTTTTGCTTTATCGGCTACGCTCGCAGTTCCCACCTTTTCATCATTCAAACGACAGACCCACCTACGAACATTGCTATAATCTAAAGTATTCTCCTTATACACATTATGTAATCGTCTGTGAATGTTTTCACAGGGGTTTCCCCCTCAGCAACAATGAATTCAATCACTGCTCTGTTTTTGACCAGCTCTAAGGGGGCAGCCATTTTGAATTTTCCTCACGAGTCTATGAACTGGAAACATACCAAACAAAATATTCCAGTCCATAACGGTTATAATCACTTGTAACTGAGTAACGTATCAGGTAATTGTATCAGAAACTTCGTCTGATATAAACAAAAAGGCATTACGTTTTGACTCAACTCGTATTAGTAAGAAGACCGGCAGTTCCATATGGTGTTTGTAGATCTGACCAAAACATTTGACGCCATTGCCATGGTCAGAGTGCTTGAGGTCTTAATGATCCCTTGAGCTATGCCGACGGGGGCTACTTGTTAGAAAGCCTTGGTTTATCACTGACAGTCCCGATGACCAAGGCAGTTACGTGGGCTGGACATGGCAGTATAAATTAATGCCCCTGGTAGGGTTACCCATGTCAGACAGGTCAAGGGGGAGGGATTAGATGAAGCGTGGTTCCACCCTCATTTCCATTTTCTTCAACCCCATCGTCATATTCACGAGTGGCTGCCGTAAGCAACCCGTAATCCCGAGCTCGAGTGACTTCGCTGTACGTTAGTCAGTCGTGAAAGTACACTGTCTGGGTTCATGCGGGATGTTTCAAGTGGACGGACGCCAAGAGATTGGCCATCCATTGTCCTTTCCCCAGCATGGCAGCTCTCCTGGGGCGACCGACAAATTTCTGCCATCGTTGAGCCTACGCTCATGTCAAAACCAAACAAACCAAAACGGAGAAGTGACAACTTTGATGCTGTTTCGGATTCAGAGGAGGAAGTTCGGCAGGAGAAGGCTTCAGGACAGCATGGCTGGTTGTCACAGGAACAGATGAAGAGAAATGGGTATCAAAACACAGTCCGTTTGTGATACAAAAGGGATTTAAGGCCCTCATCGGGAATCCAAAGACCATCATAAAATGCAGAAGTGATTATCTAGTAGAATGT
This sequence comes from Monoplex corrugatus, assembly GCA_030674185.1. Classification (NCBI taxonomy): domain Eukaryota; kingdom Metazoa; phylum Mollusca; class Gastropoda; order Littorinimorpha; family Ranellidae; genus Monoplex; species Monoplex corrugatus. The sequence goes on along the minus strand of CM060306.1, from coordinate 64,293,510 downwards.
AAAGACCACAAGCAGTCGGAACGTATGCTGAAATTGTCTGTGCTGGTTGATCGTGGAATTTAAGTTAAACCACACAAGACACTGAAACAGCAACAGGGGTGTGATTAAATGCCCAGAGCTCAGGAGTTTCCGAGGACATCAGGACGGAACTGAAAAGTCAGGGCGTTGTAAAGGTAGGCCAGGCCATGTTCCAAAAGGGGTCGGAGAAAGTTCCGACGAATACATTGTTCCTGATTTTCTGCTGTCCCGTGATTCCTCAGGATTTAAAAAAATGGGTATCCGAAGGTTAAAGTGTCATATGTGCCATCACCGATGCGGTGCTTTTGCTGCCAAAAATGTTGGCACATGGACTGATGTACCGACACAGAAAAGTGTGCCATGTGCGCCAAGGAATCGCATGAAGCAAGATGTGAAGGACCACTAATCTGTCTATACTGTGGAGGTAACCACCCGTCATCCTCCATAAGTTGCCCCGTATGGCAAGTAGAACAGACAATTCAACGAGTCAAAACGGAGAAAAGGATACCCTTCCATGAGGCCAAACGATTAGTGGAAGCCAGCAGCTCGACGACGAAAATCTATGCATCAGCGGTTAAGACAGTGAATCAAGTCTCCATCGCCTGTCAAACAGGCCTGACACGGTCCAGGCCTAGTTTTGAAACAATGCAAGACATAAAGGCCCTCAGTGGGAGCGTTAAACCCGCTGCTTCCAAGGCTGCTCAGCAGCCAAAACCAGCTAGAGCTGAAACCCGTCCTCCCGGCTCGGTCATCCGGGAGCAGCTCCGCATTGAGTGGAGGTGGGCAGAGAGTGATGATGGCGGGTATGAGAAACTCTCCTCCGGCGCTTAAAGGGCCTAAGCCCTCGCTTCCCACAGGGCAGGTCAGCACCTGACCGCCTGAAAAAAGCAGAAAAAAAGGAAAATAAATACCTCCATTGCAAGTTGAGGATGACGAAACAGATATGGACTAAATTTGCCTTCTGTTCTTCCGCTAACAATGAAGAGTATTGTCCATTGGAACATAAGAGGTGTCAATCTTCCACTGACGTTAGGCTAATTAAAAGGTGCTCTTCTGACTTGCTCTGACTCTTCTCCTGGCCTAGATGAAATTAATTACAAATCTGTGAAGCATCTCCCAGAAAAGGGTTTAGAAACTCTGTTGAACGTGTACTATTACATATGGACGACAGGATTCTTTCCTCCCTCGTGGCGGAAAGCCCTGATCATCCCTGTACCTAAACCTGGAAAAGATCTATCCAATCCTCCCAATTATCAGCCAATAGCCCTAACCAGTTGTCTTTGCAAAGTGATGGAAAAGTTGTCAACAGCAGACTGATGTGGAGACTGGAGAATGGCTGCATCTTGGCTGAAGAACAATGCGGTTTTTACAAGCACCATTCGACAGTAGTCCATTTAATCCGCCTTGAAATGACCATCCGTAATGCATTTCTGAACAAACAGCATATAGTGGCTATCTTCATTGACCTTGAGAAAGCATATGATACCACCTAGAAATCAGGAATTCTTATGGATTTACAGGAACTGTTTTTGGGGTCATCTACCTCTGTTTATCCAAAAATGTTTGGCCGAATATCAGTTTCAAGTGCGGGTTGGTATTACTCTGTCCGACATCCATGAGCAAGAGCTAGGTGTAACACAAGGGAGCTTTCTCTCTCCTGCGCTGTTCAGATTCAAGATCAACAATATAGTCAAGTCTGTACAGCAAGGCTTCGACTGTTCCCTGTTTGTGGACGAGTCTGCAGTTTACGCAAGTGGAAGCTTCTATGCAGGTGTTCAGCGCCGTCTGCAGCTGTGCGAAGGTAGGATCCAGCAGTAGGCAGAGAAAAACGGCTTTACTTTTTCTGCAAACAAAACACATTGTAGCCTTTTTCATAACCTGCAACAATCCTTTGCCAATCCAGAAATTCATCTGGGAAAGTCCATCATTCACATCCTACAGCGCATTCAAAACAATGCTGTACGCCTTGTACTCAAAAAGAAAAAAGCTGACCACATATCTCCTCTCCTGGCACAACTTCACTGGCTCCCTGTATCAAAGCGCATACAGTACAAACTAGACACCATGTGCTACAAAAGCCTCAATAACGCAGACCCCGATTACCTGTCAAGCCTACTTGAGATCTATGTTCCCTCACGTACCCTCCGCTCTGCCTCCGATCCTCTGACTTTTCGCTTTCCACGCACTAAGCTCAATACCTATGGTCCACGAGCCTTCTCTGTTTCTGGTCCACTGTCCTGGAACAAACTTCCTCTCTCAGTACGTCAGCAACCTACTTTTGTCTCCTTCAAGTCCGCTCTCAAAACTCACCTTTTCTCCTCCGCATAAAATCCTAACCTCACTCAACCCCCCCCCCCCCCCTCTGCAGCCTGTCTCCGCTCGGAGGGGAATCACATGGTTATAATATATAATTGTATATGCTATGCTCTCTATAATTTTCCATTGCTTTTATTCTTGCTTTTATTGCTTTTATTCTTTCTCCCCATTTATAGCCATGCGTGTGTGTGGGTGTGTGTGTGGTGTGTGTGTGCGTGCGTGTGTGTGCGTGCGTGCGTGCTTGCGTGTGTGTCTGCTTCAGCGCTTAGATTTGATTTTATCAAGATTTTGCGCTATATAAATATTGTAATTATTATTATTATTATTATTCCAGCTGTAAAAGAAGCTAAATTTCTGGGATTGATCTGTCACATCCAACATCTTAAAACCTCAGCCAGAAAACTGAATATTCTTCCAAGTTATAGCTCATACAGACTAGAGTGCTGACAAGAAAACGTTACTTCACCTGTACAGAACTTTAAATCGCTCTAAACTGGACTATGGGTGCGCAGTACATGGCTCTGCGAGACTGTCCTACCAAAAAGCACTGGATCCCATGCCCATTCACCATCAAGGTTGTGCCGCTGTCTTGGTGCATTCAGAACAACTCCTGTCTATAGTTTGTACACAGAGGCAGGGGAGGCCTCCTTGAGCAACCGTAGACTGAAACTAACCTTAAATGTTTGTTTGAAACTGTTCTCTGAACCGGAAAACCCAGCCTGCAACTGTGTCTTCAACCCCAGATTTCAAAAGTGAATTTGAAAAACATCCGAAAGTCACTCCTGCTTCCGTCCCCATATGGAAAAAGCAGATATAAATTTAGCAATTGTTAACGGCTTCTCGAAATTTCCAGACAGCCCACCATGGACCTTGAAAACACTAAGGGTTGCTTTTGATTTTGCTTCCTTCCGTAAACACAGAACCAGTGCACTGGAGTACAAGTCGTTTTTTGCAGAACTGTGTCAGAAATTTCCGTCATCCCACAGAATCTTCTGCCTTCTGCTCCGCGATTCCCAATCGAGCATTTTCAAAACATATTCCATCTGACATTTCCCTTTATAGTGTTGAACTGACTGCTCTGGTTTTGGCACTAAAAATCGTATTCAAGTCCAAGCATAAAGATTCTCATTTTTCTGACTCCCTTTCCGCTTTCGAACTGATTTCTACTCTTTCAAATGAAAGTTACGGGATTGTTTTTGTCCGGGTTCCTATCCATGTTGGTATTGGAGGCAATGAAAAGGCTGACTGTCTTGCTAAGAACGCCACAAGGGAAAAAATGTCTAAATCCTTGATTCCTTACACAGATGTAAAATCGAAAGTACACAGTTACGTGATAAATTGTGGCAGAAGAATTGGAATGAACAGACAGATAACAAACGTTTCCTAATCCGCCCTAACCTGAAAGAAATTCCATCTGCTGCAGGAAATCATAAAAAAGAGAGTGTTATGTATGTTACATACGGTCACGCGTCCTATTTCATTCGTACCTTTTAGAAAATGAAGAAGCACAATGGTGTATACCGTGTGACGAGCCGTTCAGCATCAGCCACCTCCTCCTTGATTGCTGGAATCTGTACGATGTGAGACAAAAGCACTACATGGCGGACTCCTTAAAGAACCTGCTCCAAGACGTCCCTCCTAATGCAATTTTCCAGTTTTTACGAGATCAATACATTTCACCCGATATGATTTTACGGCTGCTTTTCTTTAATTGCATTTTTGAATTGAAAGGTGAGCATGGTTTTTGACTGTTCTTTTTTATCTTAATGGGTTGTCGTTTTTGACGTGGTGTTAACCCTGATATGGCTATAGTATTCGGTTGGGCTATAAGCAATACGAACTTGAACTGGAGGAAGCTGTCGGAGATTCTACGAAATATGGTTGTCCTCGGAAGCTTGTCTCGTTGATCGCTTCCTTCCATATTGGAATGCTGACCAAGGTGAAAGAAAACGGAGAGGCATCCGAAGCCGTTCTAAAGCAGAACAGAGTGAAACAAGGATGCGTTTTCCATCCTTTCACGGCCATGCTGACTGATGCATTCACAGACTTTGATAGGGGTGTATGTATCCAGTTCCATTCAGCATAGAAAAGTTCTTCAACCTGCAGAGATTATATGACAAGACCAAAGTGCTCAAAGCCGTTTTGCAGGAATTCTCTTCACAGATGACTGTACACTGGCTGCATTATCGCACAAGGACATCCAACACATTACTGACCAATAATTTATTTACAGTGGTTTGCATACGTTTCAACTTTACAGTTAGTCTGGGCAAGACAGAGGCTGTTTCAGCCAACAAGATCTCTGGTTTCGGTGTTTCATCAACTCCAGTTGTCGTCAACAACCAAAAGATCAAGACTAGACATATTCTGCTGCTTGAGCGACACAGTGAACAGCAATAAACTCTTGATGCCGAGGTAGTGCTGTGAAACTCCAAGACTACCTCTGTCTTTGGAAGGCTGCTTGGGGTAAAATCATGGCATCTGCCTCACAACAAAGATTGCAGTTATGTTCTGAGCAGCAGTGTTGAATGCGCTGCAGTACTGCTGCGAGCGAGACTTGGACTACCTACCGACGCCACATTCAAGAGCTGAAACGGTTCCATCAAAGATGTTTGTGCAAGAACTGCAACATCATGTGGCAAGATCAAATGGTCATCCTTAACTTATGAAAAAAAGTAACTTGCCAACTGTATAGTATCCACTCATTAAATGCCATCTTGGTTGGACGGGACACGTTTTCCATATGAAAGATAACCGTATCCTAAAGGTGCTCCTCTACATAGCTTAAACAAGGATAGTGTGACAAAGGAATACCACTAAAGGGATACAAGAACACTCTTGCGGACAGTCTCATCAGCTGTGGCGTCAACACAACCAATTGGGAAGATATCGCCCACGACAGAGTAAGCTGGGGACAGATGTGCACAGAGTGCAAGTCAAATTTGAACAACAAAGAACAGCTGGTATTCAGTAGAAGAGGGATTGGCAGAAGCAGAACCCAAGGCCACAGAACTTCTTCACATGCAGTGCCTGGTGAAGAACATATGCCTCCAGGACTGGTCTGGTATCCCACATAAAGACCCATGCTGGGTGATAAGGACCAACCTATTCATCCTTTGGATTAATAGGAGAGTCCAACAGCGTAATATAATATAGTGTGTTGTGCACTAGTCATATATAGCTGCCTGTATCCAATTTTCCCAATATGGCCAAGAAACTTGTTTTGAACTGATTTAGTACATCCTGAGTTTGAACTGATTTAGTAGTTTCTGATCTTATAGGTTATTCAAACTTTATAGTTACCCTTTTGTTCAAATTGGTTTGCTCTGGGTATGCTTTAAGCACTTGATTCACCTTTTCTTTTAAGTGAATGATAAAACGATTATATGGGTGAAACTTTGAGAAGTAGGTGTTACAATTAAATCATGCTTTTACATTATTAGTTTCCTGCTGAACAATTTATGACTGGAAGGGCATGAATAAGTAATGGATTCAGGTCTGCCTTTCTTTGTCTTTTTGTTCCTTTTTATGCTTGTTTCTGTGTGCCTTTTTTTTTCTTTTCTTCTTATTAATGTTTTTGTTTGGGTTTTCGTTTTGGCGTTTCTGCAACTGTGATTGGTTAATCAAGCGTGTTTCTGTCTAGCCTTTAATTTTTTTTATACATGTTTTGTTTCTTGTCTGGCTTTTTTTATTATATATATTCCGTCCAGTGTTAGATTTCTGTATTCATATCGAATCTTACATTCTGTACAGAAGACTACTTGCCACTGTTATGAAACTAGGTACTTACTTGATGCTCGCAATATAATGACCATTACCGTTCACTCAGCTACATATATCTGCATAATTATTGCCGTCTGAAGATCAATAGAATCAGTACAAAAGTACAACTTGTGATTAATTTTTCTCTTCAGCATTGCTCATGAAATCGTGGACAAAGCCTAAGTCACGAGAAAACGTGACTGTGGTGACCATAAGTAAGGAGGATGAAAGTGAAGATTAGGGCAGACAATGTTCCGAACACGAGTCTGCTTCTTCTCCTGCTTGACAATTTCTGACTATCAGTCTTTACAGCGTTGCTCCTGACCCGAGGGGTCACACGTTTAGGACCACATCTCGTAAACATACAACCATACACCGATTACAGACAACACGCAAGACCGTAAGAGGAAGATCTCGGGGGCCTTTCTCCATGTGTCATTTTTTATGTGAAATATTTATTCCAGCATCTCGGTACGCTATGTCGTTTAGACGTGAGCAATGGCTATTTGAGTACAAGGCCCCAACATCTCTTTTCTATCCTCTTTTCTGTCATAACTTTCTACCAACAAATACTAATAGGCGGCTCCCAGACAAAATCTCGTCTGAGCTTTTGGCGATCCGGCCTGATTAGAAACTATTCATCAAGATTTACGCTTTTCTTGGCGTCTGTTGACATAAAATGACGCTGACCAAGAGGGCGCCACTTGTAATTATTTCCACCGCTGATAATTAGAAGCTATTACAGTAGGCAACACTAAGGAAGGTCAGAGGTAGCCCTAAAAGAATATTCTTCACACTAGCTTCCCGAGAGCTAGCTCACTTCCCGCTGCTATAAATCTAGTGCCAGAACGAGACAGCGAGTCAAATTGGCGTATTGTGGTCCAGCTCTTCCCGCCGTGAGCTCGTTGAGGCCGGGTCATTAGCCCCGTCGTTGTCAAAAGTTGAGCAATTTGTTCGCTGCTGATGCTCAATGGGCCACTCTTCCATGTCGTCTCTAGTCCTCTCTCCCTCTCCTCCCTCTTGCCCGGACAGACTTCGGTGAGTCGTCTCGACCATTCCGGACCAAGGAGTTTTCCAGGCCGAAGACCCTGCCAATGTTGCTACCCGATTCCAGCCACATTCATCATCGTTTCTTGCCAGAGCAGCATTTCTGAGAATGATCGTTAATTATGTCGTGCGAATGTTTCAAGCCGCCGCCTCTCGCCTCGCTGATGCTATTTCTTTCTTTTATGGGAGCAAATAGATGGGTGTCGGGGCCGTGTGGTGGGCTGCCTGGCGGCCCCAATGCCTGTTACCATCCGTAGCCGCCTTCCATTTGCACAGGGCTTGGCCAAATAGGGCAAGTAAATCAGCACTCAAACTTACGCTTAATTGCTCGCAGTTATTCGCAACTATATGTTCCGTATTATATGGACCTGGGGGTGGGGGGTGGGCGGAGAGAAGATGGATGCCATGCATAAAGAAAGCAATCAGTAAACTTGGCAGCGGCTGGACGTTCGTCAAGTTCGGGTCAGCCCAAGAATATTTCATCCACGGCTCCTCCTCAAAGACAGTGGCAGCCAAGCGGTCAGAGCAGCCAGCGAGAGAAACAGAAGAAAAACGGCTGCGAGTGCCAGACAAAAGAAGGTCCAGGATTTTTCATCCTCCCATAAAATAACTCAATTGAAAAAAATCAGATGCATGAAAGAGGTTTTATTATTCTCGCGAGATGGTGCTGGCGATGGGGGATGTGCTATTGATTGTAAGACACCCATCAGAGGCCAGGACAGGCAGGGAACAACACGGGCCCTCCTTGCTGCTTGTGGAATTGCCTGCGACCTCGCCCGACCCCCATACACTACACTTTCAGACTTGTCATAAGCGCAGCGGCCAAGTGCCGCGGGGAAGAAAAAAAGTCGTGGCTTCTCTTCCACGGCTTTCTCACTTCGTTTCGTGGCCGATCCGTCTGTTTGAGGGACCCTGCGCCATCTTGGAGCCGGAACAGGTCAGCCCATTTGGAGGGAGGTGGGGGTTTCCCCCTTCCTTTAAAATAAATGAATTGATGCGAACCTGTCTGAGACTGTCAGTCTAGTGGCAAACCTTGTGCCAGTCTGTGTATGTATGTGTGCATGGAGAGAGAGAGAGAGAGAGAGAGAGAGAGAGAGAGAGAGACAGACAGACAGACAGACAGACAGACAGAGAGAGAGACAGAGAGAGAGAAAGAGAGAGAAAGAGTACTTATTGGCATATTAATAATCTGTGCGCGTGGTCGCATTTTGGAATGGTTATAACTTTTACTGTGATTTTTTCCAGGGCACATTAACAGATTTAAATAATAAATGAACTACAGGACAACAAGCAAAATGACACGACTGATAACACGGACACCAGATATTATACCTGCCTTTCTCCTCCCATTTTTAAGGCGGTTATCACATTCACCAGACGGTATGTGTCTGTATACATATATACGAGTGTATGTATGTGTTGTGGTGTGTGTGCTTGTGGATTAATCTTTACCGAATTTTGGTCAAAGGTGTGGACTGTGAAGAATGCGAAATGACAAATTTTGAAGTTAGAGCACCAAGGTCAAGATCACATGAACCAAAATATTAAGAAATCAACGCTTAAAGAGGACGGGATATTAACAGTACTTCTTCTGGGTTCGGGGTCGTCTGACAACATGATATAATTCTATTCACACCGTTGTAACAATCTGTCATTATCCTCTCTGCTTGCATTTGAAGTTTCTTCAGAAGTCACAGTGACTGATATTCAAGATCATGTGTATGCTTATGATTATGAAATTTCTATATTTCTTGAGTTGTGGTTGTTGTACAGGTGTAACTCCCACTTGCCAGTGTGATTGCATGAGTTTGACGCCGGCTGGGGAAACTTCATGCGAGCAACCTCAAGTGTAACCTTTTTAGGGTTGGAGTGAACCTGTTCTAAAACAACGGTTTCGATAGTAGTGAGATGTGTACGACCCAGCTTAAATTAATATGACTAGCTTTTTTGGTAACTGTGCAAAGAAAAATGCTAGTAATAGATAACCGATAAAAGTTTGCAATAAACTCGTAGTCACCAGAGAATAGTATAACTGCACATTCTGTCTAAATTGGGGGAACATCTATAACAACAATGAAAACACCACAATCGGTAGAAAATCAATAACAACAACAACAAAATAACTTAAATTTAAGGCAACTAAATATTTTATCTTCATTGTTACTGATTTCCCCCCAATTTAGACAGAACATATCACAATATTTCTGAAAATGGTTTGTGAAAATGATGACGGCGACACAAACATATGAACAGAATTTTACAGTAGTTTTTGTTTGCTTACCTGTTTCTCAAGAAAGTTACGATTGGACGCTACCAAGAACTCGCTCACAGATCACTTATATTCACAAAGACGTGTTTTATGCGTAAGAAACACGCACACGCATACGCACACACGCACATGCACACGCACATGCGCGCGCACACGCACACACACTCGCGCACACACACTCGCGCACACACACTCCGCGCACACACACTCGCGCACACACACTCCGCGCACACACACTCCGCGCACACACACTCCGCGCACACACACACTCCGCACACACACACTCCGCACACACACACAGCACACACACACAGCACACACACACAGCACACACACACACAGCATACACACAGCATACACACACACACACACAGCATACACACACAGCATACACACACACACACACACACAGCATACACACACAGTATACACACACACACACAGCATACACACAGCATACACACACACACACATATACATACACACACATACACACACATACACACACACACACACAAAACACACACACACAAAACACACACACACACACACACACACATAGGTTTACAAGCAATCCTGCAATCCACACCCCAACCTTTCACATATTACATGCACATATACACCAATCCACAAATAATCTCCTCATACTACTATTCTACAAAGCTTTTTGGGAGCACGCGCACACACACAGTTTCACTCCTTCATGACTGCATTCTCCAGTTTTTTGACGTAGTCAGGGGATTCAGTCTCTCTTGGGCTACCATGTCTTCCACAGAAGGCGCGCCGTCGGGAGAATTTCAAGTTCTCTTGTGCCGCCAAATCTTTGACAATAGGGGCATCGTCAGGGGAATCAGATTAAGTTTGTAAATGACGCAGGGAAATAAGATCGCATTCGCTGGCAACATAAAAGGTGTTTAAATTGTTACATAATCACTACAGATACATTTGATGGTTTTACTAAATTTATTTCGAAAAGAATTGAGAGATAATCTATAAGCTAAAGTTATCTCTAGTCTTGTAAAACCTGATAATTTACGATGAAGGGGCGAAGGTCGCATTGCGCTTGTACTTTTTGTAATATAGCATTCATTTCATGTTCAAAGAGTGGTAAATCAAGTCTAGTACTGCCAGCCCTATTCATTGCTGAATGTTTAGCTATTCTGTCGATCCGATGATTATATATGATACCACAGTGTGATGGGGTCCAACAAAAAGTAACTTGTGTATTATTTGTTATTAAACAATGAATTAGAAATGTTATCTCAAATATTGACGTACGATTCAATTTACATTCGCAACCTATTTAGGGATTGTAATGCAGATTTCGAATCTACCCGTACTAGGATGCTAAATAAAGTTATGGGAAGATCTACTATATATTTCAGTGCCATTAGGATGGCAGCTAATTCAAAAGTGAAGATTGAATGTCCCTGTCCCAAAGAGTAAGCATTTTCTACTTTAAATTTTGGAATTATAAAGCCAGTGCCTGCTTCACTGTTATTTAGAAACAGAGCCATCAGTAAATATTTTCAGGTAATGCGAATGTTGTTTATGTAGATGTGACAAAACGTCAATTGCTAACAAGTGTGGATTGATATCGTGAAACGTTTTTAGGTAATACGTGGGACATTTTGAAGAGCTCATTGTGTAAGTGGATATTGTTTCTTGTGCCTTTATTGTTCTTACTCTCATGGGGAAATGGATGTCAGACCAAATTTTCAGTTCTGTCACGGCATAATTAGCAACTGCATTTGCTCTAACTATATATTTAGCAGCTGATAACTTCCTCCAATCTTCCAAAGGAAGGATGCCAGCTGTTTTATATACTTCATGTATTTTTGTATACACCGGTACTCCAAGAGCACATTTAACAGCTTTATTATCCAAACTTTGAAGTTTTTTTTTCAAATAGCATTTTGGAGCTCTGTGTGTGTGTGTGTGTGTGTGTGTGTGTGTGTGTGTGTGTGTGTGTGTGTGTGTGTGTGTGTGTGTGTGTGTGTGGTGTGTATGTATGTATGTGTGTGTGTGTATGTGTATGTGTGTGTGTGTGTGTGTATGTGTGTATATATGTGTGTGTGTGTGTGTGTGTGTATGTGTGTGTGTGTGTGTGTGTGTGTGTGTGTGTGTGTGTGTGTGTGTGTGTGTTTCTTCCTTTGTCCTCCATTTGTACTTTATGTATGTTATTGTGGCGTGATTGCCTCAATTTCCTTGATGAGTGATTGTTGCGACTTTGCAAAACATGTGATTTAGAAATGTCTGTGTATTTTACTTTCTTCCATAGAGGGCTATCGCCCGAATCACTAAACCATATCTCTCTCTCTCTCTCTCTCCCTCTCTTCTCTCTCTCTTTCTCTCGCTGTCTTTCTGTCTCCCTCTCTCTCATTCTCTCTCACTCACTCGCTCATATCTCAATTTTTCTCTCTCTTTCTCTCGCTTTCTCTGTCTCCCTCCCTTATTTTCTCTCCCCCACCCTCCCTCCCTCCCTTCCTCACTCACTCACACTCACTCACTCACCTACTCTCTCTCTCTCTGTTCAGTTCCCCAGACCAATCAAAACCTCTTCCTGACATTGTGACAGGGGCTGTCTGTCTGACAGAAAGATATGTGTGTGTCTGTGTGTGTATATATATCTCTGTGTGTGTGTGTGTGTGTGTGTCTGTGTGTGTATGTGTGTTTGTGTGTGTGAGTGTGTGTGTGTGAGGGAGAGAGAGAGAGAGAAAAAAAAGAGAAAGTGTGAGAGAGACAAAGAGAAACAGAGAGAGAGAGAGAATAAAGTGTGTGTGTGTGTGTGCGAGTGTGTGTGTGTGTGTGTGTGTATGTGCGTGTGAGAGAAAGAGAGACAAACAGACAGAGACAGAGAGACAGGCAGGCAGACAGGCAAGCAGACAGACAGAAAGACAGACAGGCAGGCAGGCAGGCAGGCAGGCAGGCAAGCAGAGCATACAATTACGAGAAACCGATTTCAAGATTTAAATTTTTTTTATTATGGTTATTATGAATAAGTGATACAGAACAATTGCATCCTTTCAACATACAGGCTATCCATGAAAAGCAAGACTGCTCCAATGTAAGCAGATTAAACACCATAACAAGGCATTCAAGTGATGCTAGAACTTAAATCATTATGCTGATCGTCAATAGATCAAACACAGTGGTTTATCATTTAACAGATCCTTCATTTTATTTTTGTTATATACTGCAGTAATTCAGTTTCAGTTTATCAAGATAACTTCTCCACGCATGGAAGAATTTCATATGCACTGACGTCACTGGTGCCATTTGATGAAGAAGATAAAATGATCATGGCATACGCCTTAGGCCTGCACATAAATCCATGAGCTGGCTAGGTCTTAAGGCCCTTCCTATCCAAAATGTTTTGTAGCTATACCAGTTTTTGTATCAGTCTACAGACTATTACTAAAATAATGCAACAGGGTTACTGTGTTGTCCGAAAAATAATCTTTTTTTATTTGACTGGCTCCTCCTGGCTGGCTGGTTGACTGGCTCCTGTTGGCTTGTTTCTCCTGGTGGCTGGCTGGCTGGCTTCCCCTGATTGTTTCCTCCTGGCTTGCTCCTCCTGGCTGGCTGGTTGATTGGCTCCTCTTGACTGGTTCCTCCTGGCTGGCTGGTTCCTCTTGGCTGGCTGGTTGGCTGACTCCTGACAGATTTCTCCTGGCTGGCTGGTTGGCTGGTTTCTCCTGGCTGGTCGGTTCCTCCTATCTAGCTGGTTGGCTGGTTCTTCCTGGCTGGCTGGCTCCTGGCTGGCTGGTTGGTTGTTGGCTATTCCTGACAGATTTCTCCTGGCTGGCTGGTTGGCTGGTTTCTCCTGGCTAGCTGGTTCTTCCTGGCTGGCTGGTTTCTCCTGGCTGGCTGGTTCTTTCTGGCTAGCTAGTTGGCTGGCTCCTCCTGGCTGACTGGTTGGATGGTTCCTCCTGGCTGGTTTGTTGGCTGGCTTCTTCTGTCTGGCTGACACTCCTGCCGCTTCGAGGCTGCCTGAAATATCCAGAAAAGTACAAAAGCTATTTTAAGTACATATTCTTTTAAATGTTTGATGCTCAGGTAGTTCTTTTACTACTTTATGGTGCAGGAATGTGGGGTTATGAGAGACACTATCAACTTGAACAGGTACATGTATATGCTTGCAAAAGATTTTTACACATAAAATACAAAACAATATATCATATGTTGTACGGAGAATTGGGACGTTGTCCTCTCTGGATAACTGCTATTAGTAGATGCATTAGATATTGGTTTCGACTACTGAAACAGCCAGAAGCTAGGTATTCAAAAAAGCATATAAAATGTTATTCACTATGCATGAAAAAGGTCATGGAACTTGGGTGTCCAAGAAAAACAACAACAACTTTTTATGTGAAAGTGGTTTTGAAGAAGTTTGGATTTGGGGGTGTGGTGCCTGGAAACGATTCAGTAAAGAACTGGAAAAAAAAGATTATGTAGCAGTTTCTGTCATAGCTGGCGTAACCACTTAGATACCAGAGCACGCGCTGTTCACTATATGGCAAATGTCAGCCTATATTTGCAAGAGCTAAGTATATTGAAATACTGTATGTGAAGGTGTTGAGGAACCCATGGCACAATTTAGGATGGGCGTGTCCCCGTTAAACGTTCACAGACACCACTTTGCGCCTACGACTGTCAACAATACATATCCAGTTTGTCCAAATGTGCAAGAAAACGAGATACATTTTCAGTTTGAGTACTCTATGTACAATTAGGTCAGACGATGTTATCATTTAGATGCTACTGAAGGCGATAACTTAGTTGTTGTTTTTGTTTTCTTTTTTTAAGGAAAAATGACGGATGAGACTGCGGGAACTATAGTGAACTTTGCGAAGTTTTCGGTCACTGCCTTTAAAATAAGAGAGGTATTTTGAACGTACCACTTTGAAACAACAGCTGTCCTTTTCTACATTAGTAGTTTACGAACATTCCCGTGTATATACATTGAAATGTGTTAATTGTATACTGAACAGAAATGTGTGTCTTGTGATTGCCTCCATGAAAGGGGCTGTTGGCCTACATTTATTAACATTGCGAGTTTCCGAAAAAAAAACATTTGTTTCTAAATGTGACTGCATCTTCATCTTCCAAGTCACTTTTGGACATTCGAAATATAAGGGTACAGGGATCTGGTTCCATTGAAGCGGACAATATTATCTTTGTGTAATTCATTATTATTATCATCTCTTCCCCCTTTCACACTGACAGGTTATCATAAGAATGCACAATCACAACATGAATAACTCCCACTACAGCTTTAGAAAGGAAAAAGAGAAAACCCCACAAGAACCACATGAATATACAAAGGATTATTCATTCTAGCTTTGGCTCAAATACTGTGATCTACAAAATGGCACAGCTTGGGATTTATAATGTTAATCGTATGCCATCATGTTTTCACTGATAGTTACAATTAGCAAGTAGTGAATATTAACACATTTCAAGTGCACATGTATACTAATAAACATACCTCTCCAGAAGGCAATGTAGAGTTCAATGAAGTCCCTGCACTGACAGCTCACATCCCAGTTGACACTGGACGCAGGCTGGTTGGGATGGCAATGCCAAGAAAGGGACAGGAATGATGGAGGAAGGGACTAACAGAAATGGTCAGCTGATTTGTCAGCTTCTACGCATGTGTACTGAGTGCCTTTGCCTCATCACTGCATCGATCTGCTACCCTCTGTCTCCTATCTTTCTTCTAGATCTTCCTGGCTGCTTGATCCTCCTGACTGGCTGACTGACTCACTCCTGGCTGAGTGACTGACTGATTCCTTCTGGTTGGTTGCTCCTGATTGTTTCTCCTGGCTGTCTGGTTGGATGGTTCCTCCTGACTGGCTCTTCCTGGCAGTTTGGTTGGTCGGCTCTTCCTTACTGGCTCCTGCTGGCTGGCTGGTTGGCAGGCTCCACTTGGTTGGTTCCTCCTAGCTGGCTGGTTGGCTGGCTCCTCTTGGCTGGTTCCTACTGATTGGCTGGTTTGCTGGCTCTTGGCTGGTTCCTCCTGGCTGGCTGGCTGGTTGGCTAACACCTCTTGGCTGGTTCCTCCAGGCTGGGCTGGCTAATTGGCTCTCCTCTTGGCTGGTTCCTCCTGGTTGGCTGTTGGCTGGCTCTGTATGGCTGGTTCCTTCTAGCTGGCATGTTGCCCAGTTCCTCCTGGCTGGAAGGTTGGCTGTTTCATCATGGCTGGATTGGTTGAGTGGCTTCTTCTGGCTGGCTTCTCATGCCTGGCTGAGACCCCTGCCTTTACGAGGTTGCCTGAAGGATCCAGACAGAGAGGATCACCTGGGACCGGTCTCGGGAACGCCGGAGATAGCTTTCAGGTTGTCAACAGAACACCCCAGCCAAATCTGCAGCCGAAATACTTGACATGCGTCCATGTCGCCTATCCCATAGCCACAAGACTTGTCCAGAGTGTTCTGAAGATTCCCATCCCACTTCCCCGTAACATTCCACACCAGGATCTCCACTTGCTCTGCCCTTCACCAAACAGACAACCATCGCAGAAGTGGGAATCTCTGGAGCACCTGGCTCCTGTTGGCTGACCCCTCCTGGCTGGCTAACTGCCTGGCTTCTACTGATTGGTTGGATTCTCCTGGATGGCTTGTTGGATGGCTCCTGGTTGATTCCTGCTGGTTGGCTGACTTGCTTGTCCTCCTGGCTAGCTGGCCAGGAGGAACCAGCCAAGAGCCAGCAAACCAGCCAATCAGTAGGAACCAGCCAAGAGGAGCCAGCCAACCAGCCAGCTAGGAGGAACCAACCAAGTGGAGCCAGCCAACCAGCCAGCCAGGAGGAGCCAGTCAGGAAGAGCCGACCAACCAAACTGCCAGGAAGAGCCAGTCAGGAGGAACCAGCCAGAAGAAACCACCCAACCAACCAGCCATGATGAAACAGCCAACCATCCAGCTGGGAGGAACTAGGCAACATGCCAGCTAGAAGGAACCAGCCATAAGGAGCCAGCCAACCAGCCAGCCAGGAGGAACCAGCCAAGAGGAGACAGCCAATTAGCCAGCCCAGCCTGGAGGAACCAGTGAAGAGGAGCCAGCCAACCAACCAGCCAGCCAGGAGGAGCCAGCAAATCAGCCAATCAGGAGGAACCAGCCAAGAGGAACCAGCCAACCAGCCAGCTAGGAGGAACCAACCAAGTGGAGCCAGCCAACCAGCCAGCCAGGAGGAGCCAGTCAGGAAGAGCCAACCAACCAAACTGCCAGGAAGAGCCAGTCAGGAGGAACCATCCAATCGGACAGCCAGGAGGAACAGTCAGGAGCAATCAGCCAGAAGGAACCAGTCAGTCACTCAGTCAGGAGGAGTCAATCAGCCAGTCAGGAGGATGAAGAAGCCAGGAAGATCTAGAAGAAAGACGGAGACAGAGGGTAGTAGATCGATGCCGTGATGAGGCGTAAGCACTCGATACGCATGCGCAGAAGCTGACAAGTCAGCTGACTATTTGACCTGTGCCTGAGTACACACACAACTCTGTCAAACATCCTGAAGAACTGGATGAATTGACAAATTCACAAGCCAACAGAAGCCAATATGATTGTGGTTACTCTTCCCACAAAGAGGGGGATGCACAAGATTGAAGCATAATCAAACTTCCAAGAAAGACCCTACAGAAACAACGGTAGGGAGAATGGATGAGGAGGGGTGCAGGGAATGAGGGTAGAGGGGAGGGAGAAGACACCATGTTCATTTCCTGAAACAGAAAGACAAAACATCAATTTGTCATTTACTCAAATAAATCGATCAAATAAATCAGCCTATTATGAAATCAATGGTACATTCCCTGTCTCATACTTCATTCTGTCAGTAATCCATGTTAACTCGACTTTTTTTGTATTTGCATCTTTCAATGGATCTCATTTTGATGCAATTACATATAGCACCACCTTCACATTAACGTGATTAACATCAAACTGGAGGTATGACTTATAGACAAACTTGAAGGAAGAAAACACCCGTTTCTTAAGCTCTCTCACAATAGCTCGTGCAGCATTCATGAAGGGTCGGTCTACAATGGATCATATATTCACTTAACGAACACTAATTGAAAAATATTTATTTAGAAATAGACCAAAAACAAAAAACAAAAAAAAAACAACCTCGACATTGCCTTTATAGATTTTAAAGAAGCATATAACACCGTGAATAGAACGTTTAATGGTCTGTATTATCACGAATGGGTATCAATCGAAGATGTTCAA
>CM060306.1:64273353-64275776 GCA_030674185.1 Monoplex corrugatus | reverse complement strand
TTCATCTTTCAGACCCCGTTTTCAAAACTTACCTCTTCAGACAATATTTCCAGATTCAGAATCTTTTTAACCTTGTAGCCTAGTTCTCCAGATTCAGAATCTTTTAAATATCTTGTAGCCTATATCTGTGTTCATTGTATGAATTTGAATACATATTTAAAGTGTGTGTGAGAGAATGGTTTTGTAAGTGCCTACATCCGCAGGTAAGGGGCTATGTAATTACCAGTCATTATTATTTACCGTTGTAGGCATTATAGCCCCTTCGCAGTTTGGGATTTCCATACATGGTCTGAAGTTCTACTGCTATCCAGTAAACAACGATATTGGACTCAGCATGATGGGATCACCACGTCAATGTGTCGCTGATACATCAAATGGCTGGCTCTTTAACATCGGTTATAACATTAACACAACACAATAAATGTTCTTGTGGATTTAAACACGATTCGTGTGGTCATACTTTCAGAGCATTATCGCAGAAATGACTCATGTAGAAACAGGCCCATACATGTACTTCAGTCTGAGCATTGGGCAACACAGCCGTTCTAACACTTATGTAGACTGTAAACAAGACAGTTAACCAATAGAGCCATCTGTAAACGCAGCTCTGCTGGGACGTTTTCAAAGATCGCCCCCGTGAAAGAGAGCGGTCCATTGTTTCAGTGGACAGGTGCTGGCCTGTGCTTGTCCACGTCAACCCCTCCTTCATGCATTCACTGGTAGAAGAACTTTCTCGAGAAGTCGTCTTAAGATAGGTGGGGTCAGAGTCCCAGCGTGTTCTGATCCACGTTCAATAAATGAAAAGGGAAAATAACACATAGGGGAATACAGACCCATGGAGAATACAGACCCACAGAGCAGACAGACACAGAGAGACAGAACGGTCAGTCAGTCACGGTTGTGTTAGGAGATGGGCCACTCAACTTGCCAGAGGTGCTGAGCCTTTGCCAGAAACATGTAGTGAAGGTACGTTGATATTTTATTCATACGTAGGGTTTAGGGATGGTAGGCAAAGAAGTAAGGTTGCTTTAGGACGTAGGCAAATAGGAATAAGAGGATGAATGATTATGCTTTCAGTTGAATATGGTTAATTAAAGAAACTTTATTGAATTGTAATGCCATGTGTGGACTGCTTTTGAAACTTATTGCTAGTATGCTTAGTGCGCTTTTACTCTCTTCTCTCCTTCCTCCTTGTTGTGTGTGTGACTTCTAAGTAGAGAAACAACTCCTTAAAAACATCCCCAATTCATCTACCTGTTATAGATGACAACACACTAACCCCTTCTTGCTAAAGCATCAGCAAAAACTACCCGAGGTACACTAGGAAAGCGTTAGACTTAATGTTCAGTCTATTACTCTCAGTTCTTTTTTTTATTTCTTTCAACACTTCTAAGAAATAAGATCCAAAACAAGTTTGACTGCCCGCGCCCAAGCAAACACAAACCAGAAGAACAAGAAAACCAATGTAAGCGCGTATCCAACAAGACAAAACAAAACAAGCGCAAATTTTCGGCCAACTAGCCTTTGTCAAGCGCGAACGCACGGTCACAGACAGATCACAGACACCAAACAATGGATAATAAAAACGGGACTAAAAACTTCCCTGCCGCCTCGTCCAGTGGGTAAGCAGAGGTAAGGGGCTGGAACTAAACAGCAGGAAGACTGAAGTCATGGTGATCAGTAAAAAACATGGAATCCCCTCATGCAAAATAACAGCAAATGGCACAACCTTGACACAGGTTGATAAATTCAAATACCTGGGAACGATCATTTCGTCAGACGGCAGATGCACATCAGAAATAGCCGGTAGAATCGGCCAAGCCAAAACAACATTCAAGAAGATGACAAGCATTCTTACCAACAAATGCCTGTCAATCAACATCAGGAAGAGAGTTCTTGAATGTTATATAGAACCAATACTGTTGTACGGATGCGAGGCGTAGACAGTCAACAAACAAAGCCAGAACAAGATTGAGGCAGCCGACATGTGGTTTCTAAGAAGAATGTTGAGGGTTCCATGGACAGCAAAGAAAACAAACGAGACAGTCTTGATGGAGACAGACACAAGTAGATCACTTATAAGGAAGGTTAGGAAAAGACAGGCAACATTTATTGGCCATTTTATGAGGAAGGGGGATTTGGAGCACCTGGTCACAACGGGAAAGTTGGAGGGAAAGAGAGCACTGGGTAGACCCAGGGAGAAAATGCTGGACGGACTTGCAGAGTGGGTGGGGACGAGGAGGGTGGGGGAGATGCTAGGGGCAACGAGAGATAGAGGCAGATGGAAGTCCATGATCGCCAACGCCATGCGGCATGGCACCTGATAATGATGATGATGATGATGATGATCTTACCGCTCAGTCCAGCCTATTGAATCATACGCGTTTATGCCCATTTGCACTTCCACGTTAGTTTTCATTAAA
>CM060306.1:64223353-64268353 GCA_030674185.1 Monoplex corrugatus | reverse complement strand
ATGGATGTCAGACCAAATTTTCAGTTCTGTCACGGCATAATTAGCAACTGCATTTGCTCTAACTATATATTTAGCAGCTGATAACTTCCTCCAATCTTCCAAAGGAAGGATGCCAGCTGTTTTATATGCTTCATGTATTTTTGTATACACCGGTACCCCAAGAGCACATTTAACAGCTTTATTATCCAAACTTTGAAGGTTTTTTTTCAAATAGCATTTTGGAGCTGTGTGTGTGTGCGTGTGTGTGTGTGTGTGTGTGTGTGTGTGTGTGTGTGTGTGTATGTGTGTGTGTGTGTATGTGTGTGTATGTGTGTGTGTGTGTATGTGTGTGTGTGTGTGTATGTGTGTGTGTGTGTGTGTGTGTGTGTGTGTGTGTGGTGTGTGTGTGTGTGGTGTGTGTGTGTTTCTTCCTTTGTCCTCCATTTGTACTTTATGTATGTTATTGTGGCGTGATTGCCTCAATTTCCTTGATGAGTGATTGTTGCGACTTTGCAAAACATGTGATTTAGAAATGTCTGTGTATTTTACTTTCTTCCATAGAGGGCTATCGCCCGAATCACTAAACCATATATATATATAATATATATATATATATATATATATATATATTATCTCTCTCTCCTCTCTCCCTCTCTTCTCTCTCTCTCTTTCTCTCGCTGTCTTTCTGTCTCCCTCTCTCTCATTCTCTCTCACTCACTCGCTCATATCTCAATTTTTCTCTCTCTCTTTCTCTCGCTTTCTCTGTCTCCCTCCCTTATTTTCTCTCCCCCGCCCTCCCTCCCTCCCTTCCTCACTCACTCACACACTCACTCACTCACCTACTCTCTCTCTCTCTGTTCAGTTCCCCAGACCAATCAAAACCTCTTCCTGACATTGTGACAGGGGCTGTCTGTCTGACAGAAAGATATGTGTGTGTCTGTGTGTGTATATATCTGTGTGTGTGTGTGTGTGTGTGTGTGTGTGTGTGTGTGTGTGTGTGTGTGTGTTCTGTGTGTGTATGTGTGTTTGTGTGTGTGAGTGTGTGTGTGTGAGGGAAGAGAGAGAGAAAAAAAAAGAGAGAGAGAAAGTGTGAAAGAGACAAAGAGAAACAGAGAGAGAGAGAGAATAATGTGTGTGTGTGTGTGTGAGTGTGTGTGAGTGTGTGTGTGTGTGTGTGTGTGTGTGTGTGTGTGTGTGGTGTGTTGTGTGTGAGTGTGTGTGTGTGTGTGTGTGTGTGTGTGTATGTGCGTGTGAGAGAAAGAGAGACAAACAGACAAACAGACAGAGACAGAGAGACAGGCAGGCAGACAGGCAAGCAGACAGACAGAAAGACAGACAGACAGACAGACAGGCAGACAGACAGACAGACAGACAGACAGACAGACAGACAGGCAGACAGGCAGGCAGGCATGCAGGCAGGCAGGCAGGCAGGCAGGCAGGCAGAGCATACAATTATGAGAAACCGATTTCAAGATTTAAATTTTTTTTATTATGGTTATTATGAATAAATGATACAGAACATTTGCATCCTTTCAACATACAGGCTATCCATGAAAAGCAAGACTGCTCCAATGTAAGCAGATTTAAACACCAAACACAAGGCATTCAAGTGATGCTTAGAACTTAAATCATTTTATGCTGATCGTCATAATATATCAAACATAGTCATGGTTTTATTCATTTAACAGGTCCTTCATTTTATTTATGTTATATACTGCAGTAATTCAATTTCAGTTTATCAAGATAACTTCTCCACGCATGGAAGAATTTCATATGCACTGACGTCACTGGTGCCATTTGATGAAGAAGATAAAATGATCATGGCATACGCCTTAGGCCTGCACATAAATCCGTGAGCTGGCTAGGTCTTAAGGTCCTTCCTATCCAAAATGTTTTGTAGCTATACCAGTTTTTGTATCAGTCTACAGACTATTACTAAAATAATGCAACAGGGTTACTGTGTTGTCCGAAAAATAATCTTTTTTTATTTGACTGGCTCCTCCTGGCTGGCTGGTTGACTGGCTCCTGTTGGCTTGTTTCTCCTGGTGGCTGGCTGGCTGGCTTCCCCTGATTGTTTCCTCCTGGCTTGCTCCTCCTGGCTGGCTGGTTGATTGGCTCCTCTTGACTGGTTCCTCCTGGCTGGCTGGTTCCTCTTGGCTGGCTGGTTGGCTGACTCCTGACAGATTTCTCCTGGCTGGCTGGTTGGCTGGTTTCTCCTGGCTGGTCGGTTCCTCCTATCTGGCTGGTTGGCTGGTTCTTCCTGGCTGGCTGGCTCCTGGCTGGCTGGTTGGTTGGTTGGCTATTCCTGACAGATTTCTCCTGGCTGGCTGGTTGGCTGGTTTCTCCTGGCTAGCTGGTTCTTCCTGGCTGGCTGGTTGGCTGGTTTCTCCTGGCTGGCTGGTTCTTTCTGGCTAGCTAGTTGGCTGGCTCCTCCTGGCTGACTGGTTGGATGGTTCCTCCTGGCTGGTTTGTTGGCTGGCTTCTTCTGTCTGGCTGACACCCCTGCCGCTACGAGGTTGCCTGAAATATCCAGAAAAGTACGAAAGCTATTTTAAGTACATATTCTTTTAAATGTTTGATGCTCAGGTAGTTCTTTTACTACTTTATGGTGCAGGAATGTGGGGTTATGAGAGACACTATCAACTTGAACAGGTACATGTATATGCTTGCAAGAGATTTTTACACGTAAAATACAAAACAATATATCATATGTTGTACGGAGAATTGGGACGTTTTCCTCTCTGGATAACTGCTATTAGTAGATGCATTAGATATTGATTTCGACTACTGAAACAGCCAGAAGCTAGGTATTCAAAAAAGCATATAAAATGTTATTCACTATGCATGAAAAAGGTCATGGAACTTGGGTGTACAAGAAAAAAAACAACAACTTTTTATGTGAAAGTGGTTTTGAAGAAGTTTGGATTTGGGGGTGTGGTGCCTGGAAACGATTCAGTAAAGAACTGGAAAAAAAAGATTATGTAGCAGTTTCTGTCATAGCTGGCGTAACCACTTAGATACCAGAGCACGCGCTGTTCACTATATGGCAAATATCAGCCTATATTTGCAAGAGCTAAGTATATTGAAATACTGTATGTGAAGGTGTTGAGGAACCCATGGCACAATTTAGGATGGGCGTGTCCCCGTTAAACGTTCACAGACACCACTTTGCGCCTACGACTGTCAACAATACATATCCAGTTTGTCCAAATGTGCAAGAAAACGAGATACATTTTCAGTTTGAGTACTCTATGTACAATTAGGTCAGACGATGTTATCATTTAGATGTTACTGAAGGCGATAACTTAGTTGTTGTTTTGTTTTCTTTTTTTAAGGAAAAATGACGGATGACACTGCGGGAACTATAGCGAACTTTGCGAAGTTTTCGGTCACTGCCTTTAAAATAAGAGGTATTTTGAACGTACCACTTTGAAACAACAGCTGTCCTTTTCTACATTAGTAGTTTACGAACATTCCCGTGTATATACATTGAAATGTGTTAATTGTATACTGAACAGAAATGTGTGTCTTGTGATTGCCTCCATGAAAGGGGCTGTTGGCCTACATTTATTAACATTGCGAGTTTCCGAAAAAAACAAACATTTGTTTCTAAATGTGACTGCATCTTCATCTTCCAAGTCACTTTTGGACATTCGAAATATAAGGGTACAGGGATCTGGTTCCATTGAAGCAGACAATATTATCTTTGTGTAATTCATTATTATTATCATCTCTTCCCCCTTTCACACCGACAGGTTATCATAAGAATGCACAATCACAACATGAATAACTCCCACTACAGCTTTAGAAAGGAAAAAGAGAAAACCCCACAAGAACCACATGAATATACAAGGGATTATTCATTCTAGCTTTGGCTCAAATACTGTGATCTACAAAATGGCACAGCTTGGGATTTATAATGTTAATCGTATGCCATCATGTTTTCACTGATAGTTACAATTAGCAAGTAGTGAATATTAACACATTTCAAGTGCACATGTATACTAATAAACATACCTCTCCAGAAGGCAATGTAGAGTTCAGTGAAGTCCCTGCACTGACAGCTCACATCCCAGTTGACACTGGACGCAGGCTGGTTGGGATGGCAATGCCAAGAAAGGGACAGGAATGATGGAGGAAGGGACTAACAGAAATGGTCAGCTGATTTGTCAGCTTCTACGCATGTGTACTGAGTGCTTTTGCCTCATCACTGCATCGATCTGCTACCCTCTGTCTCCTATCTTGCTTCTAGATCTTCCTGGCTGCTTGATCCTCCTGACTGGCTGACTGACTCCTGGCTGATTGACTGACTGGTTCCTTCTGGTTGGTTGCTCCTGATTGTTTCTCCTGGCTGTCTGGTTGGATGGTTCCTCCTGACTGGCTCTTCCTGGCAGTTTGGTTGGTCGGCTCTTCCTGACTGGCTCCTCCTGGCTGGCTGTTTGGCTGGCTCCACTTGGTTGGTTCCTCCTAGCTGGCTGGTTGGCTGGCTCCTCTTGGCTGGTTCCTACTGATTGGCTGGTTTGCTGGCTCTTGGCTGGTTCCTCCTGGCTGGCTGGCTGGTTGGCTAACTCCTCTTGGCTGGTTCCTCCAGGCTGGGCTGGCTAATTGGCTCTCCTCTTGGCTGGTTCCTCCTGGCTGGCTGTTGGCTGGCTCTGTATGGCTGGTTCCTTCTAGCTGGCATGTTGCCCAGTTCCTCCTGGCTGGAAGGTTGGCTGTTTCATCATGGCTGGATCGGTTGGGTGGCTTCTTCTGGCTGGCTTCTCATGCCTGGCTGAGACCCCTGCCTTTACGAGGTTGCCTGAAGGATCCAGACAGAGAGGATCACCTGGGACCGGTCTCGGGAACGCCAGAGATAGCTTTCAGGTTGTCAACAGAACACCCCAGCCAAATCTGCAGCCGAAATACTTGACATGCGTCCATGTCGCCTATCCCATAGCCACAAGACTTGTCCAGAGTGTTCTGAAGATTCCCATCCCACTTCCCCGTAACATTCCACACCAGGATCTCCACTTGCTCTGCCCTTCACCAAACAGACAACCATCGCAGACGTGGGAATCTCTGGAGCACCTGGCTCCTGTTGGCTGACCCCTCCTGGCTGGCTAACTGCCTGGCTTCTACTGATTGGTTGGATTCTCCTGGATGGCTTGTGGGATGGCTCCTGGTTGATTCCTGCTGGTTGGCTGACTTGCTTTTCCTCCTGGCTAGCTGGCCAGGAGGAACCAGCCAAGAGCCAGCAAACCAGCCAATCAGTAGGAATCAGCCAAGAGGAGCCAGCCAACCAGCTAGCTAGGAGGAACCAACCAAGTGGAGCCAGCCAACCAGCCAGCCAGGAGGAGCCAGTCAGGAAGAGCCGACCAACCAAACTGCCAGGAAGAGCCAGTCAGGAGGAACCAGCCAAAAGAAACCACCCAACCAACCAGCCATGATGAAACAGCCAACCATCCAGCTGGGAGGAACTAGGCAACATGCCAGCTAGAAGGAACCAGCCATAAGGAGCCAGCCAACCAGCCAGCCAGGAGGAACCAGCCAAGAGGAGACAGCCAATTAAGCCAGCCCAGCCTGGAGGAACCAGCGAAGAGGAGCCAGCCAACCAGCCAGCCAGCCAGGAGGAACCAGCCAAGAGCCAGCAAACCAGCCAATCAGAAGGAACCAGCCAAGAGGAATCAGCCAACCAGCCAGTTAGGAGGAACCAACCAAGTGGAGCCAGCCAACCAGCCAGCCAGGAGGAGCCAGTCAGGAAGAGCCAACCAACCAAACTGCCAGGAAGAGCCAGTTAGGAGGAACCAGCCAACCAAAGAGCCAGGAGGAACAGTCAGGAGCAATCAGCCAGAAGGAACCAGTCAGTCACTCAGTCAGGAGGAGTCAATCAGCCAGTCAGGAGGATCAAGCAGCCAGGAAGATCTAGAAGAAAGACAGGAGACAGAGGGTAGTAGATCGATGCTGTGATGAGGCGTAAGCACTCGATACGCATGCGCAGAAGCTGACAAGTCAGCTGACCATTTGACCTGTGCCTGAGTTCACACACAACTCTGTCAAACATCCTGAAGAACTGGATGAATTGACAAATTCACAAGCCAACAGAAGCCAATATGATTGTGGTTACTCTTCCCACAAAGAGGGGGATGCACAAGATTGAAGCATAATCAAACTTCCAAGAAAGACCCTACAGAAACAACGGTAGGGAGAATGGATGAGGAGGGGTGCAGGGAATGAGGGCAGAGGGGAGGGAGAAGACACCATGTTCATTTCCTGAAACAGAAAGACAAAACATCAATTTGTCATTTACTCAAATAAATCGATCAAATAAATCAGCCTATTATGAAATCAATGGTACATTCCTTGTCTCATACTTCATTCTGTCAGTAATCCATGTTAACTCGACTTTTTTTGTATCTGCATCTTTCAATGGATCTCATTTTGATGCAATTACATATAGCACCACCTTCACATTAACGTGATTAACATCAAACTGGAGGTATGGCTTATAGACAAACTTGAAGGAAGAAAACACCCGTTTCTTAAGCTCTCTCACAATAGCTCGTGCAGCATTCATGAAGGGTCGGTCTACAATGGATCATATATTCACTTAACGAACACTAATTGAAAAATATTTATTTAGAAATAGACAACAACAACAACAACAAAAGAAAAAAACCTCGACATTGCCTTTATAGATTTTAAAGAAGCATATAACACCGTGAATAGAACGTTTAATGGTCTGTATTATCACGAATGGGTATCAATCGAAGATGTTCAAAATTATCCAAGCACTGTACGCAACAGTTAAAGCATGTGTATTATGTTATAGTAAAATGGATATTACCATTTATTTGAATGCCTTCAAGACCTAAGGCTAGGATGCTTTGAAAGTCCTATCCTGTTTTCTCTGCTGATCAATGAACTTGAAAAGATAATTATTCTAAGCGGAAAACATGGTGTTACGTTCGCTTCAGATGCAATAGAGCTTTTACGCATGCTTTTTGTAGATGATCTTACTCTTTAGATGTCACTGAAGGCTTCAACTGCGCTAGGTCTTCAACATCAACTTAACATCCTTCAACGAGAAAAAAAGAGGCTACGATTGACAGTAAATTTAGTTCAGTCGAAAAAAATAGTCTTTCAGAAGGTGGTTTTCTTGATTCAAAAGGAAAATGGGATTTTAATGGCAGTAATTTGGAAGTAGTAAATTCTTACATGTATTTGGCTGGTTTCTCCTAGCTGGGTGGTTGGCTAGCTCCTCTTGGTTGACTCCTCTTGACTAATTCCTCCTGTGTGGCTCCTCTTGATTGATTCCTCCTGGCTGGATCCTCCTGGCTGGCTCCTCCTCGCTGGTTCCTCCTCGCTGGTTCCTCCGGGCTAGCTTACTGGCTCCTCCTGGCTTGGTGGCTGGTTTTTTCTGGCTAGCTTGCTGGCTCCTCCTGGCTTGGTGGCTGGTTCCTCCTGGCTGGCTGATTCCTCCTGACTGGCTGGGCTGTTTGCTTTGCTCCTCTTGCCTGGTTGGTTCGCTGGTTTCTTCTGTGGCTTCGTTTGCTGGCTGACACAACGAGGTTGTCTGAAGATTCTGGAGACCAACTGCCACTTCGAGGTTGCCTGAAAGTTTCAGAAAGTGTTAAAGCTATTTTAAGTACGCTGAGAAAGATTAAATGTAATTCACTAGACATATTCTTTTAATTGTTTGATGCTCAGGTAGTTCTGTTACTACTTTATGGTGCAGGAACTTGGGGTTATGAGAGACGTTATCAACCTGAACAGATACATACATATGCCTTCACGAGATTTTTACACATAAGAAACACAACAATAAAAAGTATGGTGTACGAAGAACTGGGACGATTTCCTCTCTAAATAACTGTTATTACTGCTATCTAGATGTATTAACTATTGGTTTTGACTACTGAAACAGCCAGGAGCTAGGTATTAAAAAAAATATAAAATGTTATTCACTATGCATGAAAAAGGTCATGGAACTTGGCTGTCTAAGATAAAAAACAACGTTTTATGTGAAAATAGTTTTGAAGAAGTTCGACTTTTTTGGGTGTAGCGACTTTAAATGATTCAGTAAAGAATTGAAAGAAAGATTACCCAGCAGTTTCTGTCATAACTGGCGTAACCACTTAGATACCAGTGCACGTTGTTCACTATATGGCAAAATTCAGCCTGTATTTGCAAGAGCAAAGTATATTGAAATACTTTATGTGAAGATGTTGAGGAATCTCTGGCACAGTTTAGGATGGGTGTGTCCCCGTTAAATGTTCACAGACACCACTGTCAACACTTCATGTCCAGTTTGTCCAAGTTTGAATACTCTGTACAATTAGGTCAGACAATGTGATTATTTAGATGTTACTGAAGGCGACAACTGAGGTTCATTTTATTAGAAAAATGACGGATGACTGTGGGAACAATAGTAAATTTCGGGATGTTTTTGTTCACTGCCTTTAAAATAAGTATTTTGAACGTACGACTTGGAAACAACAACTGTCCTTTTCTACATTAGTAATTTACGAATATTCCCATCTATATACATTGAAGTATGTTAACTAATTGTATGTTGAACAGATCTGTGTGTCTTATGATTTCCTCCATGAAAGGAGTCATTGGCCTAAATTCATTGACATTCTGAGTTTCCAAAAAAAAAACAACTATTTGTTTCTAAACGTGAGTGCATCATCATCCCCTAACTCACTTTTGGACAGTTAAAGATAAGGGTACAGGGAACTGGTTCAATGGAATGGGATAATGTTATCTTCTTATCATTATTATTATCATTTCTGTCCCGTTTCACACAGACAGGTCACTACAATTCACAAGATGAATAACTCCCACTTGAGCTTAATTCCAACATTTTCATGACATGTTAGCTCAAAGCGTGTTTATTCATATCTTCTTCGAGGGCAGACAGTTGAGCCCACTGCCATTGATCAGGTAACTCTTTTCACGATTTCAAGTGTTGAAATAGCTGGGAAAGGGGCAGAGAATTTTTGCAGTGAGTGTAACTACATGTATATTGTGAAAATCTGAATGGTTTGCGTGGGGTCGATATGAAATGAGAAAAACGTGTGCATGCAACCTCCAGTCCACCCAGCTGTGAATAAGTGTCCATCCTGGGTGTAAAAGGGCGTTATGTAGCAAGACAGAAGAGATGGACACTGTCTTGATAATGACAGCCCCAAGTAAAAGTACACTCCCTACCGCTTACGCACAGAGGGTTATGACACAATCTCTATCTTTTTACCATGAAATGTGGTGGTCTTGATAATCCTAAACCATGTTGATGTCCGGCATTGTTTTGTGATCGAGTAGGTTTTACCGTTGTGTTCAGCAATGGAAAAAGAGGGGACCAGATAAGACTTTTTTCAGTGCCAAAAGGAAATTGGTTTGAATCCTGCAGATTTGATGTTAGGACTGAATGTTCAATTTATAGTGCAATGTGGGTGTACATGTTGTCATGATGCAAAAAATGTCCCAAGTCTACTAGTACACATACACTGGTCTTATTTCTTAAATGGCCATAGGCTGCTGGGGTGAAAACGGAGAAACATAAAAGGCCAGAAAATTGTGATATAACAGCCCTCAAATTCCTCTGGGCGATGATAAAACAAGTAGTAAAGGGCACATACTTGAGATTCCAAAGAGAACATAAAATGTTAACAATGAACAGTCTATGCGATGGCGAAAGCGTGAGAAGAGGTAATCGAAGGCAAAAGCCATGATCGATGCCATGGCCACGCTGTTGAACATCACATGAACTGTCACTGGATCATCATCATCATCATCAGGTGCCTTGCCGCATGGTGTTCGCGATTATGGACTTTCATCTATCTCTTGTTGCCTCGAGGATCTCTTCCACCTCGCATGAGCTGTCACTGGATCATCATCATCATCAGGTGCCTTACTGCATGGCGTTGGCGATTATGGACTTTCATCTATCTCTTGTTGCCTCGAGGATCTCTTCCACCTTCCCTGTCTTCAGCCACTCTGCAAAGTCCGTCTAGTATCTTCTTCCTGGGTCTACCCGGTGCTCTCCTTCCCTCCAGTTTTCCCGTTGTGACCAGGTGTTCCAATTCCCCCTTCCTCATTAAATGGCCTATGAATGTTGCCTGCCTTTTCCTAATCTTCCTTATGAATGATCTACTTGTGTCTGCCTCTGTCTGTCACTGGATAGGCAGACAAAATTGCGGATGCATAAAACACGAATAAATGGTAAAAAAAAAAACTGTCAGAGATACCAATAGCAGTGCTATTATTTGGGGATGGTGTGAATGCCTCCTTCTGCAAACTAGAATTGACTGATCGAATAGCACAAAGGATCAAGATATTTACCATGGTCAAAAAGCTTGTAAATGAACACGACACGGGAGGGGCCAAGTTTTGATACCACGGCAGAGTCGCTAAAAGTGTCACCACTATAAACAGTCCTACAAGCTTACAGTGGCGGTCACAATACAACTATCCCAAAGAACTTCAAAGGGGACACAAGTAAAAACCTATTCAAACAAAGGCAATGGAAAGATCATCTAGACAGCTAAAGCAGTTTAGGTCAAAAATAGTAGAAACTAACTTCAGATAAATTTATACTGGAAAACTTCTACAAAACTTGTTTTGGTTTTTGTTATTATGAACAGGAACTAAAATATATTTTGTAGAGATACCACAAAACACAAGCGGATGCCCCTCAAAACATGGTACAGAGACGTTTGCAATACGAAAATGGCAATACAATCAACTTCTCTGAGATACAGGTAACAGAAAAATCTAGAAAGATGAAGTTAATTTACCTATATCTCTCGTGCTCAAAGCAAATGAATCGTATAAACTGAATTTAAAATATAAAGAAGTATAATTCCAATATAGCGTATGAACACCTAATAATAGAAGACTTACAATCTGGAAGAAAAACAATCCAAACCAAACCAAAATAAACATACAAAAAACGAAAACAAAAAAGAGGAAAAGATGCTGTATGTAGGGTATTTCCGATATGCACATTACTCCAACCCAGTTGACCCGTACTATTTAAAATTTCTTTCAAGTTTCACCGGTTAGGGCAGTTGTGTGTCTGCAAGTGCGTAACAAATGGTCTTCCAGCTGTCTGCAGGATATTGTTTAAAAACAATCGAGGAAGCCAGTGTATGCATATCTAAAAACACAAGGTCTTCCATCTGCATCATCCATCTCCAAAGTTTACTTGGAGTATATTTTATAGTTTATTTGGAGTATCAAAAGAACCTTGGAACTGATAGCACAGTCGAGTTATTTGCGTCTCTTAGGTGACAATCCTGTCTCACGCCCACAACAAAAAGAAACATCTAGGTGTTGTTTTATTAAACCAAGCGTTCTCGCATTAACATTGGAAATAATAGAAAAACTGACGATGAAAATTACTTAAACAACAAATTCATGCTCAGGAGTTGGCACAAGTTATTTGACAAACAGTAGCCTCTTTCAGGGCAGCTCAGTGGAGATTATTATATCGCACAGTTTTTTGTTTTTTTGTTTTTTTGTTTTTTTGAGGGACTACCATATTACGCCGTTTTTCTACCATATTACGCCATATTACGCCGTTCGAGTCTATGAACCAGTTTTTTCGTAGATAACCATTTCTATGTACTGACAATAATCATTCAGACACGAGCCGGGATGAATGAGAATTTCCCCTCCCCTCTCCTCTGATGTGAAGACTGCCAATAAGCCTCTTCATCAACAGCGCATCATGTAGCACTGACGACACACAGTTTTAACGTTAACCCACTCCAGGCAGACAAGTGGCAGGACAAACTCCAACTGAGGTTCCCTTATGCATGACTTTGATTATCATGTTTGACGAGGATGACGATGATAATTAGAGTGGGGTAAATGGGATGTTAGACTGCGCACCAGAACTGACATTTGCACATTTCTCATTTTTGTTGTTTTTGTATCAACCAGGTCTGAGGAAAACAAGCATCTACGACAATGGTCGAAGAAACCCTAGTGAACTAAACGATATCCTGTTTGACGATAATGGTGTGGCCTCAGTCTTCCCAACTGCGCCCACATCGCATTAAGATCTGGCTAGGAATAAGCTGGCTAGGAGTAGGGCTAAAAATCCCATACCGAATATTTTGAACAAAAGGAACTCATAACTTCCAGTCGATGCAGTCGTGGCTTAGACTGATGGTCACTGCGACCGGTGAAAACAAATCCACGGTGCGACCTATTTTCATTATTTGGCTGTTGTGACTCCAGAACTCAATCACGGGGCCTCAGCTTGATCGGATAAAACTCTGCCACAGCTCTATCAGTAAATTATATCGATATACCAGTTTCAAAGTTCAACTTATGTATTTACGATTCCAATGGACAGAGGAATTGTGTTGCCAGGTACAGACAGACATAGAAACATACATACATGCATGCAGACAGACAGACCAGACAGACAGACAGACAAATGCCAAGATCAACCTTTCTTTCAAAAACTAAAGTCAGGACTAAAAAGACCAGAACCGTCAACCTAAATTTCAAACTCTAAAAGAAAAAAAAAAAAAAACAACACCGTCCCATCTCCATCCAAAGCCACCAAGCTGCTAAACTTTCTCACCGATAGTAGAAGTGTCTATAATGCAAGCAAACTAGAAGCTGAGCAGCGTCAAAGTGGGCTGTGTGTGGTGGGTGTGTAAGCACTGACGATGATTGAACAGGGAACAGCGCATGCCGAGACAACCCCTTCCCATCTCTCTCTCTCTCTCTCTCTCTCTCTCTCTCTCTCTCTCTCACACACACACACACACACACACACAGAGACACACACACACACACAGGACACACACACACACACACACACACACACACACACACACACACACACACACACACACACACACACACAAGCACGTTACACGAGCCCTGCTCAATGCGACCGAAGCCCTGGAAATGTATCTCAAGTGAACAAGAACGCAAATCATATTTTTCTTACCGCCACCAGCGCTATAATCGTATACTATCTCCAATTTGTGTTTAAGCGGGGTCTAGGGGGAGAGGTTTATGCGGCGATGCGCGTGGAATATGCCAGGCTAGGTCTGTAACCGTACCTGACGCCCCCACCCGCCCCTCCCCAACCGTCTTTGGAGAGTCGCCCAGGCGAAAATACGTTAGCTTTCAGGATTCCGGAGAGACATGCCGTCACCGACAGGCAGCAGCTAATTGCGTTTTTCTCCAACGTGAGTTATTTACTCAAACAATATTGCATCCCAGGCCTCATATTTCGCGCATCGGCAGACCTAATAGCACTGTCAGCGCTGGGGAGCTCTTTGCCGCCCGCTTTTTCTGATAGGCCTGTCAGAGAACGGTCAAAACATAACGGTAGATTTTTACGTCGATAGATCTTAGCATGTTGCTTATTGGGCGTCTGTGCATTTGTATTTCTCTTTGTCTGCCTTCCCGTGACTTTTGACAAACTGTGTATTTCTTATTCCTTTTGAAACTCACTTAGGAAGTAACATGACAGGTAGTACATATTGACTGTGTTCACAATCATACATGACAAAGAAACAATTCTAACTATCACCGTTTTTGAGAAAAAGGGAAGAGTGGGCAGAGAGACACTATTTTATTTGAGATTATGTCTTAACCGTTTAAATGTATAAAACTACAAATTCTCGACCGACTAACCGTAAAAGTATGATCAAGAGTTAGAGAGTCAGCTGATGATTCTCTATTGGTTTCTCTTCACGTGAAATACACATTTAGATGATTTATTCCCGCGAGTTGTTAGCCCCATTTGAAGAGGTTCAGGTTCATGTTCATGTTCATATTGCTTATAGCCCAGCTGACGACAAGAGCCATGTCAGGACTAACACCACGTTAAAAACGACACCCAAGTTAAAGTAAAGAGAAAAGGTTAAAAACCAAGGTCACCATTGTCCTTTCAAATCTAAAATGCATGTAAAAATTCTTCTCATACGTAAAATCATATCAAGTGAAATGTATTGATCTCTTGTAAAAAAATGAAAATTTCCTCCACAGGAACATCTCTGGAGAGGTTCTTTAAGGAGTGCGCCGTGTAGTGCTCATGGCTCGTCTTGCAAATCCAAGCATTCAGTAAGAGGGTGTCTGATCTCAGCGGCTCGTCACATGGTGTATACCACGGTGCTTCTTCATTTTTTAAAAGGTACGAATGAGTGTAAGATGTGTGACCTGTATGTAACCAACATAGCACTGTCTCTTTCTTAAGATCTCCAGGAGCAGATGGGAGAATTTCTTTAAGGTTGGGGTAGATTTGGAAAAGTTTGTTGTCTGTCTGCTTGTTCCAATCCTCCTGCCAGAGATTTCTTACGTAACTGTGTACTTTGGCTTTCAGGTCTATGTAAGGAATGAAAGATTTAGACATCTTTTCCCTGGAGGCGTTCTTGGCAAGGCAGTCAGCTTTTCATTGCCTCCAATACCAACATGGCCAGGAATGCAAACAAAAACAGTATGGTAACCTTCCCTTGTAAGAGAAGGAAAAAATTCAAAGAATTTCAAAAGCTATGGGTGGCTAATGTTTCGGCCAGCAATTGCCTGAAAAGCGGAAAGGGAGTCAGAAAAAAAAGGAGAAAATCTTTATGCTTGGATTAGGCCACCATTTTTAGTGCCAAAACCACAGCAGTCATTTTAGCAGTATAAACAGAACTGTCAAAGATAATACATTTTGAAAAAACGATTGGGAGCAGCGGAACAGAAGGCAGCTGCAGCAATATCTTCATCAGACTTTGTGGGATGACCGAAATTTCTGATACAGTTCTGCATAAAATGACTTGTACGCCAGTGAACTGGTACAGTCTTTACGGAAGGAAGCAAGATCAAAACAGACCTTAGGTGTTTCCAAGGTCCATGGTGGGCTGTAGTCAAAGTCTGGCAATGGATACTGGGCTATATCAGACCGAGTATTATTAGTTATATTGGATGGCAAGCCATTTGATATCAACATCATTCAAGTATATGCTCCAACATCCGCAAGTACTGAGGAAGAAATTGACAACTTCTATGAAGAATTAGAAACAGCCAAGGCTCAGCGTAAATCACAGGACATTAGAATAATAATGGGAGATTTTAATGCTAAAGTAGGACAGGAAAAAGTAGAAAACATAGTTGGACCTCATGGTCTTGGCACACAAAATGAAAGGGGAGAGAAACCTGTTGAGTGGGCACAAATAAATGAATTCATAATAGGAAACACATGGTTTGAACAACCTAACAGAAGAAAATGGACATGGATGAAGTTAGGAGACAGTACAAGAAATCAAACTGATTACATCCTCATAAATAAACATTCAGAAATTCTTAATGACAGCAAAAACATCACCGCGCAAACTGCAACATTGACCACAATCCTGTAATGGCAAAATTTAGGCTGAAACTACAGAGAAGAAAACAAACCAAAAGTAAAATCAAAATAAATCTTGGACTCCTAAAGACAAATGAATCGTCTTGTGCAGAATGTAACGTATGTGTTCACAACAAATTCAGTGCTTTGGAGGACGTTGAAAAACAATGGTCAAAGTTCAGAAAGTGATAAATGAAGCCTGTGCAGAAATCCCTTGAGCTGAAAGAAAAGCAAAAAAGAACTGGATGACAAAAGGAATTTTAGGTTTGATGGAAAAATGTAGGAAGGCAAATAGAAAAGAAGAAGAATACAAACAGATACGTATGGAAATCACGAACAGGTCCAACGAAGCTAAGGAAGCTTGGCTGGAAACAAAGTGCAAAGAAATAGAAGACCGACACAAAACAGATCCTAGGTTTATGTACAGAAACAGTGATGAATTTACCCACAGGAAAAAGACGTACACATCAACCGGTTGCTTAAAATCTAAAGATGGTACGATTGTTATGGAAAAAGACAAAATCGTAGATAGATGGTAAGAGTACATTAAAGACCTTTTTGACGATGACAAAAAGGAAGAACACATCATAAGAAAGAACACCGAAAGTCCACCAATAATGAGAGATGAAGTTAGAACAGCACTGAAAAAGATGAAAAGCGAAAAGCTCCAAGTCCAGACAATATTACTACACAAATAAATGAGTCTCTAGATGAATTTGGTATTGAAAAAATAACAATCCTATTAAATGAAATTTATGATACCAGAAAAATCTTACCAACAAATGGCTATCAATTAACATCAGGAAGAGAGTTTTTCAGTGTTATATGGAATGGTGATGAGCGACAGTCCCCGACCGAACGCGTCCCCCGGTGGCGGATAGGAGAATGACCCTCAGATATGGGGGTTAGCTGCGAATATCCATTCAGCAGTTGCAGACCAAAAGGCGATGGACCCAGATTTGAGCTTGGGGTATGGGGTGGTGCCTATCCTCTCTCGAAAGGTCTCATAACCCAATGATAGGGGAGCCTATAAATAACTCCTAACATCACACCAATGACCTGGCAAGCATGGGGCAGATGGAGTCAGAAGGAGACCAACGCAGATATGTCACCACAGCTGTGGGAAGATGATTCCAAAAGGAACAGTGGCCAGAGCCCCCGCACATTATGTGCACTGCCATTCCAGAAAGCAGTGACAAACCACTGGTTGTATTTCTTGTCAAAAATCGAATGGGATGTCACAAAAGGATCAAAACAGGATCAAAAATGGACCTTCTGAGACCCCCAGGGATGGACAGGCCTCAGAAGCTACTGGGAAGGGAGTGTCCGCGACCGCGAAACACTTCTATATTGACGGTAAATATGTACCTGATTGCACAAGTACAAAGCAGTCTCGTCGACACATCATACAGCATGCTTAAAAAGCCACAGTGACATCAGTGACCGAATAGTCATGGCAAAGCTAAATACCGAGCCAGCTCCATTAAGTATCATCCATGTCCATGCCACCGCATCCCAAAAGCACAGGAGAATAAATTAAAAAGTATTACTATGACCTGCAAGCAACAATGGAAAAGATACCCAGCAGGGAAATCTGCATGATAATGGGGGATCTAAATGCTAAAGTAGGTGAAAATGAAGATGGGGAATTTGGCAAATGACCTCATGGAGTGGGAAGTAGTAAGGAACAGGATAGTATGATATCAACTTTCTGTCAAACCAACAGTCTCGCAATTAAAAACACCCTTCTTCAAACATTCAAATAGAAGGAAATATACACGGATATCACCAGCTGACTGAAGCAGATATCAAATAGATTACATCATGATAAACCAGAAATGGAGATCGTCAGTGATGAATGCAAAATCTAGACCAGGAGTTGATTGTGAGGCAGACCACGTGATTGTAACTGCAACTCTGAAAACGAAAGCATACAGACAACACAAAGCAGAGAAGCAAATCAGACACGATCTAAGATACACTTAAAGATCCAGAAATCAAAGCTAAGTACCAAGCTGAAACAAACAACCGCTTCTCTGCTCTCTCAGAAGAATGGACAGTAAATGAAACTTCGCCAAACAATATATAGGAAGAAATGAAAAAAGTGAACATCGAAACTGTGGAGACAAAACTATGAAGGCGGACAAACAAACCACCAAAGCCATCCATCAGCGACGAAGTTTTCCAACTAACCAAAGCGAAAAGCCACGCGCGAAGGAACAACGAGACAGAAGATTACAAAAGGCTGAAAAAAAGAAATAAGAACCAAAATCAGAAGAGATAAAAAAAGCATGGGTAGAAGAAGAACGCTCGAAAATCAAATGTTCAGAGAGAAAAACAATGAAATGTTTCAGCAAATAAGAAAGATGAAATTCACAAATTTTCAAGGATAAAAATCAAAGCATATAGAGTAAATACGGCAAAACCTTTACAGAAGTGGAAAATGTTCTATCTTGATGGCATAAGTGCGGCAAAAAAAACTTTTTCACAACACACCAAAACTTCCAAAAGATATTCCCTGCCTTAATTTTCAAGATTTCAATCCAAAACGTCTTGTCAGCGATGCCATCATCATCATCAGGTGCCTTGCCGAATGGCGTTGGCGATCATGGACTTCCATCTGTCTCTATCTTTTGTTGTCTCAAGCATCTCTTCCACCCTCTTTGTCCACATCCACTCTGCGAGTCCGTCTAGTATCTTCTCCCTGGGTCTACCTGGTGCTCTCTTCCCTTCCAGCTTTCCCGTTGTGACCAGGTGTCCCAATTTCCCCCTCCCCATAAAATGGCCTACAGATGTTGCCTGTCTTTTCCTAATCTTCCTTTGAATGATCTTCTTGTGTCTGCCTCCATCAAGACTGTCTCGTTTGTTTTCTTTGCTGTCCATGGAACTCTCAACATTCTTCTGCCTTGATCTTGGTCTGGATTTGCTTGTTGACTGTCCACGCCTCACAACCGTATAACAGTATTGGTTCTATATAACATTCAAGAACTCTCTTCCTGATGTCATTTGATAGGCATTTGTTGGTAAGAATGCTTGAATGCTGTCTTGGCGTGGCCGATTCTGCCGGCTATTTCTGATGTGCATCTGCCGTCTGATGAAATGATCGTTCCCAGGTATTTAAACTTATCAACCTGTCTCAAGGTTGTGCCGTTTGCTGTTCTTTTGCATGAGAGGATTTCATGTTTTTTTCTGATCACCATGACTTCAGTCTTCCTGCTGTTTAGTTCCATCCCTTTACCTTTGCTTTCTATTTCTAGTATGTTCACAAGGTTTTGTAGGTCCCTTTCATTTTCTGCAACCAGCACGGTGTCATCTGCGTATCGAATGTTGTTTATAATTTTTCGTCCAACCTTTAATCCAGGGTCTTCCTCTAGGTTTCTCATGATGTTTTCGCTGTAAAGTGAAAACAGATCTGGTGACAAAACACAACCCTGTCTGACTCGTCTTTGATGCTTTGGAAAGAGCTTATATTGTTTTCTATTCTCATTGCAGCTGTTTGTTCCCAATACATATTTCTGATTATTCGTAGATCTTTTCCATCAATACTGAGTCTTTCTAGTTGGTTGATCAATTCTTCATGTCGTACCCGATCAAAAGCCTTGGTATAGTCAACAAAGCATAAATAGAAATCCTTATTCATCTCAATTGACCTTTCTATGATAGCTCTTAGGATGTATATGGCATTAATAGTTCCTTTCCCTTCTACAAATCCACACTGTTCATCTGCTATTTCTCTTTTGATTCTATTCCTTGTCCTTATCATGATTATTCTTAATAGGATTTTTGATACATGACTCATCAAACTGATTGTGCGATGGAGTTCACATTCTATGGCCCCTGTCTTCTTTGGAAGAGCAATAAAAATTGATTTTGACATAATTATCATTGGGAATTTTTCCAGTGTCGTAAATTTCATATAGGAGGACTGTTATTTTTTCTATACCAAATTCCTCCAGGGCTTGAATCATCTCTGTAGTAATGTGGTCTGGTCCTGGGGCTTTTCTGGTTTCATCTTTTTCAGTGCTGCTCTAACTTCATCTCTCATTATGGGTGGTCCTTCAGCGTTCTGTCTTATAATGTGTTCTTCGTTTCTGTCATCTTCAAAAAGGTCTTTAATGTACTCTCCAAATCTTTCTAATATTTTGCCTTTTTCCATGAGAATCGTACCATCTTTCGATTTTAAGCAACCAGTTGATGTGCATGTATTTTTCCTGTGGACAATTTCTTCAATTCGTCTGTACATACCCTGAGGATCTGTTTTGTGTCGGTCTTCTATTTCTTTGCATTTTGTTTTCAGCCAAGCTTCCTTAGCTTCATTGCACCTATTCTTGATTTCTTTCTTTATCTTCCTGTATATCTCTTCGTTTCTCTTTGCCTTCCCCCGTTCCTCTATCAAGCCTAAAATTTCTTTTGTCATCCAGTTCTTATTTGCTTTTCTATCTACTTCAGGGATTTCTTCACAAGCTTCATTTATCGAATTTCTCAGCGATGTCAGCAGCAATAAATCAGTTCAAGTTAGGAAAATCACCTGGATTGGGCAACGTGCCAGGCGAGCTGTCAAAGAACACTGGAGAAGCAGGCGTAACTTGCCTTACATCATCTATGTGCAAGAATATGGGAATCATGTCAATCACCTGATGACTAGACACAAAAAGAATTTGTCAAGGTATCTAAAAATGGGAACGCCAAGGACTGCAGTAACTACAGAACTGTCGCCCTAATCAGCCACACCGGTAAAAGTACTGCTAATCATCATACTGAACAGAATGAAACAGAAAGTAGAAGAAGAACTCTCTGACTGTCAGGCTGGTTACAGATCCAATATGGACACATGTTATTTGTCTTACAGATTTTGACAGAAAAAGTAAGGAACAGCGAACAAGAAGCTTTCGTTATCTTTATCGATTACAGCAAAGCCTTTGACTGTGTCATACGTCATCAACTGTTTAACACAACGGCAAAGATGGGCTTTCCCAAACACTCAGTGTCAATTGTAGCAGCATGATACGAAGACCAAAAGGCGACCATGAGATGAAATGGTACACACTGCGAATATTTTGGCATTAAAAAAGGAGTCAGGAAAGGCTGCATCCTTTCGCCTCATCTTCTTAATTCATATAGAGAACAAGTCGTTAGAGAGGCAGATTTGGAAAAGATGGGAATAAGGGTCGGAGGAAGAAACGTCATCAACCTGAGATATGCAGACGGCACTGCATTAAGGGCAGATAAGATCACAAGCATGAAGCAGGTTGGAGGGCAGGAATAAAACTGAATGCTAAGAAAAACCAAAGTTATGCACATAGCGAGAAAAGAAGGCCAGGAAGATCTTAACATTCAAGTAAAGAAAACACTTAGAAAATGTAAAACATTTCTAGTCTCTAGGATCTGTAAAAGCAAATAACGGTTCCTGAACCAAAGATGCGAAAACAAACTGGCATGGCAAAACAAGAAATGGTCCAGTTAAACAACGTATGGAAAGACAGAGGGCTTTCCAAAGATTTAAAAGTAAGAATCCTGAAATATTTGATTTGGCCTGTTTTAATGTATGACTGCGAATCCTGGATACTAAGAAAATATAATCAATGCAGCAAAAATATGGCTCTACAGACGACTTCTCAGAGTCAAATAGACAGACAGAGAACAAACGGTAGCATATTAAAGGAACTGAGTGCAAAGCGCTAACTGCTAACATAGATCAACAAAAAGAAAGCTGAAATGTGTAGGCCATCCAATCAGAAACACAAAACAGATTTGATATTAAACGGTCCTATAGGGGAAAGTTGAGGTGAGGAGAAGAAAGGGACGACCGCACACCTACTTCAACAATATCGCCGATGCCTGTGTCCTGGGGGCCCAGCAAGTCGGTCACAGATGTCTCAATCGCGTGACCTGGAGAAGACTTGTGACGTCGAGAGCGGCTTCTACTGCCAATCTCAGCGAAGGAGAAAGGTGAAAGGTGATAGAACGAATACTGTTGTATGGATGTGAAGCGTGGACAGTCCACACAAGATTTAAGCAGCTGAACCCTGGTTTCCAGAAGAATGTTAATAGTTCAGTCGACAGCAAACAAAACAAACGAGACAGTCTTGAAAGAGGTAGACATAAAAAGAAAATTAATGAAGAAGATTAGGAAATGACAAGCAACATTCATAGGACATTTTACGAAGCAAAAGAAATTAGAACACCTAGTCGAAACAGAAAAGCTGAGGGAAAAAGAGCACCATGTAGACCCAATGAGAAAATATTGGACGGACTTGCAGAGTGGATGAAGACAGAAAGGGTGGGAGATGTACTTGCAGCGACACATGATAGATTCGTACGAAAGGTCATGATCGCCAACGCCATGCGGCAGCGCACATTATGATGATGATGGCGGGCTGTCTTAAAATTCGGAGACGACTGAAACAACTGCTAACTTTATATCTGTCTTTGCATGTGAGAACGGATGCA
This sequence comes from Monoplex corrugatus, assembly GCA_030674185.1. NCBI lineage: Eukaryota > Metazoa > Mollusca > Gastropoda > Littorinimorpha > Ranellidae > Monoplex > Monoplex corrugatus. The sequence goes on along the minus strand of CM060306.1, from coordinate 64,246,581 downwards.
TGCGGATTACCAAATGAGAAATGACTGTCGGATTTTTTTTTCAAAATCGGTTTGAACTTTGGGACTGAAGACGCAGTCGTAGGCTAGATTTTCCGGTTCAGAGAACATTTTTTAGCAGAAATGTTAGGTTAATTTCAGTCTACGGTTGGCGACGGAGGTTTCCCCTGCCTCTGCATACAAACTGTATACAGTTGTTCTAAATGTACCAAGACAGAGGCGCAGCCCTTGATGATGAATGGGAACCAGTAGTTTTAGGTAGGAGAGTCTTGCAGAGCCATACACTGCGCAGCCAAAGCCCAGTTTAGAGCTAATTTAAGCTCTGTAGAGATGAAGCAGTGTTTCCTTGTTGGCATCCAGTAACATGTTGGGTGTGACCTCACTCCCAGAAATTCAGCTTTTTTAGAGCTGGAATGATAGGCTTTCCCAGACGGATTTCTGAGTTAGCAAAGAATTGTCAGAGGTTATGAAAGTGGATACACTGCGCTTTGGTTGCAGAGAAAGTAAGATGTTTTTTACTGCCCATTGTTGGATCGTATCTACGCAGAACTGTATTTGCTGCTGAATGCCCACATAGACGCTTCCGGTTGCGTATACTGCAAAATCATCCACAGACAGGGAACAGTCAGAGCCCTGCTATACTGACTTGACCATATTGCTGATCTTAATACTGAACAGCGCAGGAGAAAGAATTTTCCCTTGTGGTACACCCAGCTCCTGCTCATGGACGTCAGAGAGAGTGGTACCAACTCAGACTTGAAACTGTCGCTGAGTCAAAAAAAAAAACAAAAACAAAAAGAACTGAATCAACAGGGGGTAGGTAACCACGAAAATCCAGTTCATGTAGATCCATAAGTGATCCTGATTTCCAGGTGGTATCATATGCTTTCTCTATATCAAAGAAGATAGCCATTACATACTGTTTGTTCAAACATGCACTACGGATTGTCATTTTCACATGAGTCTGCAGCTGATAGGTCTTTTCCAGGTTTAGGTAGAGGGAAGATTGGGGCTTTCCGCCATGAGGAAGGAAAGAATCCTGTTGTCCACATGTAATTGTAGACCTTTAAGAGGATTTCTACTTCATAATTTTCGTCCAGGCCAGGAGAATCAGGCAAGTTAGAAGAACAGTTTTTAATTCGACAAGGGTAAGTGGAAGATTGTACTCTGCAGTGTTATCAGATGAGAAGTTACAGGCTGTCTTTTCTTTCAGGGATTTGTGTTTAAGAAAGAGCGCCGATTTATTGGTTAATGAAGAGTTGGTTTCAATGATGGAAGCTAACAAGCTTTCTTGTCAGTGATCGGGGAATCGCCTCCCAAAGCCCAACCCCTCGTCCTCGTCGTGGGAGGTGGAAACAGGTCATGCTGGCCAGCAGGGCACTGGTGAAGCTGTGACTGGCTTAGCAGGCCGGCAGTGGATAAATAAATTGCTCAAGACAAAATAAGGAGATACAAACGGACTGATTACAACGGAAAACGACGCGGCGAGGAAAACGGACAACGAATAAAGAAAAACGAAAAGGTTGGGACCTGGAACATTTGCGGTTTGACGAACAAAGAACCAGAGATAGTAGAGTTCATGACCCAGCGCAAGATCTCCATACTGGGCATTGCAGATACCAGAAAGAAAGGAACAGGAACAAAGGAAATAGACACCAACTATGTTCTCATTTGGAGCGGTGTAAGCAAGGAACAGAGAGCAGCACATGGCGTGGGTTTCATCCTACACCATGACAAGGCAAAAGACCTAGTGAGTACGGAGTTCATTTCAGAAAGACTCTTGAAGATCGGCATTAGGGAGGACAACAAGATCAACAACTACATTCAAGTGTATGCACCATGTAATGACTCCTACTCAGATGAGGATAAGGACTCCTTCTTCGAAAAACTCTCGGACACCATCAACAGCATCCCGGACCAAGAAGACCTGTACGTCATGGGAGATTTCAATGGCAGAGTCGGAGAGAGAAGAACACCATGGACAAAACACCTTGGTCCACACAGTGATCACAGAACACCATGCAACTACAACGGAAACCATGTATTGGAACTGTGTGCAGAGCATGACCTTATTGTCACCAACACCTTCTTCCAGCACAGAGCCACTCAGATCTAACCTGGTACAAATGGAGCAACATCGACGTCTCATCTCAAATCGACTTCACACTAGCAAGATCTCGAAAGCGGAGCAACATCAGAGGCTCAAGAGCCATCCCCAACGCAGGCCTGGACACAGACCACAGGCCAATCATAACGACGTTGGTCACTCAGAAGAAGAAGAGGTTCACTAAAAAGAAGAAACAGCTGGAAAGACTCAACATACACAAGCTTCATGACGAAGAGGTGCAGACTCAGATCAGATGCACCATCAGTGAAAAATTGGACTGTAGTGACCCTACATTACTAAACGTAGAGGAAGCTTGGGGCATCTTCAAGACAGTCCTCCTGGACACTATAAAAGAAGCCTGTGGCACCAAGAAGACAGGAGGAAGAAACAGAAAGGCAACAGCTTGGTGGAACAAAGAAGTGAAGGATGCTATCAAGGAAAAGAAGAAACTATACAAGATCTGGGTCAAGTCAAAGGATGAAGAGGACTACATCAAGTACAGACTTGCAAGAAGACACAGCAAGAAAGTTGTGAGAACACCAAAGGAAAAGTCATGGACCCAGTATGCTGAAAAACTCTGTGAAACATGCAAAGCTTCCCCAAGAGAGTTTTACAAGAGTGTGAAAGCGATGAGAGTGCGAGATGAACCTTTCGATCCAACCACTATCATCAACGATGCAAACGGGGAATCATTGCATGAAGAGGAGAAAGTAGTGAAGAGATGGGAAAACTATTTCAAAGACCTACTCAACCCATCAGGAGTACGGGCACAAGACACACAGTCCCGGTTCACCCCCAGCCACCCAGACCACTCAGAACCTACCATCCTAGAGAGTGAAGTAAGAAAAGCAGTGAAGACCAGTCCTAAAGGAAAGGCAGCTGGAGACGATGGCATAACAACTGAAGCTATCCATGTGTGCGGTGAAACCGGAATTCAGTGGCTCACCACCATCTTTCAGAAAGCTTGGGAGGAGAGAAAAGTACCAGAAGACTGGCAAAATGCAATAGTGGTGCCAATATGGAAGAAGAAGGGCAGCAAGAAAGACTGCAGTACCTACAGAGGCATATCACTACTCAGCCATGTTGGGAAAATGTACGCAAAGATCCTGGAGCAGCGCACTCGAGCGAAAACAGAACATCTCCTCAGTGACGCCCAATTTGGCTTCAGAAAAGGAAGAGGGTGCACCGATGCAATCTTTGCACTACGACAACTGTGCGAGAGGGCGATCGAATACGACCGAGATCTCCATCTTGTATTCGTTGATCAAGAAAAGGCCTTTGATCGAGTCAAGCTATGGAAGGTCCTCGAGCAGTACGACGTCAAGGGCCAGCTGCTAGACAACATTCGGGCCATCTACGCCAACAGCAGGAGTGCAGTCCGCACCGCCAGTGGAACATCTGACTGGTTCCCAGTGACATCGGGAGTAACGCAGGGCTGTAATCTCTCCCCTCTTCTCTTCGTGATCTATATGGATCAGATTACGAAGGAGGCAAACCCAGACCCTGAGGCACTCAATGAACTCATGTTTGCGGACGACCAGGCAATGGTGAACAATGACAAGATACAGCTACAGGAGCACACAGACCAGCTCAATGAAAGCTGCGAGACATACGGCATGACGATCAGCGTCAGCAAGACCGAGGTCATGACTATCAGTAAGAGACAAAACAAACTGGATATCAACATCAACGGAACCCAGTTGAAGCAAGCCAGTGAATTTAAATACCTGGGCAGCATCTTCACTGAAAATGGCAAACTAGACAGAGAAATTGAGACCAGATGCCAGAAAGCCAACGCAGTCAGCTACCAACTTGCCCCTCTCCTGAAACACCCCAGCATTCCCACCAGCACTAAGGCGAAACTCATCAACGCCATTTTTCTACCAACGCTGACATACCAGTGCCAGACATGGTCCCTAACTAAAGTCCTCAAGAGAAAACTGGTCACCTGTGAAATGAAATGCCTGAGGAAAGCAGTAAACAAGACAAGGCGGGACAAGATCAGAAATGAGGTGATACGAGACATGGTAGGAGCAACACATCGAACGTATGAGGATCATGTGGTTCGGACACCTCACACGTATGCCCCTAAACCATCCAGCTCTTCGGGCATACAACACCAGATCCTCTGGCTGGAGAGCCAGAGGAAGACCAAGACGACGATGGAGCGACTCCGTGGCAGACACCCTGAGAGCTCACGAGATGTCCCTTCTCCAGGCCACCCGCCTTGCTGCTGACAGACGACTGTATCTCCCCGCAACGCCCACCGGTACAAGCGGAAGGAAAAAGTAAAAGTAAAAGTAAGATCGGGGAATCTGACAACTTGAGATGGTTGACAGAGGGACATGTCTTTTTCCCTTTAATTTGTTAAAAAATAATTGTCCACACCTTTTTCTTTGGAGTTCGGGACATCAGATTTTGTTCTGAGTTTCTGATGAGCTTGAACGTTGTCCGCTGGTGGTGTTTGGAAGATGCGACGTACAGCTCTCTTGCGGGCATGTTTTATTTGATTACATTCAGAGTTAAACCAGTGTGTTTTAGGCATTTGGTGTTTCTTTCACGATTTGGGAATCGCTTTTTGGCACAGTTCAGGGTGACTTTTTGTGTTCGAGTGTCTGCCGGATCATCACTTTGCAGAACTTAGTCTTCTTCCAGTTCACTTTGGATGATCATAGCGAATAAATCCCAGTTAATTTTGTGGAAATTCATTCGTTCCGGTAAGGATTCATGTTCTGTGTTTTGTTTCGGTTTTTACTGTTGTCGTCGTCGTTGTTGTTGTCGTTGTTGTTGTTGTTGTCGTTGATTTGTTAAGACAACTGGAAAAGGTCACTTCCAAGGTGATCATCAAGAATCCTCCATTCATAACCCAAACTAAATGAAATCACACATCGATAGATCCAAACACGAAAGTGTACCATCTACAGGACGAACAAAGGTAACGGATTCACCGTTTAGACAGCATAAGTCTAGTTCTGAGAAGATGTTGTCCATCAGGAGACCGCGGACTGAAGTATCCGCACCACACTAAAGCAGGGAATGGCCATTCAAATCACTCAGCAGCAGAAAAGGTCTTGGAAGTTCCTCAATCAAATCAACCAGTTCTTCTTTTGCAACAGGAACAGACGAAGGCAGACACAGAGAACAGATGATTATGGTTTTGTGTAGATATTCTGGCTGCTACAGCTCGCAAAGTGTGTTCAGATTGACAAGGCTATACAAAACAGGCCTTTGCATGAGCAAAGACACTCCTCCATCCTTGGTTTGTGCTGGTTTTGAAATAATGTTAAAATCCGCAGTAATGTCTCTTGTAGATCCAGCACAACAGGCTGCAGATGACGACAAAGTAGCTGATGGAAACAACGGTAAACAATTTTACTCCATGTCCGACTCATCGTCCTCAATTCAAGGCAGCCTATTTGTTTTCCAATTTCTTCTCTGCCTTTTCCAGGCGGTCAAACTTGATGGCTGACCTGCCTGCAGACAGAGAGGGTTAGGCCCGCGTATGCCCTGGTGGAAAATTCTTTTCATGTCTATCGTGATAACTTTCTGACCTCCCCTACTCGCTATGGTATTGCTCCCGGATGATCGGGGCGGGAGGGTCAGTTTCCCAGGCTGTCCAGTACTGGGGGAAGGGGGGGGGGTCGACTGTTGGGCAGTCTGAGAAGCAACGGCTTTGACACTGCCGCTGAGGCTTTCAATTCTTGCTATTTCTCAAATGAAATCTTCGTCCATGTTATCTCAGTCTGACAAGCAGTGGAGACTACAGACGCTTTCCTTACGGTTGCTGTGTAAGTGTTGTTTGGAAGAGGGGCTATTCTTTTTACCTGTAGTTTTTGCCTCTTGAAAACGGATTTTTTTTTTTACCGTTTTTACTCTCTATTTCTTGTTCCGTCTGCCATATGGGACAGTCCTTGAAGGAGGAAGGGTGACTTCCTCCACAATTTATGCACGGTGCTGGTCTGTCGCATGTTCTTTCATGTGCATCTTAGCACACATGCGACATTTTTCTGTATCCGGACATGTGTTTCTGACATGTCCGAAATCATGGCAAATGCGAGGAAATATAGGGGGAGACTTGCACATTAAGATACCCTGCCTTTAGCGACTGTAGTAGCACAGGACTACAGAAAGTCAGGAAGAAAGTACATGTTGGCACTCTCTTGGACCCCTTCCGGATGATGACCCGGCGTACCTCTACAACGCCCTGGCTCTTTAATGCTGTCTTAATTTCCTCCTCAGGGACTCCTTTGAGATCTGTGTTCTTTATCACCCCCTTGCTACTATTCAGTTCCCTGTGCGGAGACATCTTGATCCAACAATCCACCAACAGTTTTGCTTTCAGTAGAGTCCATCCAACTGTTCTTTGTCCATGCACATTTCTTCAGCTTTTTTAAATAGACTTCGGATTTCCAGTGAGACCCTGAAAGCCCTTCAGTACAGCGGACGGGCTGACCGATGACAGCGATTTTTCCTTACTGGTTCCCTCCACCACCAGCCATGCCACCCCAAATCTCGTCTCTTCTCGAATCTCGGCTTCACAATCCGAATCTACGTTGTTGTAAGTACCTCTTTTCCGTTTAGTTTGGTTTAGTATACTTATGCGACTGACTAACGTAACGGCAGTAATGGAAAATGCCTTCCGAAAACTAAACTAGGATAATCAAGAATAGACGGCGAATACCTGAGCCATCTCAGATTCGCAGACGATGTCATAATCGTTGCTGACAGCAAAGAACGTCTAAGACGAATGCTTGTTGAACTGAACGAAACCAGCTTAAAAACTGGACTGAGCATGAACATAACGAAAACTAAAATCATGTGCAACGACCATGTGGAAGAGAAAGACGAACCTATCGTAATTGAGAACTACACAATAGAAGAGGTCGACCACTATATCTACCTTTTTCAGTATATATCGATGGACTCAGCCTCTAAGGAACAAGAGGTCAGACGTTGCATTACGCTCGGATGGCAAGCATTCGGTAAAGCAAGCGCCATCTTTAGAAATAAAGATATGTCGATTGTATTAAAACGCCGAGTGTACGACGCATGCATAACACCGACTGTGACATATGGAGCCGAAACATGGAACCTAACGAAACGTCAGCTCCTAAAACTGCGAACCATGCAAAGGACCCACGAATGGATCATGCTGGGAATCACCTGGAAGGACCGGAAAACGGGGGCATGGGTAAGAGGAAAAATAGAATGATAGTGGAACTGGGCTGGTCATGTCATTAGGAGATCTGAAAACAGATAGACCACCAAAGTGACGCACTGGATCCCTCGAAGCCAAAATAGGTACAGAGGTCACCAGAGAAGCAGATGGCGAGACGATCTAGAACAGTTCGACAAACAGTGGACTAAAACAGCATTTAACCGGCAACAGTGGCGTGCGATGAGGAAGGCTTATGTCCCAAAACGGACCGAAACAAGGTGAAGTGAACGTATATTCATCCATCCACTGGCCAAGTAACTGGAGCACGAGATTACGGGTTGCTTCCGGCAACACCACGTGATTACGAAAATGAAGAGGATGACAATGGGAATGAAAGTGGGACCACGTTTCGTGTCATCCCTACCAGGGGCAATAATTTGAACTGTCAAGTAAACTTCAGTTAACTTCTTTGGTTTTCAGGACTACGACTAGTGAAGAAACAAAGCTTTCCCGCCAGTAGCACCCGTCAGCATAGCTCAAGGGATCACAGGGACCTCTAGCCACCCGACTATATCATCATCATCATCATCATCATCATCATCATCATCATCATCATCAAGTGCCTTGCCACATGGCGTTGGCAATCATGGCCCTCCATATGTATCTATCCCTTGTTGCTGTAAGCACATCCTCCAACCCCTCTGTCTTCACCACTCTGCACACTCGGCAGACATCTTTTCAGGTATGAGTTGTTTATTCCAGGTTTCGGCACCAATAATTATGTTCAAGACCAAAGAACAGAATTTACAAAGTCACACATACGATGGACTTCGTAAAATATAGTAGCAAGTAGTATAACATTCTGGGGAGAGCTGGATAGCTGAAGGTCCTCTGTGGAGAAATCCATCAAACAAGTGTTTAGGCCCTTAACTCTTGACACTCTAAGGGGGCCGGGTCGCATCCAGGTCATCACTACTAGCGTTAGGCGTCTTGCGATGAATGTCTTAACCACTTAGCTAAAGGACACCAGCAACATATAGTAAAAGTTAAGCATTATGAGATTCATTTTTGTTCCTCCTAAACCAGATCCAGCTGGAAGTAATTTTTCCTGCTTCTGCTTTAGGGTTCTGGTCATCTTTCTTCCAAAAATTGAGAGCTGTTTCATATCATAGGCTATCAACCCGTTTGCTCCAACCTCTGTAGCGACGACTTTGGCTCGAAAGCCAGATGTCCTCAAGCTGCTTGTTAGACTTACATGCTTTCAGTCTTGTAGATATGGGCTTCCTTCATTCTACTTTCATATGGCACAGTGACCTCGCCTATAATCATGTTTAGATGAATGGGAGTGGAGAATGGGAGTCTGGTCTCATGCAACTCTTGCTGATGATTTCTGGCTATTTTTTTTTTATTGTGGAAGATATGCTGTGCGCTCCCAGTTGTCCACTCCATCCAGCAGACCCCACTTCCATGTTCCGGATGTCATATCTTTTTCTTTTGCTGTGACCTGCCGTGTAGAAGGTTGGTTGAGCTTCTTGTGGCATGTTTTTGCCCTATATGGCAATACTGATCGCTTGGCCGATCTCTTGAAGTACTTGATTGTGCTTCTGTGTACTTTCCTTGTCTAAGTGCTACCTTTCATGAGCTCAGGACATGTTCCACCATCTGTTTGCCCTGGCAGAGCAGTCAAGCAGTCATCTGATTTGCCCCATTTCACCAGATTATCTCTCGGGGGCAGGAGGTCATACACAGATCGAGCGTGAAACTGATTCTGACAGGGGCCACATGCCACAGGTCATTCAAGCTCAGACTTCTTTGGAGTGCATTTTCCCGAGTCGTCCACTGCCCCTGTTGGCATTGCAGGACTGGAGAATTATAGCATCCTCTTCTTCCTTCATCTCTTGTATTATCATTGCTCTTTTTGCCTTTCCAGCAGCTTTGGACCATCATTCCATTTTTGTTTATCCCAGTTCCTGCCTATTGGTCTGTGTGCGTCCTACTATTTCTCTGATCATAAAGCTTTCCTTCGCTGTGACCAGTGCCTCCCAGTCCTCAGCTTGGGCTGGACTGATCTCACAATCTTATCTCCCGAGTCTTCAGACATGCTAAGAAGCCTGACCTTTCCAGCTTTGCACTCCACAAGAATGAATTTTAAGGAAAACTTCAGCTTTGTCTGGCAACAATAGAGAGCAACATTGGTGAGGCTCGGTGGGACAGCAAGCCATTTCTTTGTGTATGATTTTGACACTGTGCTCATGCAGGTATATATCAACAGAGGTGTGTTAGAGGAGGTATGGAATCAGCGTGAACTGCAGGCACCATACCTTGTATTTGCCAAGGAAGCGACAGCGGTCTATTACCTGCAAACTTTCTTCTGCCGTTTGTTGGGCTTCCTTGCCCCTTCAAGTGTCTTTTAGGGAGGAGTCATGCCACCTTCCGAGGCTTTTCACTGGTTCTTCTGCCACTGTTGGATTGGACTGATTGGCGACAATAAACATTAATGTTTTGTCTACTTTACTTTACCTTAGTAGGAGGCTCTGTAAAATTTTCGGTTTGACATCAGCCAGTTCAGATGGAGCAACAACGTTGTCTGACTGTTTCAGGATCCGGTGTGTCTCCTCTTCTTTTGTAAAAAGCACTGTCGTGTCGTCCATGAAGGCTTTCAGAGGGGGCATTCGGCATCCATTTCCCAGATCAGCTGGGTCCAAAGTCTTCAATGATACTTTGATGATGACCTCAATTGCTACCACGAACAGTACTGGAGAAATTACACAGCCTATGCCTATGCCTACATCCAAACTGATCCAATCAGCAGCGTTTTCTTTTGTGGAGAACTGTGTATTAAGAAAGCCAGGAAAATACTTCTTCAGCATTTCTCAGATATTCTTTGGGACATGATGCATCTCAAGAGCCAGCTGAGACTGCTTTCCAAATCGTCGTGGCATGCTCTATACAAACACCCCTGGGATGCCTCCTTTCTGGACTGATAAATATAGGTACTCGTTTCCCATTAGGTATTTGGTTAGCCTTGCTTCCATGATGAAGATTTTCCTGTCAACTTTCAGACGTGATATTGGTCTGAACTGGCTGATGTCATTTGAGTGCTGTTCGTTTGGAATGTACACTCCATGGGCTATCATCCACTGGCTGCTGATCTTCATGTTCCACCATGTTGATCTTATCAGTTTGTGGAGCCACCCGAGGACACTGACATTTCTTTTTTTTTTTATAATAGATAACATATTCCATCAGGCCCAGGTGATGATTGATTTTGGCTTTCTTTATCACTTTTTTTTTTACCTCATCCAATATTGGTGGCTAATCATTAAACAATTTCTCCAGCATTGCAGGCCGAACCAGACCCTGAATTTCAGGTGGTTCCTCACTCGGAGGGTCGGAATTTGATTTCCTTAGATGCTGATTTAGAGCTTCTTTGTTCACTGTGATGTCCCGGATTGGGGCTGCTCAAACAGCTTCCTGGCGAGTTGGAAGGGGTCTCTGAAGAAGTAATCTTGGGTCTTCTTCTTTTTATTCCTTCTCTTCCCTTCCGTACCTGCTTTGCTAAGGGCGCTGTTTTGCTTTCAGGTCTTTCCATAGTTTCTCTAACCCTTGTTTCTCAAATTCTGAAGCAGCCTTCATGTGTTTCCTCAGAATCCTTTTCTTCCTTCTGATACGCTGGCGTCTGGATTTCTGAGAAGGACTTTCACTTTTTGGTTGCTTTTACTCCATAGACATCCATACATACTGCATATACAATATCTCTAAAAGTGGCCAATTTGTGTTCTAGAGCGCTTCTTCTTGTTACCCCATCTAGTTTTTGGACTATTTCTCTGTCCATCCTCTTCCATTCTTCTTTTGCATTTGCAGGCGGCAAGTTCAGGTTCTGGCACTTAGCATCAAGACCCTGTACGAACTTTCTCGTCTGAACTATCAACGTGAATGTCCTTGGCACTACAGTCTGCTTGCTGGTCTTTGTTTTCAGATGTCTTATCTGCTGGTACAGTGCGGTGTTGATCGTTCTTCAGTGTATCTGCACAGTCGTTTTTCGTCCTGTGGATCTTTGTGCCGCGCTTGGCAGAGAATCTCCTTCCACAAATATACGGGAAATCTATTTGTCTTGTACATGGTCTGTTGTGTATTTCCAGTCATATTCATCATTCTCTTCCCTTTCGGTGAATTCTGGTGGACTTTTTTTTTCATTTGGGGGACATGAGGCAAGTTAAAAAAAAGAAAATATGGGGAGCCAGCCCTCAAAACTCGTAAATCTGGTCTTTCCCAGTGTCATCCTGTCTTTCCCGGCCGTTCATCGAACTGTTCCTGGTATTCAGTAGTCTAGCCATGTGTCAATCACAAGAAACTCCTCGACAGCCGGACAGCAGAAGGTTCTCAGAGGAGACACCCCTGTCAAGCATGCGTTTCAGCCCTTAACTCCTGACTCTCTAAGGGGGCTGGGCCGCATCCAGGTCATGACTCCTGGATACCCTTCTGCTGTTGCTTTTTTTTAGAAATTTGTCATTCACCTGGAATCAAACCTGTGCATCAAGCATCTCAAGGCCAAGTCATCCTTGTGGTGGATGTCTTAACCACTTAGCTATCGGACACCAGCAACATATAGGGAAATTTTAACCCTTATAAAGTTTATTTTTGTTCATCCTAGACCAGATCCAGCTGGAACTCATTTCCACTGCTTCCGCCATTGCCTTTAGGGCTCTGGTCATCTTTCTCCCAGAAATCGAGTGCTTTTTCATGAGGTCATAGGCTGATGTGCATAAACTCCTGTATGGCGAGGACCTCGACTTAAAAGCCAAATGTCCTCAAAATGCTTATTAGACTGGCAACTTTTCAGTCTTGTAAATATGGGCTTCCTCCATTCTACTTTCATGCGGTACAGTGAGCATGCTCAAAATCATTTGTTTTTATGAATGGGAGTGGGGAACTATATCTGGTCTCATGCCACTCTTGCTAATGACTGCTGTTTTTGTTTGTTTGTTTGTTTGTTTGTTTGTTTGTGTGTGTGTGTGTGTGTGTGTGTGTGTGTGTATGTGTGTGTATGTGTGTATGTGTGTGTGTGTGTGTGTGTGTGTGTATGTGTGTGTGTGTGTGTGTGTGTGTTTCACATAGCAGTCTGGAAAACTGTTTCTCGTTGCGCCCTTTTATTCGGCGAACTGTTCTAAAAGGGAGAGCATAAAAGGATTGAACACCGAAAACAAATCAAAGCGCATGCGCACGAATCAAACATTCACACGACCTTCGACACAAAATTCACAACAGATGTGTTTAAGATTTTATGGAATAGGATAAACAGAAAAAAACTGCGACAAATGATATTGACAAAGGATGACTGAATGTCCTGGGTTTTAAACAAGTCTTACTGGCGTTAAAGCTAATATGGCTGAGAAAACTAAATAGGACTGACCAGAAACGGAAAAAAATGTTGCTCTTGTCATAGACAGATCTGTTCCCCAATGGGTTTGTTTTAAGACATACAACAATGAAAGCATAATTGCTTCCATTTTCCCAATATACATGGCTCAAGCAGGCCTGATTACATGTTTTTTACCTATCCCCCAAAACTGCCAATTCCTCCTTGGCCTCTGTAAAGCCATGTGTATACGTGTGCAGGTTTAGATTCCTGTGCGTGTTTTTTATGTATATCTATGGTCGTTTGTACGTATCTGAATGTGAGGCACTTCATTCCTTTCAATTCAATTCAATAACGAAACCGATCTGTGCAGTCACGTAATAAGACATCAACAAACGTATCAAACACGTCGATAAAGAATTAAAGCTATACAAATAAAAGATTAAGACGAAATTCACCCATAGTGGCCATGGACACATACGAACCATGGAATATCAGTTTCATGCACATACTTTGAAGACATGACCAAAGAAATTTAACCACAAAAAGTAACAATAACAGCTATTTCATCGCGCATAGTTGTAAATATATCAGACCCCATACAGCAAAATGCAAAAGAAATACAAATGCACATCTCGCACTCAAAGACCACTTTTCAAATTTGAGTTATAGTATCAGTCCAACTGGTGAGAATGTTGCACACATTGGTTGAATGGCTGTGGGAATGAATTCAAGTAACGAGATGTTCTTGTGTATTGAGCTCTAAACCTAAGAGCGTCTCTTACTCATATTTTCGCGTAATGGGTGTGTTTCATCAATCAAAATTCTCATGAGTCTGCCAATAATTTCCTCTTGTACATGTCAATAAAAGTGTGTTGTCTTTTACCCACCACTCCTCCTGCTTTCTTGCTGACTGTTGTCCTTTTTGTTCAAGTTTCCGGCCCAACACAAAGCGCCAAAAGTTAAAATGCTGCAAATAAAAGATGTATAAAACATTTGGAGCATCCGATTTCCAACGTTAAAAGACTTTAGTTCTCTTAAACAGTACATTCGACAGTTAATCTTCTTAGAAAGTGTATTAGCATTTTCTTTCCAGCATAGCTTATTTTCAGTTATTGTTCAAAAACACACTGAACATAATAGAAGTCACAATACTTAGACTTCGACCAAATGAAAACAACCACCATAGAAAACTGTTTACCGTTGCTACATTTTTTAATCTTCAGATCGGAGAGCTCAAGAACAAACACATCACCAGACTATACTACTGCCACACACGATCCTGCCACATACAATCCACAACATTCTCCCCACCTTGGAGTCTTATATGACTCCAACAAGAATATTTCTAATAATAACCATATTTTTTTTATCATTACGTTTACACCTACAATTTACAAGTTCATATTATTTGTGAATGAACACAGTGAATATCAAGGCAGTCTCTGGCTTAATAGATCGACCATTTAGGATAATCTAAACGATATCTTCATAAGATCAAGTCTTTGGTTTTACACTATATCAAGTCTGTAGATAAGTCTGTCTATAGTTTCAACACCATGTCAGGTTTCTGGTTTAAGCACTATATCAGTTATTATCTAATCAAGTCTCTGGTTAAAGCACCATATTTAGTGAAGTCTTTTTACAACACTATGTCACGTCTCTGGTGCAAATATTTCATCCGTAACTGTAATAATAGCAAGTATCAGCATTATCTAAACAACTGAATTAAAGTCAACATTTAACCAACGTTGAAAGGTTCAATTTAACAGGCTTTTTGATTACACGTCCAGAATTAGACAACACATTTCTTTCTTGCTCAGTGGTCATGCACTCCGACACATCTGTCTGTGTTTTGTGTTTTATGCTTGAGTCAAATGGCATTGCTTTCAGTGTTTGTGTGTTCAGAGGTTGGTGAGGGCTCACTAGCAGTTTCACTAAATTCAAAGTCATGAATTGTTTGGATGGGTCTTGTGAGAACTCCTTTTGCAATTTTTACATCCACTGCTCTCACTAACCCATTACGACCTGGATGCACTTTCTGTACAACACCCTGAATCCAATCCAATCTGCTACATCCCTCATCTCTAACCAAAACAACAGAACCAACTTTTATTCGTTTTCTACTGACTGGACCACCTTTACATGAAGGAAGATTACGTATGTACTCATTGGTCCAACAAAACCAAAACTTGTCCAGCAGTTGTTGACAAATATCTTGTTTTTCAACTAGATCTTAGGGATGAACAACAAAATCTCCTGTATCCACAACCAGTTTGTGATGAGTAGATTTACCCAAAAGAAAATGAGAAGGAGTCAATGGGGCCCCTGAATCTAATTCATCTCCCACAAAGGTCAAAGGTCTAGAATTAAGGCAAGCTTCAACTTCACGTAGAATTGTTTCCAATTATAGCCTGGTAAGAGACCTTTTGCCTACTGACCTTTTCAAGGCTGACTTCATGGAGGCTATAAGCCTTTCCCACCATCCTCCCCACCATGGAGCACGTGGTGGAATACATTTCCAATCAGGAGCATCTGGACCTAAATTCCTCCTCAAATGATCTCTTGCAGTCAAAAGCCCCTTTGCATTGTCTGACATAAGTACCGAAGGCATGCCTCGACGTTATAAGAAACGACGCAAAGCCAAGACAGTTGTTTCACTAGACAGAGAATCAACCAGCTCTAAGTGTACTGCTCTGATCACAGCACATGTGAAGAGAAGAACATACAACTTCTTTCCAGGTCCTTCATGGTCAGTTCATGTTACAGGAAAAGGGGAGAGCTTCTTTAACTCTTAGCTCAGGTAGTGGAGCCATGGTTTGATAACCAGGGGGAGCATCTAAACGTTGACATGAAATACACTGATGTTTCACCCTCTTACAGATACGCATTGCACCCACAATCTAAAACTGATTTCTGAGCTCTGTGAGCATGCTGTTCACACCTGCATGTTTCAAAGTACAGTGTACATGGTGTGCTGAAAGAATAGCAAAATGACCCTTTGGTACAATAACTGGATGCCGAAATTCATATGGTAAGCCTGTAAATTGAAGCCTGCCTTGAACCCGAAGCAAACCATCCTTCCCAATAAAAGGAGACAACTCATAGATGGAAGAACTACTAGGAACTCCTTGTCCATTTCTCAGTGCTTTCAGTTCCTCAGAAAATATCCTTCCTTGAACATGCTTCAAAAGTTTTAACTTTGCATCACAAAGCTCAGTGTAATGCAGATCACCCTCTCTTCTCTTCTGTTTTGAAGATCAGATATTGAACAGAAACCCAGCCTATCACTCTCATAGCTCGAGTCAAACTGCTCCAGCGTTCAATACCAATGTCATGCAAATTAAAGTCAGATTCTACTTGTTCAACCACTGAAGATTACGTTTCATCCATGGGCACATTTGTCAGTGTACGTTGAATTTCACATGACGTTTCACATTTTTCAGAACACACAAGATCAGAAACTGTCTGCTCATCTCCCTCCTTTTCTCCATCACCCAAATTTGCAGTATTATGGATGAGATCACAATCAGCACCGGTTGTCAGAAAGGCAGGACCCTTGAGACAAAACTGAGAATTCAACAGTTCTTCTGCTGAAATGCCACGAGTGACTAAGTCCGCAGGATTGTTTTTGCCGGTACAATAATGCCACTGTATTGGACTAATGAGATCCTGAATCTTAGCAACCCTATTGCCAACGAAAGGCTTCCACCTATAAGGATCACTTTGAATCCAAGCCAAAACAACAGCTGAATCTGTCCAACAGTTCCAGGGCACATTCTCAGGCAACTTCCATGCCTGTCTTACACATACTACCAGTCTTGCACAGATTAGGGCTCCCAATAATTCCAGTCGTGGCGAACTGATCCTCTTCAAGGGGGCTACCTTTGCCCAAGCCATGACAAGGTAAGAACTCCAAGTGCCATCATGTTTTTTCACCAGTAGGTAAACACAAGCTCCATAAACAGACTGAGAAGCATCACCGGAGGCCTGCAATTGAAACTCAGATATGTCTCTCCAAAGGATCTCACCAGTGTAACTCCGAGGAATTTTCCACTGTTTCAAAAGTTCCAGGCCTTTGACCCAATGTAAGAACTTGTCTTGCAACGCTTCAGGCAAACTTGATCCCAAGGTAATCCAAATCTCCAAATTTCTTGGACTAAACATTTGGCTTTCATGGTGAAAGGAATGAGAAAACCCAAAGGATCAAACAGCCTTGAAATGAGACTCAAGACAGCTCTTTTAGTGACACATAAGTCCTTTGAAACTTCTAAGCCATCAAAGGAAAAACAATCCTCAGAAGGTAACCAACGCATTCCCAGGACTTTGAAAGATTCCATTTCAACAGTCTTATCCTGAAACTCCCTACTCAACAATCACCAACCTTTTCACTATTTGAAACCCACTTTGCCAGATACATTTTGGCCTGACCCATTATCTGATTAGCTTGCTGAACCATCTCACAAGCCTCAGAATCATTGTCACAACCGGACAGCCAATTATCCATGTATAAATTTTCCGATAGCTTATTTTTCACACGAGATGATGGGTACTATGATAAATGATGTTTCACAGTGGCATTCTGCAGAAAAGAACTACTTTTATTTCCAAAAGGCACGCGAACAAACCTCATCATTCTGATAGAACCTTTGTCATTCCAAAAGAATATGTGAACATTTTGATCCTCATGACACATTTGGATCTGCAGAAATGCTTACACTATATCTGCAGTCAAAGCAACTTTCCAACCCCTGAACAGCAACAATATTCCTGGCAAATCTGGAAACAAATTAGGACCAGTGTTCATGCAGTCATTCAAAGATACTCCATTGAAACCTTTCATGGAAGCATCAAAAACAGGGCACACCTTTGAAGTTAGACTAGACTCTTAAACTACTGGACGGTGTGGTAAATAGAACACAGGGTTTGAACATATGATTTCATCCTCAGGAACTTCTTCAATAATACCATCCTTCAACATATCAGAGATGACTTCATGATACCTGGACTCTGGATTTTTGCTGAGATGATGAGTTGCACAGTTTAAACGAGACCTGGCTAGCTTTTCATTATTCAGAAGTGAAGATTTCATTTCTTCACTTTTCCACAAAAGGGACACAACATACCCTCCTTCTGATGACTGGATAGATCTGTTAAAATCATCCAACACCGGATCAACTGAAATGGGCTGCTTTCCCAGTATCTCTATTGTTTCCAAGTTCCACATGCTTTTCAAAGAAGATTCAGATATTTGTGAACAGAACAGTTGATGAGAAATGTTTACACTTATAGGGCTGGAAAGAGACTCATCTCCATGAACTGGACCAGACAATACCCAACCAAACACTGAACGTTGAGCAACCAAACCCTCTGACAAAGACATCATCTCACTGGTCATTAACTTCCAGTAAGCATCAAGCAAAATGACAATGTCTACTTTAACTTCTTTACCCTCAGGGACATTACAAAATTCTACGTCCTTTTTCAAAGGAGACAACATGCTCTGGGGCACTAATGGACGACACAAAGGGACACAGATAGTGGGGATTTCTGTGGCTTTCAGAGTGACAGCATTCCCAACAAGCCCTTGCAAATGCATATATATACATTTCTATGTTCAACACTGCTTGTTTCATTACTGCCAAAGGCTGCATATGCAAGATCATGAGACCCAACCCATTCAGACCTAATCCTATCGACAAGTTGATTGGAAACATGATTTATCAGATCCAGTGTCAAACAAAACAATGGCTTCTGCTACACCTGCCTGGCCATGTACAGAAACTTTGGCAGTTTGCAGCAAAACATGATTACATTTTTCAGACAATATTAACACTAGACACATTCATCTTACCAAGAGAGGCACCTGATCTTGGCTTTGATGTGCATGCAGTGTTGGGGTTTTGCACTGCTTGTTGTGGTATCATTGGAGGAACAAACTTGTTTTGGCACACACAACATAACATGATTTTTTCCCCTGCATTTTGTGCATCTAGCCCGAAATCTACTGAATGGATGACCTTTTGTTGTTGTTAAACAACGAAAACATGCCCCCACACCCTTCAAAATGTCTTTTCTATTTTCAACTGGAGCCTTGGTAAGATTAAAACACTGTTCAAACTTGTGTCCTGGCTGGTTACAAAGAATACAAGTTGGTCTAGTAGGTCTGGTCTCCGCCACAGAAAGTAACGCCGAACAGGTAGCCACAGGTTGTGCTTCACCGACACTGACAGGCATTTTGGAAGTTCCAGGACGGGTCTCGAAGGTCTGGGATCATTCTCGGTGTTCGAACTCCTGTTGAAGAAATTTAAGAAGAAACTGCAGGTCACCTTCTGGTTGATCACCATTTCTGGCCCACTTCAAACGCAGCTCTAAAGGAAGACGCGACAGGATGAGAGGTGTTAGAATAACACCATACTGTTGAACCGAAATACCCATTGTCTCCAGACTCCGAACATGTGTTAGTAGACTGTCAAACATCTTCCAAAGTACAGATACATTGGGCTGACGAGGAACTTCAATGGACAACAATTCTTGAATATGCGAAAAAAATATTCTTTCTTTCCTTCCTAAACGTTGTTTTAGAATGTCACAGGCCGCTTTGTGATTCCCACCAGAAAGTGAAAGTCCTTGAATGGCAGGTTTGGCTTTGCCTTTTAAAAGGGACCGAAGATAAAAAAAAAAATTGACACATCAGGTATATCAGTGTCATCAATGAGGACTTGAAATTGTCCCCACGAGGTGACATCACCTGAAAAAGTTGGCAGTTCTTATTTAGGCAACTTTGCCTCCAAATAACTAGATGATGCTGCCACACTGGAGTTTGATTTTTCTTTTATTTCAGCCGAGGAAGATAGCAGTTCAGCTGCTTTAACAAGTGGAATTCTGGCATTTTTCTCTAAATTCTGCAGCCTTGACGATGTCATAATCGATCTCTGAAATATCCAGTTCAAATTCAACATTAGCCTGTGCTTCATGTAAGTTGTTCACACATATGTCAAATTCTTCGACTGCATCCATTAATTCTACAAGATTAATTGAAGCCGGACTGGAACAAAGTTTATCTAAGTTATTACTACAACGAATAACCCAACTTCTTGCAGCTGCACGCAATTTTGTGACAGTCTTCAATTTGTCAGACATATTTACGATCGTTTCAAGCCACAAATCCAAAGTTAATGAGTGAAAGAAACCGTTAGAGAACAGTTCACGTATCCAGCGACGAAAACCGAAAATGAGCAACGTCACACAAAAACCCCCAACTATTATACAGTTTTCTCCACAAAGTTACACAAATACCAGCTGCACACACAGCAAGGGCATCTTATCCCAGGTTTCGGCACCAAAAAATTCTGTTCAAAAACACTCTGAACATAATAGAAGTCACAATAGGTAGACTTCGACCAAATGAAAACTACCACCATAGTAAACTGTTTACCGTTGCTAAATCTTTTTAATCTTCAGATCGGAGAGCTCAAAAACAAACAAATGTGCATGCACACACATATATTCAAGCGCACGCACGAGCACACATCACCAGACTGTACTACTGCCACACACGATCCACAACAATCATCCCAAGTTAGTTGTACGTGTATGTATCCACCACCTCTGTTTGACCACTTTATCTTTTGCTACCATTTTACCTGAATGTGATTTCTTTTTTCTGAAGTCAATTACAAATTCTTTTGTTTTGCCAACATTCAATTGAAGACAATTTTTCTCACACCAGTTCACAAACTGATAATTTCTGTTTTGTAGCCTGCTCAGTTATCATCAGAAATGATTCCTGTTATTAAAGAATCATAAGCAAATTTAATCAATGAACTCGATTTTCTCAAGGTTTTGCATTCAGTTGCGTACAGTGTAAATAGAAATGGTTTGAGCACAGTACCTTGTGGTGCACCTGTGTTTGTACGCAAAACAGTAGACAGTCATTTACTTTTACAAACTGAGGTCTCTGTTAGCAAGATAATCCCAAACCCATAAAATAGAAAGGAAAATAAGTTCCACATGTTTGACCGTCTGTTACATTAAAGAGAGAGAGAGAGAGAGAGAGAGAGGAGAGAGAGAGAGAGAGAGAGAGAGAGAGAGAGAAAAGAGAGACAGAGACAGAGACAGAGACAGAGACAGAGACAGAGAGAAACTGAAACTGAAAATGAAAGTGGTATATTGCCATTGACATTTTTGTCCTTGTGGCAAGGAGCATAAAACAAAGTCATTAAATTTTACGGCGACGTTTTTGCGAAATAAAGATGTATAAATATAGTCATGGCTTACATTACATCCATTTGAATTTTTTTCTAATGATGAAGAAAAAATTGAAGGAAAAAAAGTTGAACAAAAAGTTTAACAAAAAATTGAAGAAACAGTTGACCACCCGACGTAATTAGTCATATAAGTAAGAGGAAGACCCAAATCCGGCAAATAAACATAAGAACAGTATAAAGTGATATCTTCACTGGAGATAAACTTACATTAATTTATTGCTGTGTTGTTTTCTTTCTCCGACTTTCCCAAGCAAGGGCGATAAATTTCGCGAGGGATTTTTGATAAATTTTCATCTTCAGTCATGAGTGTTCTGGTAATGACCCTTTGACTCGAAATGTCCTCATCAAAGATTATGCATTTTTGTCGTATACTTTCATACGACTTGCAAACAAACAAAAAATGCATTTCATCTTCTGCCTCTGCATCACACATGGGACAAATAGAGTGTGCCGATGAATTTGAGTAAAACCATCTTGTTGTAGCACTTAGCCCCAGGGCTCTTAGTCTAAAACGAGCAAGAAAGGAACCAATTATATTTCTCAGATTCTTCCATTTGAGCGTGCCAGTTTTGTTTGTACGAATCAACTAGTCTATCCCTAAATTCTGAAATAAATCCTTGTTCATAACCAACTCCCTGGCACATCCACACAATACCAAATCCATGTGTGGTTAACATTTTCTTAACCAAATATGCCCAGTTTTATTTACCCGAATCTAATTGATTCAGTAACATCTCATATGCCTGCTTGCACAATCTTGACATTGGGAGCTGGGTTAATTTCAACCAGTATTTAATACACTTCATTTGAGTTTTCAAAAACAAAGGATAACGGCCAGTTTCTCCATATAACATTTTATTAGATGAATGCAATGGTACCGAGAGGAAGCGTTTGATGGCAAATGTATGTACCTTCTCCATTTTATGATTGCTCGAAAAACCCCATATTTCTGAGCCATACGTTAAGATTGGTTCAATCTGCGAGTCGAAAAGTTTCCAAAAAATCAAGAAGTCATTGCAGTTCAATTTTCTTAAAGATCTTAAAAATTTCCATCGTTCCTCTTTTCCCTTTTTTGCTGCTTTCCACCCATGCGCTTTGGAGACTCAGTTTTGTTGTAAAAAACAATACCTAGATATTTACATGAGTTTGTTACTGTAACTTCAGAGTCACCATAAAACCATTTTTCTCGAGCCGAAAGATGTCCTCCCTTACGGAAAATCATCACATTCGCCTTTTCTAGGTTCACAGACAGTAACAAACTATCAGATTCATGTTTTAAAGCATTTGGTTGATTTTGTAACCCTATGATAGTGTCTGACAAAAGCACCACATCATCAACAAATAGCAGTAAAAAGACTTCAACAGCACCAGGCAATAACTGTACACCATGTCTCTCTTTTTTGGCTATTTCTAATGCTAACTCATTAATGAAAAACGAAAATAGTAAGGGGCTGAGGAGACATCCTTGTTTCACTCTTCGTGGACATTCGAAAAAGTTGGAGTACATATCTTTGTCACGAAAACATGCTAACACAGAATTATATATACTTTTAAGAGACATATATGCATCATTTGATTTTATAAAATTCACTGTTCCAGCCAAGAAACTATCATACTTCGGAAGGAACTTGGGAGGTGGTGTGCTACTCATAAAAAATGTTTACAACAATTTGTAGAAGAAATTAAATTAGAATGTTATAATGCTGTGGCAGTAAAGCTAAATAAGAATGTTCTTAGTACTGACAAAGATGTTGTTTTAATTGGTTGTTATATTGCACCTGAAGGCAGTCCTCTGTATAATAACACAGAATTGAAAGACGGAGTAGTGATGTTGGAAGAAAGTGTATTGTATGCTGTACGACAGGATGATGTGTATCTGATGATTTGTGGCGATTTAAATGCAAGAATAGGATTGTGTCAATCAAAAGGCGAAGAAATGACAAACTTTGAGTCAAATTTTGGTATATTGTGATGATCCTGATGAAAAATTTTCCAGGCATTCTAAAGATGAAACTGAAAATAACTTTGGAAATTCCTTGTTAGACTTGTGCTTTATGTTTGATCTTGACATTATGAATGGGTTTTCAATTTGTGATGGCGACAAGGAGGGAGAATACACTTTTGTATCACCGAATGGATGCAGTGTTATTGACTATTTTCTTGTCCCTGATAAATTTTCACATAACTGTAACATGATTGTAAGTGATTGTCTTGATTCTTGGCATTTGCCGATAGAAATGCCGATAGAATTAACATGGAAAAATGGAATGCAAAAATGTTCAGAAACTCAGGAATCATGCATGCAAGAAAAAATCATTTTGTTGGAAGAAAACGCAT
>CM060306.1:64205853-64218353 GCA_030674185.1 Monoplex corrugatus | reverse complement strand
ACGCCAACGAGTATGAAAAGCTCAAATCGGCGCTTCTACCCAGCTACGATTTTTCAGAGCAACGTTTCCAGAGATGTTTCCATTCCAGCTCCGTTTCTAACCCGATTCCAGAGTTATCTTGAAAGATGGCTGGAGTTAGCTTGAAGAGAAAAAGATTATAATGGACTGTCCTATTCGGTCTGAAAATGCAGTTCCTGGAATTATGTCCCAAGGACCTGGCATCCTACCTTCTACAGGAGAAAGGCCAGAGCCTAGAATCCCTGACTGAAGCAGCAGCAGAGGTTCTTGGAGTCTCAAAGTCGGAAATTTGAAGTGAAGACGAAGCCAGCCACAGCATCTATGGACAGATCAAAGACAGTCCATGATCCAAGATCACCAAATTAGTGCTTGAAATGCTTCAGCTGTAGACGCGTGGGACACAAAGCCATTGAATGCACAACACGAGTGAGGACAGACAGAAGTGGTATTCAATACTCTGGCCGTGAAGAACAGAAAAGCCTGGGTCAAGCTGGAAACAGGAAAACCATGACTTCTGCCAATGTTGCCATCAGAGAAAGAAGCCTGGACAGAGAACCCTCCCAAAGAATACCCAGGGTTGCATCAGATCCAGTGCACAGAAAATCTGAAGAGCTTGAAGAGGTGGATCAGCGTGCATTCATAAACCATACTAAAAGTGACCTCAGTACTATGCCAGTAGTGAAAGGGCGCTATGAAGACACGAAAGTGGAAGTCCTTAGAGACACTGGATGCAGCGGTGTTATCATCAAGAGAAAACTCATACCAGAAGAACAGTTTACTGGCAAGAAAGGGTACCTGCAGTGCGTGTGCGGACATGTTGAATCAGCTCCATTTGCTGACATTGAGATCTCCACACCATATTTCATCACCAAGGCAAATGCCTTGTGTTTGCCTGACTCACCTCATGACATCATCATAGGAAACATTGAAGGAGCCTGAGCAGTGGAAGATCCAGACCTTGCATGGCAGCACAACTGTGTAGCAGCAACCCGTGGCTCAAGCCAGGGCAGAAAAGGAAAAGGTGACCATCCCACTGAAAAACCAGTGACTCCAGTGGAATTCCTGAGATAAACAGAGAAAAGCTGGCCCAGTTACAAGAAGCATACCCCTCTATTCAAAAGTACAGAAGCAAAACGAATACCATAACTAGGAGCAATACTAAGGTCTCTTTTGAGACGAAAAATGGGATCATGTACAGACTGTATAGACGATCGTCAGTTGATGGAGACCAGACGATACGACAAATGCTTGTACCAGCAAGCCTACGGAAAACTGTGATGGAGCTAGCCCATGACTCTATCCTAGGGGGTCATATGGGGGTCAAGAAAACAACTGACAAGGTCATGGCATCTTTTTACTGGCCAGGCATACAAGGTGACGAGGCTCGCTTTTGCAGGTCCTGTGATGTCTGCCAGAAGACAGCTCCCAAGAGAAAAGTCCCAAAAGTACCCATGTAGAAAATGCCTTTAGTTGACTGGCCTTTTTGAGAGGGTAGCCATCGACCTCATTGGAGAAATCAAGCCAGCAAGTGAAGCAGGACATCGCTATATTCTTACCTTGGTGGACTATACAACCAGATATCCTGAGGCTGTTCTGCTGAAACGCGTTGATACTGAGACTGTGGCTGAAGCGTTAAAGGCCCAACATCCGATCCAATGGATCGGGACGCATGCGCATTGAGTGTAGGCGTGGCTTTTCTAAATAAGGCAGTGCACGTGGTCGGCAGCTGTAAACAAAAGCTGTGCTAGAAGCAGCTTTTCTTCTGCCTCACCCCCACCCCGCACTCACCAGCCCAGTGAAGTTTCTCTGGTACTACCAAACCCTGACCCAAGGCACTGTCCCCGTATATTTACATGTACTGACACGTAAGTTTTTAGCGGTCCTCACAACACGCACTACTATTACCCCAGTCCCACATAGCGATCTGGTTATGAGGTTGTGTGTTTCTGCTGTAAACTGTCTGGCCATGACCCTCTCTCCAGCTGCCCTTCTCCTTTGCCCCCACACAGTCCTAATCTCGACCCCCCGTCTGTGTGTGTGTGTGTGTGTGTGTGTGTGTGTGTGTGTGTGTGTGTGTGTGTGTGTGTGTTTTGCTTCGTTGCTTGATTTAACGTCTTTTCACTATAAGTGATATTAGTTGTGTGTGTGTGTGTGTGTGTGTGTGTGTGTGTGTGTGTGTGTGTGAAGTAAAGCAATGGAAAAAATTAGTTGCTTCTGGTGTCCTCTCGTTTCTGCTACTATGCTTGTGATGTTCATCGATTGATTAATTGTATTTTCCATTTCATATATACGTCGAACAACTCGTGATGCTAAGTCAAAGCGGCAAACTACTTGAAATTTTGATGATTAATTATCCTGCAAAATTCTAAGAGAGATGGGGGGAGACAGTACACGCGGGAAGGCTGGGTTTCCTGGTCAGACTCGGTTACCACGTGATATAGGAGGCCCCACAGGGGGCACATTCCACTGAGAAAGACTTGCAAAGAAGAAAGTATTAGACTCACTTGACACTAAACGCATTGTTTATCCCCTGCACAGCCTCTCACGGCGGGAAAGAAAAACAAACCACAGGAAATGAAGCTGCAAGGTCGCCGTCTGTCTTCTGCCGCCAGTTAGGCCTATGTTACCGCGCTCAAACTTTCTTGCAGAGAATGTAGATGTGTGCTTATTTTGTGTTGTATTAAATGAAATAAATCGTTGTAGTTCTCACAGTGTTGGATATAAACATAGAAGAGAAAGAACTAGTTGGACAAATGTGGGGTAATCGTGACTGGAATGGCAGTGTACACGTGAAATAGTACTATCTTATGTGACAGTATGTTGTACTGACACTAGTGACAATGTTGATGACAGCAGGTCTGTGTCACTGACATATCTTGACACATCATCATAGTTACGCCCGATGATTCTAGACCCACTTCATGTCGTCCTTTTATCCCGTTGGGCTTTTTCACATTTGGCAGGTGTAGGATTTCACAGGGCAGTATGTACATTAGGCCTACAAACGTTCTCATATCTGGTACCAGTGAGTTTCAGTGTTGATATCAGTAGACATACAGAGAGAGGGCAAGCCAGACAGAACAGCTGCCTCTTTGTTTTGGAGCCCTGATGCTTTACAGTAACCTAAATCCTCAGCAGTGGACTGGCAGTGGATATGCCCATGTTTTAACACTCAGGCTCTAGGCTATATCCAATTTATTTATCAAAGAAATCAGTATATGGTGTTGTTTGACAAAAGTGTAGTAGTTGTAGTGCTGAGTTTGTGAAATCATGTCAGACGTGGGTGCTGTTGCCGGTGTGAAATTTGAACCCCCCCCCAGCCCTATCGATAAACCAGTCTTCGGTAAAGGGTGTTATCACCAGAGGTCAGTGTTGCTTTTATTTACTGCTCAGATGTGTGTGTGTGTGTGTGTGTGTGTGTGTGTGTGTGTGTGTGTGTGTGTGTTTCAGGCAGCATGACTGTTTTGCTTTGCAATTTCCTTCCATGTGCTTTTCTATTTTCGGTGGATGTGCCAAATAAGTTACCGTAGCTCCGCCCCTATTCCTTCGATTCGGATTTTATTTTCCAAATAAAAGCACACAACCACACTTTTTGTTACAAAGATTATAACTAACTAAAAGCAATGTTTGATAATTAAGTCTGTGCCAAAAATGAGCGAGGTAGATTCCCTCTAGTTCGAGTAATCTGCGTTTAATTGAGAGCAGACAGCGTGTGTTACCTCGCCGACGGTTTGAATTCAAGTGACTTCGCTGCAGCCTCCCGCCTTATAAACTCCTGTTGTGTCTTTAATGGACATGTTCAACAGACTGGGAGTCCCTGATATAGTTCTGTGTGACCTGGGGACGCAGTTTGTGTCTGACTTTACAAAAGAAGTTACTCGTCTCCTCAGCGTTTGCCAGGTGACCACTACACCCCACCATCCCATGTGCAATGGCCTTGTAGAGAAATACAATGGAACACAGAAGTCCATTCTGAGGAAACTGTGTGCTGACCAACCCCAACAGTGGCATCGCTACATCAATGCCTTGTTGTTTGCAGAAAGTTTAAGCACAGAAGTCCATTCTGAGGAAACTGTGTGCTGACCAACCCCAACAGTGGCATCGCTACATCAATGCCCTGTTGTTTGCAGAAAGTTTAAGCGTGGGGACTAAGTCCTCATTCTCCTGCCAACCGACTACAACAAGTTGTTGATGCAGTGGAAAGGGATCGTATTCAGTGAAAGCTGCCAAGTGGCTAAATGACTATGTAGTGAAAGTCAAAGGAAAAGAAAAGATCTTCCACGCCAACCTCCTGAAGAAATACGTTGAACGATCAGCAGAGAAGCATGTAGTGAATGCACAAAGTTGCTGAAATCCAGGGGTGGGCGCCATTTATCACTTGCAGCGTTGTTAGTGACGCTACTGATGAAGAAACAGTGAATATCGAGGAACTGTTGGAGTTAAGTGACTTCAATCCCCAAGAAACTGTAGACGATGTGGCTCTTGGGCCCCAGCTCAACAACCAGCAGCAGGCTGAAGTACATGAGATATTGAAAGAACACAAACATATTCACTAAATTTCCTGGAGAGACTGACCTGATCCAGCATGAAGTGAAGCTGACATCATCCACACCCATCAGGTCAAAGCCTTATCCCATATCATACTCCAACAGAGAGTCACTGAAGGCAGACATTAAAGAAATGCTGAAGCTGGGAGTGATACGGGAGTCCAGAGGGTCACCTTACGCATCTCAGTCGTCATTGTAAGAAAAGAGAAGGTACCAACAGAGTATGCATTGACTTTAGGCGGCTGAATAAACCTACAGAGTTTGATCCTGAGCCAATGCCAACTGCCGCTGATCTGTTCCAGAGACTGAGTGGAGATAGGTTTTCTCCAAGATTGACCTCAGCAAAGGGTACTGGCAAATCCCCATACCAAAAGAAGATATTCCCAGGACTGGTTTCGTTACTCCAGATGGGACTTCCTCCGTATGCCATTTGGCATGAAAAACTCCTGGGCAACGCTGAAACGAAGCATGAGGAAACTACTGGATGACGTGAAAGGTGTGATATTCTACTGGGACGACATTTTGGTCCATTCTAACACGTGGACTCAACATTTAGAAATCCTCTGAGGGTTTTTCAAGCAATTGACAACTGCAAACTTGACTGCAAGACCCGGCAAGTGTATTATTGGTGCAGACAAAGTTGACTTCATTGGACATCGCCTCCAGGAAGGAGTGAAAGAGGTCCTTGAGGACAACGTCAGAAAGACTGTGGAAGCACCTCGTCCCCAGACCGATAAGCAGCTGAGATCCTTTCTTGGTTTGGTGGGGTTCTACAGGGAGTACATGCCCCACTTTGCAACTGTGACAGCACCACTGTCAGACCTTCTTCACAAGGGACAACCCAACCAGTTGAGTGGAGAGCAGCACAGTATCAGGCCATCAGCACCGTCAAGGAGTTCCTGTCAAGAGAGCCAGTGCTACGGTTACCTGATCCCTCAAAGACTTTTGTGCTTAGTGCTGACGCCTCTGACGATGGTATTGGTGCAGTGCTCATGCAAGAACATGAAGGGAAGCTGTTGCCTGTTTAGTATGCCAGCAAGAAGTTGTCCAGAGCAGAGTGGAAGTATGCCACCATGGGGAAAGAGTGCCTTGCCATCGTGTGGGCTGTTCGTAAGTTTGAACTGCTCCTCCAATGGATTGGCTTTGTCTTGTGCACTGACAATAACTCTTTATCGTTTTTGGACTCTGAGTTATGCGATGGGCAATGTACCTTCAAAACTTTGATATGAAGGTGGAATATGTGAACTGTACAGACAACCATGCCGCAGGCTTTCTCAGGAGAATGTGATGTAGATGGGCTCGGATAGATGTTTGGACAGAAATTAATTGTATGTTGGGTTTCCTGTAGTAGATTGTTTCCTTTTTTTTTTCAATGTAAAGAATTTTGAGAAATCCAATGAAATTTCTTTAAGAGGGAGTTATGATACGTTTCAAAACAACAACAACAACACACAAAGAGAGAGAGAGAGAGAGAGGAGGGAGGAGAGAGAGAGAGGGAGAGAGAGAGAGAGAGAGAGAGAGAGAGAGAGAGAGAGAGAGAGAGAGAGAGAGAAGCCACTCAATATGAAAGTGCGACTGCCGATAAGAGAAGTGTGACGTCAAAATGTGTCTATGGATTCAGCTACTCTCCAGACTGGTTTGTGATTCACTCGATATTGAATCAAGTTTATTTGTTTTGGTACTGAAAATATATTTTTAAAGTCGATTTCGTTGTATGAAAATATGTAGAATTCTTTGGAACTATCTAGAAAAGGAAAACGTAGAATACCTTAGATCTTTCTAGAATGTTCCGGAAATCATAAATAAATTAATTTTAATCTGTACAATGATTGGCTAGAACTACAGAATATTCTAGAAAGGGAAGGTCCCAGAATGTGGCTATGATTGCCTGAAAATCTATGGAAAAGCCGAGAACATTCTGGAACTTTCCATAGTGTTATAAATAAAGCATGACTGTGGGTCGAGAGAGAGAAAGCGATCAAAAGAGTTGAAGTGTAAACCT
This sequence comes from Monoplex corrugatus, assembly GCA_030674185.1. Lineage (NCBI taxonomy): Eukaryota > Metazoa > Mollusca > Gastropoda > Littorinimorpha > Ranellidae > Monoplex > Monoplex corrugatus. The sequence continues at coordinate 64,211,786 of CM060306.1, read as the reverse complement.
GCTGTCAGAGATAGAGAAGTCGCTGTTGATTCGTGGAGTTGCTGCGTGTAGATTTGAGGGTTGAAGAAGAACAAATCTGCAAACTAGGAGGCTGCATCGGATGTGTGAAATATTTACCCAGTTCCTGTTATGGTTTTCTACGTTCTGCAAATAAAGGATCATTTTCGTTTAACCTTGACTGGTGCATTCTGTTTCTCAGACGAATGATCAACTGCTAGATCTTCACGAACCTGCATAAACTGCAGTAAACTATCAGACACCTACATCCTTACCTGTGACACCGTCTTTGCTAAAAAAATGAGGCTAAATAGTGTTAAAGGCACTGGGAAAGTGAAAGAACATCAGGCAGACACATATACAGGGTTTATCTAGATGTTTATACACTTTGTTCAAAATAAAAATTATAGCATCATCTACATTTTTGTTCCTTCTGTATGCAAATCTAAAAAGGGTTCAACAAAATTCTGCGTGAATTAACACCACTGTCTCAAAGACTATCATCACTGTAGACGTTACCACCACAGGACAGAGATCATTTATTCATACAAGTTACAGGTGAGGTTTTTTTTAATAATGCAGAAGGCTTTCCAGATGGATGGTATTTTCCACCGACTAAGAGACTGATTAAAATCAATTGTTAAAATCTGGTATAAATACTCTGCACAGAATTTTAGAATATTAGTGCAAATCCCGTCAGGGCCAAGCGCTTTGTTTGGCTTCACTCTTCTTAGATGAAAATCTACATCCTCTCCAGAAGTTCTCATAAGTTTGCTCTTTCATAATTTGTGTGTTCTGCGAGTACCATGTTTAAGTCGTATATTTGTTTTGAGTTTGTTGTGAACTCTTAACACCTGCAGGAAACATCATAAAGGCGATTCTAGCACCGGATAAAGATGCGGTCTAGACCACTTGCGTGCGGTCGACCAATTAGTTGGGTCAGTTAGTCTGGCAAGAAGACACGTCTTAGTTGGGGACTAAGTTGGGGACTGTTATTGATAAAACAGATAATCGGAACACCATTTGAGTATCAAATTATTTACTCAGTATTGTTGTTTCATTTATGGTTTTTTGGTGTGTGATCTTAAACTATATAATTCTGTAAAAAGAGTGCGCAAGTGAAATGGTGTAGTTAAGGGCTCGTGGATGGCCTGGGAGACAGACCTTGTGACGTTTTAAAGAAGAGGTCATCGTGTCGATGTTGTCGCGTGGACGCGTGGACGAAGTGAGCGTCCAGTTGTTGTCCAATAGTCGTCAACGTCTCAAGGAAGCCGGGAGTGGTGTGCCAATCTGTCCGTTGGTCTAGGGTTCCAGTCCTGTGTCGTCTTTGTCTTTGCGTCAGTGATGGTGTCAGTTAAATGGAGAAGTAGAGAATCCTGATGCAGTGTTGGGCCGTGTTAGAGACGCACAAGGTATATGCTGACATGAAGACAGCTAGTGGAACTTAAAAGAAAATAAAGGGTCATACAACATATAACTACAGCGAAATGAAACATAAATGATCGAAACAGAAAGTGCACGTGTCATCTTCTTATAACTAAATAATGCCACGAGAAGGCCCGTTTGAAAACTAACTGGACGAGGCAAATGATAAGAAAAATATGAAGATCATAAACCTAAAATGAAATAGAACACATAAAAGGATTAGATGTGACGTACCTGTTGATACTTATGATCCGATGGATTAGGACCAATGTGTAGAGTGCTCTTGTATTCAACGTACTGACTTGTTGGTTATTCATTTTTCTTATATCTTTTTAAACATTTGGACTAAGTATCCAGTCATAGCTATTGATAAACCAGATATTCAGACCACCATTTGGGTATCAATTTGCTTACCCAATATTGTTGTTTCATTTACGTTTTCTTTTTTGTTTGTGACCTTAAACTATTAAAAAAAAAAAGGTTAAAGGTCCCATGGCCAATATGGCCGTAGGGGCGGTGAACTGTTAAAGATTCACCGTGTCTAGGGCACGGCATTATGAAAGGCGGAGCCCATCCCTCTCCTTTCGCCGCCTTTTTTAAACCTCCCCCGACCAAGTCAGGTACCCATTCACTGCTGGGTGGACAGAGGGAGTTTTCAGGCCGGAAAAATCGAACCAGCGTTTAGCGGATTCGAACCACCGACCTTCCGCACCGCAGACGAGCGCTCTAACCACTCGACTACAGGCCCCCCCTTAAACTATATGACCATGTAAATATGGTGCACAAGTGAAATGGAGTACCTGGGGGCTCGTGGATGGGTTAGGAGACAGACCTGTTGAGAATATAGATAATATGTAGCTGAGGCCTTGTTTTGTACTTGGTTCTGAGCGTGAGTTGGTATGAGTTGTTCTATGTGTGTGTTCATTGTGCTTATGATAGTGTTGTAAATAACACTGTTTAAATTTGTCAACACGTTCTCGTGGGGTTCGGTTTGTTTTGAATTGTGTCTGCGCGGTAGCAGGGCAGGGTTAGATCTCTGTTTAGTTTTGTTTTGTTTTTTGTACGACATTAGCATGGTCTGACAGCCCTCTTGAACCATAACTTCCTTGATAAATTTGGTGCACTCGAACCAAACATCACTTCTATATCAAATAATAAAGTCTGGAATGATGTTTTCAAAGCATACACAAATTTTGTTAAAAACTCAATTAGAGGAGCTGCGTGCTGATTTATACAAACATGTTCTTTTTAATGACCGAACGAAACTTGGCAACAGAGTAATGTCATATTTAAAACAGGCCAGAACAAGAATCTATTCTTGCAGGTTTTATGAAAGAAGACGGTATAGTGTGTGTGTGTGTGTGTGTGTGTGTGTGTGTGTGTGTGTGTGTGTGTGCGCGCGCGCGCGCGCGTGCGTGCGTGTATGTGTGTGTGTGTGTGTTGTGTGTGTGTGCGCGCGTGCGCATGTGTGTTTAGTCACAAACAATTGAATAGAAAGTTTATTATGAATCTTTACTTCATTACACATTTACGATGTAACTCTGCTATAAAAAATACATACATGAAAAAACATGATGATTGATAGAAATATTTCAAGAAATCCATGCACCGTTTTACGTACACTGTACTCAATACACAAAGATAACATCCTTTAAAATGATGTCTTTAGTGATAGTAGTCAAACGCCTCTATACTGTGGTTATGTGATACAAAACTGAATAAAGCAATAATCTGGAATGCATGTTTCACTAAGTTACAAAAAAAGTCAAAAGCTTCAAACGGTTTCAAATCTGAATTGCTAGTGGAATCATTGCAACAAATGTAATTCTTAAAGACACAAAAATTGTACATTGCGTGATATAGAGTAAGAAATCTTGGAACATTCATTTTGAGAATGCAGCAGAGTTCAGCAGTTTTGGAGAATCTTGGAAAATATTATCAACAAATGTGAAAATGCACATTATCTAGAGATCACCGGAAGTTTGGTTCTGTTTGGAGCTGAACAAGGTGTAAAAACTGATAGACTGGATGATTTCACAATGCTACTTGCTAAACATTATATTTTTAAATGTAAACTAACTATACGTCAACTGATGTAATCGCAATGAAACGACTGCTGTGTATGCGACATAGAATAGAAGCATACATTGTCAGATTGGCCATGACGCAAACAGAATAGGTTGTTAAATGGTAATGCCTCGGTAAAACATAAAATCTGACGTATCTGAATATTATTTGCTCCCTAACCACTATCGACGTATATTTGAAGTACTTAATTTGTTATGTTATATTATCCTTTTCCAACTATATCCATTTGTTTAAATTGTTACATATCTTTTTCTAAGCTGATGGGATCTACGTTTCATACATAGACGGGTCTATCCAGTTTTCATGTATTATCTCTAAATGAATTTCATTGTATAAGGATGCAACCATTACCTTTTCTATAGAAGAAAGAAAACAACGTTCATATTATGTTACAAATGCATACATGGATGCATTGGACATTTTTATAATAAGATCATGCTGAAATTCTATAAAATAAAAAAAAGTCATTCTATAGAACACCCTGCACAGTTGACGTAAAACCGGAATTCACATGCGTTGTGAGCGAAAGGCTGTAGTATTTATCACTGATCACGAAAGAAACTGTTCTGTTTTTATGTAATGACTGATACTGGCACAGAGTAGGCCTAGTCGAATCTAGGTCAGTCTGTAAGCCTATACTTCAATGTGTACCTGTGGCTCGCCACAGGATGGGTGAGGGTGGTGTGCAGAGGGGAAGGGGAAAGACAGATGCGCACTGTTAAATTAATTAGCTGGCAGGGCAGAACCAACAATTAGTGGCCAGCTAAGGTGGCTTGGATATGGGTGCCTTGGCGTGAGAGAGTGTGTGTGTTGTGTGCGTGTGTTTCTTCGATTCCATGGATGACCGACGAATTTGTCTTTTATAATGTTGAATATTGTAATTGTTGTGAGAAGTGAGTGTGATTGTATGCATAGCCAAAACATTTTCCTTATGTCTGTGCACTGGGCTAAAAATAAAATCTTGTTCTTGTTCTTGTTCTTGTATGTAGTGTCATTTGTATTGTGCATGATGAAAATTAACAGACCACCTGTATATAGTACTTTTTTTTCATGTTTTCGGTTTATAGCTGTGTCATGCAAGGATACATGACATTATATATTTGAAGATAATATGTATGTATGTTAATGTTGTTCAACTTTATGTGTGTTTGTTTTGGTCAGTCTTCTCATTCTTACCATGATTATACTTCGCCATTTCTGTTCTTGTCTTTGCCTTTTGTCAAAAACGAATTGAAAACAAGTTTTCCAACCCCTACCCGGTCCAATGGTTTTTAAGTTTTATTGTGCTTTTGTGATTTATCACGTCAGCTGTCATATTTTTCACGAATTTCGACGTCAGCAATATTTTCTTGTTCTTTGTCAAGAATATCTTTTTCCAACACATTCTAATAACGATGGAATCATTTATGAACGGTAATATCAACTTCTCCTGATGCTCTATTGAGAATGTCGACAATCTTGAATAGCAGTCTAGTCTTCATTTTGATCTTTTCAGTTTCTGTTTTAACAGGTTTTCATATTTATTTTTGCTATACAACATCTGCATTGTACGAATTCTTTTCTTTTTCTTTCATCCCAATGTTTATCGTTAAACCATTTTTTTTTCGCTTTGCCACCTATAAATGTGCATCTTTTATATATGTCGCTTTGTATATCAGTTGTCGAGCGATATAATACGTTCAGATTCATTATTTACGAAGATATTTCATAATCTAATAGCTACATTCAGATGTATGAACAAACAGAGAAACACAATTGCACAATGAAGGAATATGTAGACAACTTAAATAAACAGAGAGAGAGAGAGAGAGAGAGAGAGAGAGAGAGAGAGAGAGAGAGAGAGAGAGAGAGATCCATCGAATCCATCAACTGACTATGCGATAGACTTAAAAGTCCGATCGACAAACACACAAACTCACACACCAATCGATAGACAGACAGACAGACAGACAGACAGACAGACAGACTGACAGACAGACAGACAGATAACTAGCTAGATATACAGCAAAGTTAACATGAAAGTTAACAAGAAACACCTGAGGGTGCTGGATGGAACCGAAAAGGCCGTGCCTCACCACTCTCCGGACAGTGGCCTCCCAGGCTCCACACGCCACTCAAGAGATGACAAACCCCGGGACATAACCACATCACACGCACCAACCAGAATCAAGAGAGAATGGAAGAATCCTCTCTTGCACTACTGTGGGCCTTCATCTCTCTTTAAATAATGTAAGCCCTCCCAGCCGCCTGCTCACATAGCTGTCAGCTATTTCCCCGTTTGCTATAGTCTCGACAGTTCGCAGTCCGATTGTAGTAAAACACAACGTTGTTTTACTACAATCACAGGGGGTGTTCGAACGGCCGCGAAAGTGGCCAGACATGCTGCTGTAGACACAGCATATTTTTCTGTTCAGATATGTCTG
>CM060306.1:64093353-64200853 GCA_030674185.1 Monoplex corrugatus | reverse complement strand
ACTATTTATTACATAAAGGAAAACGTGCGCGCGCGTATGCACACGCGAGCTCATACACATGCGAACAAAAATACAAATACAAAAATACAAGTGAACGCTCTATTTCTGTGTAACTCACATTCTGTGTCCGTGGATGTTATAATACTTGAAATCATATGGATAGGTCGCAAGGATGACAAGTCAGCGAAAAAACACCGTTTACCCAGAATTCAAAATTCGACTGCAGTGATTTTGATCTCATTACTGTAGTGATATTGACATTATCATTTCGGCACTGAACACCGATGCACACACACACACACACACACACACACACACACACACACACACACACACACACACACACACACACACACACACACAACACACAGAAGATGCTGAACTAGAATTCACTCAGCCTGTTAGACGTGTGACTTTGGCCCAAGTTGTTATTGTCTCTCTGTTTCATACATACACATACACACACACTATACACACATGCATACATACACATACATACATACATATATACATACATGCATACATACATACATACATACGTACATACATACATACATACATATATACATATATACATACATATGTACATACATACATACATACATCTATCTATCTATCTATCTATCTATATATCTATCTATCTATCTATTCTATCTATCTATCTCTGTATACATATATATATATATATACATACACACACACACACACACACACACATATTATATATATATATATATATGAATATATATGTATATAGGTCTGTATATATATATATAGATATACAGATAGATACACAGACTGACAGAGTAAACAGTAATCCATGACATGGCATATGATAAAGTTACTCCGTTTCCTCCTAACAAAGAACTGCTCAGTATAAAACTAACATAAATTCATTGCACAATCGTCCCCGACCCAAATCGTCCCCAGTTGGCGGATAGGGGAAATGACCTTCAGATGTGGGGGTTAGCCGCGAATAACCAATAAGTAGTAGCGGACCAAACGGCGATGGACCCAGAGGGAAGCTGGAGTATGAGGGTGGTGGCTATACTCTTAAAAGATATCATAATCCAATGACAGGTCTGTCTAAAGGAGTCAGGAGCGCCTAAAAATAACTCCTACCATCACATCAAAGTCCTGGTAAACAAGGAACAGATGGAGTCAGAAGGCTTCTGTCACCACAGCTATGGGCAGATGATACCAAAAGGAACAATGGCCAGAGCCTCCGGACAGTATGTGTACTGCCACTCCAGAAGACAGTGACAAACCACTGGTTGTATTTCTGTGAAAAACCACTGAGATGACCCAAAAGAAACAAAAAAAAGATGTAAGATTTGTCCTTCCGAGACTCCCAGGATGGACAGGCCTCAAGAGCTTCTGGGGGAGGGAGTGTCCGACCGTGAAGCACTGTATTGATGACGGTACATACGTACCTGACTGCAGCTGTTGGAGCAGTCCCGTCGACACATCTTAAAAGTAGAAAAATCTAAAATCAGGAAAAAATAAACGCAAGAAGAAAAAAACATCTCCGCTGGAAAGTGGAACATCAGAACAATGGGAGAATTAGGCAAGCTGGAGTTCTGCTGAAGGAACTAGGTGAACATAAGATCAACATATTAAGTTTGAGTGGGACCAGATGAAACACGGAAGGCATCTTCAATGATGGAGATCATACAATAGTTTTCAGTGGAAATGAAAAAGGAGACTCAAATGGAGTAGCTATCATTTTAGACAAACATCAAGCAGCATGCTTAAAAAGCCACAATGGCATCAGTGACCAAATAGTCATGGCAAAGCTAAATACCAAGCCAGCTCCATTAAATATCATCCGAGTCTATGCCCCCACATCCAGAAGCACAGAAGAGGAAATTGAAAAGTTCCACAATGACCTACAAACAACAAAGAACATGATACCCAGCACGCAGGGAAATCTGCATAATAATGAGTGATCCAAATGCAAATAGGCGAAAATGAAGACAAGGAATGTGCATGGGACCTCATGGACTGGGAAGTAGAAACGAACGGAACAGTACGCGAGCAACTTTCTGTCAAGCCAACAATCTCGCAGTCACAAACACCTTTTAACATCCAAATAGAAGGGAATATACATAAACATCATCAGCTGACAGAAGACATCAAATAAAATTCATCATGACAGACCAGAAATGGAGAACATCAGTGATGAATGCAAATTCTAGACCAGGAGTGGATTGCGAGACAGACCAAATGCTTATAACTGCAACTCTAAGTACGAAAGCATACAAACAAGACAAAGCATAGAAGCAAACCAGACACGATCTAAGATAAACCAAAAGGTCCAGAAATTAAAGTTAAATACCAAGTTGAAACAAACAACCGCTTCTCTGCTCTTAAACTGTACACACACACACACACACACACACACACACACACACACACACACACACACACACACGCATGCGCGCGCGCGCGAGCGCAAGCACACACATATCAATTATTATTTCATTATCTATAGCTCTCTCAGTATCTATTTCAAACGATACAAACGCTGTTACTCATTGATTTCCTCGTGTATTATGTCTCATGTTACTGTTTTATTGATGTATTTCTTTTTCGGTATTATAAGGTCAAGGCATAGAAGGAACGGCAAATTTGGAACATGGCTTTTAGCCAATTTTTTCTTTCACTCACTGACGTAATCCACCTCAATCAAAACTCACGTATTATTTATTTCAATCTATCTGTTAAAAAACTGATTGAAATCGCGGTATGCTATGTATTTATTCATGGCTGGAAACTGTTTTTCTCGTCATTATCGTCATTTAATAAAATCTCGCCATACGAACAATCACATAGAAAATCACTATGTAAAAATGTCGACAAAACGAGGAAAGATCATGTTTCTTCTGAAATGAGTGCGGTGACACGTTCATAAACTGGGAATTAGAACTTCATGAATCGACCGTCAGCATTTAGTGTTACAGCCATCTGCCAAGATAGACTACAACTGAGACCAAACCAGGTATGTTCTTCGGACTGTTTGCTTAGATATATAAGTTTTAGGATACAATCAAGTGTATCATGATTACTTTTGTATTCCATCGTTTCTGACAAAGCACTTCAATTGACCATTTTGAGCATATCACCTGAGATTTCTCAATTCCACTGAACAACGATTTATTGCCAGAAAAATGGTTGTTCAGATAAACTAGTTTTGTACTGACAGACAGTCTCAGAATTTTCTACGGCAGCTTCAAACCTTTTAGTTTGGTACAGATTGCTTGATCCTTCATACATTTTTGAACACGTTTGATAACGAAGAAAGAAAAAAAACTTGCAGATCAATAATTTAATGTAGGAAAAGAGGATGGAAAACGTGCCGACCATCAATGCGATAACACTGCCATACCCGGATCCAGCACTGTATTAGGATATACCGACAAAAATGAGGCGTGACATCATAACACAACACCAATGCTGAATAAAAATTTGTACGGATAAGTCGAGATGTTTCAATAATCAGGAAAGTATATGAACCTGATTTGCCTAGTACCTGATTTATTGAGTGTGGGGCAAACTGGCTGGAATAGCCGGCTGTGAGTTATCACTGTTGCAAACTGACCAAGACGATTGATGATGTGGGGTCAGCAGTGTGTCCTCTTCTCACTGCGTCCTCCAGGAAAGTGATTACTGGTCCCAGTGTGTGACCCTGCCATCTAGACAGAGCTAATCATCTCTGAGTCGGAATGGTCCGAGGCTTCGTCACTGCTGGCCTCGATGCGTGTCTTGGGCTTGCGGCGGCCTGGCCTCCTGGCGGCTCCCCGGGGTTCAAGTCCCAGTGTCTCCTTGCCGTCCTGTCACACAGAACAATCACTATTTCAAACTGTGTTATGCATGGCCACTGTACTGATTATTTCACAACACGTGACTGCAGCTGGGAAGTGGGAATCGACGCTAAATACTAACAAAGGATCCAGTGCCCACCAGACACCACACAGACACACAGACAAACACACACACACACAAGCAAACAAACAAACAAACAACACACACACACACACACACACACACACACACACACACACACACACAAAGATATATATATATATATATATATATATATATATATATATATATATATATATATATACACACACACATACACGTTTCAGCCTGTAGAAAAGATTTGAAGGGATAAATTGAAGCTGAATGTCTAATATGGACAGGGTGTTCTTTCCATTACAGCTGGACCATGGAGACCAGCAGGTCAACGTTGAACATAAGATTTTGTTTTGAAAGATGGAACGCAAAACACTCCCAAATATGCGTGGGGTGTAGATGTTAAGAATATCAGAGAATCACAATGGTATCGACCCTTTTTATTTTTCTCGCTGCTTCCTGTCAGGAAAGTAGCCCAGCAGTGCTGGGCTGCAGCTTGTCCTTCCAGTCGTGATGTCACCTCAGCAGACAGGGCAATGGATGGGTGAATGGGTGGGTGGTAGTTCGTTTATGACTGAAATGCTTGTGTATATCTCATTTCTCTTTCTCTCCCTTTCCCCTTTGCTTATGCATGTCTGTCTGTCTGTCACTTGCTCTCTCTCTCTCTCTCTCGATTTATAGAAGAATGCAACAATACTCAAAAGCGATAGATGTTCTCCCTGTCGCCAATTTAAATCACTCCACGAACCAGAAAAGTAGTTGAATGACGAACTATAAGAAATTTCGTGGCTTCCTCATGAGATTTAGTTTAGGCGTGAATGAACTAAGTGTTTTTATACAAAAAGACTGAAAATTCCCTGCTGCTGTATCCAAAGTGAAACAAGTGTCTCACATTGGACACAGCAGCAGGGAAGTTTCAGTCTTTTTCTAATAATTTTTGTATCTGGTGTTTGTTTGTTTGAAATATTACGCTTGACAAAGGCCAGTTGGCAGAAAATTTGCGCCTGTCTTGTTTTGTTGTATTAAATACTCGTTCGTTTTCTTCTTTCGTGTTTTTTCTTGTTCCAGAAAATAATGTTAGGAAAAAAACTGTCCCTTTTGCCCCAATATCTTAGAAGATGAATCCCATTTTCTGTTTGGCTGTCAAGTCTATAAAGACATCAGAAGTAAGCATCAAGGAAAGCCAAGCAGCATTATTTTGAATTTTTAGTAGCATGTGAATAAGATATTTTGGCAGACCAGCAAAAAGTGCATTGAAAGATTTGAGTTGAGACAGAACAAACGAATAAACAAGAACTTCTAATGGCACCAGTGGAAAGATAATGGTGAAAAGCACTGATTTTTCTGAGTTCTAGACGTGCCATTCGCATATGTTGGAAAAGTTTAAAGGAAAATGTCTATCGAACACCATTTAGTGAGAATGCAATGTCGGTGCCATTGACAGATACAGCAGGTAACCACAATAACAACAACGACCACAGTGATTACAGCGAGAACACTAACAAAGGCACCATGACCACAAACGCTTAACAAACCGCAGGTTACAGTAGTAGTAGAAGTAGTAGTAGTAGTAGCAGCAGCAGTAGTAGTAGTAGTAGTAGTGTAGTAATATTTGAAGAGTGTCAAATCCAATCAAAGGTCACGCATACCGCGAAGGGAAGGGCATCAGGGGAATGGGACACAAGGATGGGCACATAGACGGGGAACCACTGCTGGACAAAAACAAATGTCTTCAAGTTAGATTTGAAGGAGGACAGAGTATTTGACTGTCGAAGAGACAGGAAAAGCTCAATCCAGTCAGAAAATGAACGGCGACTAGCCGTGAAATACCTGTATCTCTGAATATGTAAGTAAGTAATGTCAGAAGCAGAACGGAGAGGTCGGCCAGGGATGTACATTCGCAGGCAGTCACAAGGATAAGTAGGCGCAATACCATTAATACACGTGTAGCATAATGTACTGGTTTTGTATATAAGTCTTTGACAAATAGGCAACCATTGGAGAAAGTCAAGTGAGGGAGCGACATGATCACGCCTCTTTTTACGATTGGCAAGACAGGTTGCAGAATTCTGAATATACTGGAGGCATGCGACGGAAAAAGCAGGTAAGCCAGACAAAAAAGAGTTACACTAATTGATACAGCACATGATAAGAGAATATGCAAACTTAGATGCTGCTGAAGTTGAAAGATAACGGAGAATAAAACCGAAATATCGCAGTTGACAGTAACAAGACTGACAGATTTGGCTGAGGAACTTCCGCATATAGGGTTGAGGATCAAGAACAAAGGCAAGGTTCTTGGCAGAATCAGTAAGTACACCTGTGTTGTCACCTTGTAGGATAGAACAAAACTTTTACGGTGGAAAACTTGTATTCGGTTCCAGTGAGCAATGCTTCTGTCTTATTTCCATTCAAATACAGGTTAATCTGTATCAACCAGTTCCGGGTTTCAAATAACGAACAGACGTTTTGGGAAGAAGAGCTAAAGATTTTCAGGAGACGCATTGTTATTGAGTTTCGACTCACCAACGTACAAATGATACTTGCTGCTGTGCTGACTATTGACACTGGCAAGTGGTGAGGTGTAGAGTGTGAAGTGAATTTGTCTAAATACAATCTTGCCTTGGGAGACCCTGTAATATATTATGTAAGTTTCATTGGTTGGGACTTGGACTCATTTACTATGATTGACTGAAGGCAGTCAGAGACGAATGACAAAACCCTCGAAAAAGCACTACCATGGATTCCGAGTGTGTGTTTAAGTTGATAGAGGAGGATAAGGTGGTCGATAGAATCAAAAGCAGCAGAAAGACCCAAAATATTAAGTAAAGAAATTCGGCCACAGTCAGCTGAAAGCAAGAAATCATTCATAATGCGAATGACGGCAGTTTTTGGTGTTGTAGTCGAATAGGATGCAACTTGAAAAGGATGATAAAGATTATTGGCCGCGAGATGATTATTCAACCTTTTCGATACCACTTTCTCAAGAAGCTTTGAGAGGAACGGCAAACTGGAAACAGGCCGATGGTTTCTGAGAGTTTTAGGATCGAGATTAGTCTTTCTCAGCATAGGTCGAACAGTTGTGTATTTTTGACAGAAGAAGGGACATATCCAGTGAGAAGACAGGAGTTAATCACATGCGTTATGAATGCAAGAAGATCATGAAGTGTTTGTAAGAAAAGAGACGCAGGCATGCGGTCGAGTTCATGAGACCTGACACATCCGTCAGAATGCTGACAATCAAAGCTTCAGAGGCTCGATGAAATTTGTTGAGTAGGCAACCTGTGAATGGAGGATCCAAGGGATCACAGAAAAAAGCTTTTGTCAGTCTTGGCTCTTGATCAGAGAAAGAGAGGGGAAAAAAAGCTGAAAAAATCCTCTGGGAGATTTGACGGACTGATGTTAGAGGAAAGTGTAGATGATTTCGGGGTACTCAAAAGACCACGCATGACAGAAACAAGCGTTTTGTATATGTAGATTCAAGGGTCTGGGTAGAAAAACAGTCACTTTTACATGTAACTTTAGCAATTATTTTCATAACTCTTTTGTTCTTGAAAAACCTGTGAATCAACTGGCGTTCAGAGTCTACGTGCTTGTTTGGCCGTCCTTATTCCATTTGCGTGCCACAGTGCAGATGGGAAATCAGGCATGGATGGTTGGGGATGCATGCTCATGTAGAAGCTGATGCAAGAGAAGGTAAAGATTTCAGGTTGCAACAGGTCACAAATTTGCTTTTAGCATAGAGGTTTAGACAGACTGAAAAATACAACATAGCAGAAAGTTCATCGGTGTTGCAGACGACCAGCCAGTCAATAATATGGCATTTAACGTGTGCTCGCTGGCCACCACAAAGCAACAGAATGTTTAGACAGACAGATGGAAGCGCTTAGTTTCCAGGTCATCTTGATCATCAAAGCGTACCATAAAAATGACGATCTTTTCTGATCTAAAAGCGTAACAATCAAGGAGAGACTCAATTTCATTATGGAACATGGAGGGAGTGTGTTTGTACAGCTGGGAGGAGGATGGTAAATAAAAGAGACAATAACAAACTGGTCTGACAAAGAAAAACGACTTGAGCAGTTTGAAATGAGAGTAGAAAAAGTAAAGTAGAGGAAGAAAGAAAGACAAGAATCAAGCAGGTCATTATACACAACAGTAATCCCGCCAAAAGGAACCTCGAATGAAGGAACAGAGTTTTGTAACCTGGAAGTGTAAGCTGTTACATTTGTGGCTCATAGACATTTGATTTTAACCAAGTTTCTGTTAAAGAAATTATATCAAAGTTTTTTCTTTTTCGAAAATATAGTTTGAGATTCAATCAGTTCTTGCGCTGTATGTCTTTTCTGCAATGATATTATTGTTAAAGTTATAGGATTATATGTAATATATTTTTCTTGTCAATCATAACGTTGTAAAGAGAGATGATTTTTTTCATCAACCTCTCAAATCTGATTATATTTATTACCGGTAAGTATTTGCAAATGTTCCTCTATAATTCTGTTAGAACTGACAAACTGATCACAGGCTGGAAAGTTGCTGGTAAATATGACACAACAGTTACATGAACAGGTTGGAAACTTTCAAACTTCTTCTCATATACTGTCTGAATATCGTTTTTCTTTGTTTGTACTCCTTATGTCGTTGTGTGCAAGTATTTGGCTACATAAGACTGCAAAACTGTGCACATTTGTTTAGGCGATAAATTTGATTAGAGATGAATATCTGTGTTTGATTTTAGTTCTAGTATTCTCTGGATATTTATACAAAGAGCAACGCACGTTTTTTATAATACAAAATTGCATTTAGTTTCAGTTTCATTTTGTTTGTCAGGATGACGTCTCTATGCTCGGAATGAATTCCATATGCACTGACGCCACTGGTGCCATGAGGGGAAAGATCCAAAATAATCAAGGCACAAGCCTTACGCCTGCACATAATTCCATGAGCTCGCCAGGTCCTGAAATCCTATCTAGCCTATGGATTTCGTATCTTGCACTAGTATTTGTATCAGTATGTCATTGGAACAATCTACATTTGTGTTCGTAATAGTGTAATTATGTATTACAATATATGTCTGTATACTTAGCCTTTTACAACAGATCTAAGAAATCCAAAGAAACTAACAGTTAAACGCACAACGAAATGCAGAAAGAAAGTAGAAAATGAATTAAGATGGAAAGGAAGAAAGAAATCGATGCTCCCATACTGCAATCACGAATGTCAGCACTTTCAGACAACATCCGTACTTCCATACACAGTAAAAATTCCATTTTCTATTCCCCATGCACATTTCTAACCTCACCCACTGAGTTCCTGCACCCACTCCCTCCCTCTATACACGTTCTGCTAGCTCCAAGAGTGGGTGAGTAAGGTTCAAACTATTGGATTACTGAGTGATCAGACTCTGAGTCTCCTGCCTGACCCATGCTGAAAGGGCGACGTGATCAGCTCCATCACCTTTAAGTGATTTCACATGTCTACTAATATACTTACATGTAAGATTCACTTGCTGAGTTGCTACGATGGCGGTTGCGATTGCAATGATGATGACGATACTGTTGTTAGTGAAGGAAGGTAATGATGACAGATTGGAACAAACGACAGGTACAATCAAGTCCTGTGTGGTACATCGTTATAATGATTACAATGATGATGACGATGATGATCGTGGTACAAGTGTATCATGTGTTACAATGGGATCCTGCAGATTCTGTTGGCTGAAGTTATGACAACGATGACCACAATGACGATAATAACATTTGATACGACAGGTGTAAGCTAGCTCAGTGTACATTGCTAGGTTGGCTGTCAGAGACAGAGAAGTCGCTGTAGATTTGTGGAGTTGCTGCGTGTAAATTTGAGGGATGAAGAAGAATTCTGTAAACTAAGAGTGGTGCATCAGGTGTGTGAAGTTTTACTCAGTTCCTGTTACGCTTTCTACGTTCTTCAAAGAAAGGATTATTTCCCTTTAACCTGGACTGGTGTATTCTGCCTCTGAGAAAAATGATCAACTGCTAGTTCTTCATGAACCTGCATGGACTGCAATACACTACCAGTCACCTACATCTTTACATATGACAAAATGTTTATTTGTAAAGAACATGAAATCTTTGTAGATTGTTGCAGAATGTTTTCAAATGTTGACCTCTATGATCCATTACGATGGAAAAAGAAAGCAAACATGTACGTATGCTCCCAAGAAGTATTCATATGTGATTCCTTAGCAGTTACAAAACCAATCGAAATTGCGCAGTCATATTTTTGTTGATCTGAATCTTCTCACACCTTCCTGCATTTTTTGTCGCTTTCTTTTCTTTTTTTCTCGGGCAGAATGAGAAAAAGGAGAACTGTGCGCCCTCTATCTTCGGCCCGGCTTTTCACGTTCCTCTGACAGATGGAGCAAGACGGATCCGAGAAAGAAGCAAGGAAACTCCATTGGCTTGGCATGAAGCCGGCCCTCGCGTGTCCATTGTCCCGATATTTATCACCCCTTGGCTGGGCCAGTCTGGCTGCGAGCACGAAGCCCGTCAGTGGGCCAAATAAAGATTAAACGGGGGGCTAGGACAATCGGCGAGCCAACATCGCTCGCTAGCCGGAGAGTCAGCTGAGCTAGCAACAGTGAACAATGTCGTTGTGTTTGCCAGGGGGTGGGTGAGAGAGGCAGCATTCTGTGACGGGACACTTTCTGAATTTTGTTTGTTGTTGACCCAGTCTGGAACATTTGGACAGTTATGGACAAGGAGTGGTGGAAGGATGTGCTTGTTAGAGGATGAGAAGAAAATTCAGATAACGGAAAGACCCTTTCTTTCGGGTGATGTTTTGAATGGATGTGGATAAAATAAACCGTCAGTGACGTGACGGTTAGAGAATTGGAGTAATTATTGACTTCAAAATGAACTTGATGAATACATGTAAAGGTTGATTGTGTTTACTCCGTTCAGGTAAAATAAAATGATCATTACTGCTGTGATATACATGCATAACTTGGTCATATCCAACGAATGTAGCCTGTGCATGTTTAACCAATGTAAGTGCAGTCTGAGAGTATTTGCGACCTACTTCTACAATATGGAGACTGAAGAAATAGCTAGGCTACATTTTCCAATGTCATTTGAAAACTCAACAAGACCAGTAATTATAGCATCATCACCGCCATCAAGGAGCAATGATACAATCAACATTAATTAAACAAAACAAGTAAACACACATTTCCTCAGAGAAGCAAAAGATAAGAACAGAGAAACTAGATGGTCGAGACATTCTAAACACTCTTTTTCTTTGATAACCTGCCCCATCCTCTTTTCTAATTACTTCCTAAAAAGAGATGTGTTATAAAACGGATATGTTTTGTGTGTTGTGTTGTGTTGTGTTGTGTTGTGTTGTGTTGTGTTGTTCTATGTGCGTGAGAGAGGAGAGAGAGAGAGAGAGAGAGAGGGGGAACAAGAACAAGAACAAGAAAACATTTTATTTACGAGGGTATGAAATAAGCAAAATGTACACATTTTACATGCAGTCCTCACCAAAGGGGTCTACATCAACTACACGTAAATTTTACCTTAGATAACATAGATACTCAGAACAGATTCATTACATTTTCAGTCAAAGAAATACATTAAGGACGAGGAGGGAGAGAAAGAGGAGAGAAGAAGAGCAGAGAGAGAGAGAGAGAGAGTGGAGAAAGAGAGAGAGAGAGGAGAGAGAAGAGAAACAAAGGGTCAAAAATAAGCAAAATATATGCTTCTTTACAACAAGCGTTTCATCCAGTAGGGTCTACATCACACTACACCTAACTTATACCTTAGATAAGGTAGATATTGTCAGTCAAAGAAAAACATTGAAGAGAGAGTGGGGGAAGGAAGAAACAGAGAGAGAAGGGGAGAGAGTAGTGGGGAGAAGAAAAAAGGGAGAGAGACACTAGAAGTGAAGAGAGAAGAAAAAGAAAAAGAAAAGGCAGAGTACACCCAAACATGGTCACATTATACTATGCATGAAATTCATTAAATTATTTTCTACAAGATAGCTGATCACTGCTATGTAATAGAAGAATTAATTACTGCAGGAGCTGTGCAAAATAAATCTTTTCAAAAATTGTGAAACTGATATGTTTTCTGTAAGTATGTTCCAGGGAGTAGCACCTGAGTAACTGAGGCTGGTTTTAAGAGGTTAATCTTGGGAAGGGGACGTTAGTTTTCCTTTGTTACGGTGTAGGATTTATAAGGAAGGTTTTGTGTTTGTTATTCGGAGCATATCCATTTCTTATTTTGTGCACAAATAGTCCTTTGTTATACTGAAGTCTAAGTTTTAATGGCAAAATATCAATTCCTTATAGTTGGAGTAAACTATACTAGTGTTTTTCAAGAGAATGAATTTTAAGTTCTTTTATGGAGACTAATAAGAGGTTTGAGCTTATTACGCTGGCTGAATCCCAAGGGCCGAGCATAATCTATTGATGATTGGGTATGTGCGTGAAAAATAGTTTTCTTGATTTTAGATTTAGATTTTTTTTTTTATCTTAGACAATTAAAATCGTTGTATTGAAACAGATTTACATAGCTTGCTTATATATTATTATTATTGTTACGCCTAAGATGTCATTTGAAAACTCAACAAGACCAGTAATTATAGCATCATCAACGCCATCAAGGAGCAATGATACAATCAACATTAATTAAACAAAACAAGTAAACACACATTTCCTCAGAGAAGCAAAAGATAAGAACAGAGAAACTAGATGGTCGAGACATTCTAAACCACTTTTTCTTTGAAACCTGCCCATCCTCTTTTTAATTACTTCCTAAAAAGAGATGTGTTTATAACGGATATGTGTTTTTGTTGTGTTTGTGGTTGTGTTGTGTTGTGTTGTGTTGTGTTGTGTTTGTTGTTTGTGCGTGAGAGAGAGAGAGAGAGAGAGGAGGGGGGGGGGAACAAGAACAAGAACAAGAAAACATTTTATTTACGAGGGTATGAAATAAGCAAAATGTACACATTTTACATGCAGTCCTCACCCAAAGAGGGTCTACATCACACTACACGTAAATTTTACCTTAGATAACATAGATACTCCAGCAACAGATTCATTACATTTTCAGTCAAAGAAATACATTAAGGACGAGAGAGGGAGAGAAAGAGAGAGAGAGAGAGAGAGAGAGAGAGAGAGAGAGAGAAAGAGAGAGAGAGAGAGAGAGAGAGAACAAAGGGTCAAAAATAAGCAAAATATATGTTTCTTTACAACCAGCGCTCATCCAGATAGGGTCTACATCACACTACACCTAACTTATACCTTAGATAAGGCAGATATTGTCAGTCAAAGAAACACATTTGAAGAGAGAGAGGGGGAGAAGGGGGAAGGAAGAAACAGAGAGAGAAGGGGAGAGAGAGAGTGGGAGAGAGAGAGAAAGAGAGAGACACAGAGAGAGAAAGAAAAAGAAAAAGAAAAGGCCAGAGTACACCCAAACATGGTCACATTATACTATGCATGAAATTCATTAAATTATTTTCTACAAGATAGCTGATCACTGCTATGTAATAGAAGAATTAATTACTGCAGGAGCTGTGCAAAATAAATCTTTTCAAAAATTGTGAAACTGACATGTTTTCTGTAAGTATGTTCCAGGGAGTAGCACCTGAGTAACTGAGGCTGGTTTTAAAGAGGTTAATTCTTGGGAAGGGGACGTTAGTTTTCCTCTTGTTACGTGTAGGATTTATAAAGAAGGTTTTGGTTGTGTTATTCGGAGCATATCCATTTCTTATTTTATGCACAAATAGTCCTTTGTTATACTGAAGTCTAAGTTTTAATGGCAAAATATCAAATTCCTTATAGTTGGAGTAAACTATACTAGTGTTTTTCAAGAGAATGAATTTTAAAGTTCTTTTATGGAGACTAATAAGAGGTTTGAGCTTATTACCGCTGGCTGAATCCCAAAGGGCCGACGCATAATCTATTGATGATTGGGTATGTGCGTGGAAAAATAGTTTTCTTGATTTTAGATTTAAGATTTTTTTTTATCTTAGACAATTAAAATCGTTGTATTGAAACAGATTTACATAGCTTGCTTATATGATTATTATCTATTGTTACGCCTAAGATTTTATGAAAATTAACTTCTTCAGCAACCTGTTTACATACATATATTGGTGGTATTTTAAATGGTAAGTTTTGCCTTGGTGGTATTTTAAATGGTAAGTTTTGCCTTTTCTGTCTTGTTGTTAGAAACATGCATTTCAATTTTTGTGAATAAAGTGACATATGATTAAGTTCAGTCAGTTCTATCAAATCTGTACCACTGTTTATTAACAATTAAGAAACTCGTATTACATCGGGGGGATTTATATGTATTGTTGTGTCATCTGCAAACAGATCACAATGGGCATTTATAGAGAGAGGAAGATCATTAATATGTAATGAAAAGAGCAGTGGGCCCAGGACCCTGAGGTACTCCATACTTGATAGTGTTAAGTGTAGATGTAGTTGAGTTAATATTAATTAGCTGTTGTCTGTTGGTGAGGTAGGAATTAATGAAATTTTGTGTTTTTGTCGATATCCCGTATGCAGCTTATTATTATTATTATTATTATTATTATTATTATTTTGTCATTAAAAGGTATTGGTTGATGACATCAAAAGCTTTCTTAAAATCGACATATAGGACACCATAAAAATCATTATTGTTGATATTAATTAGCCACTGGTCAACAAGGCCTGTTAGCGCTGTATGACACGAGTGTTGCTTTCTAAATCCAGATTGTTTTGAATGAATAAGGTTATTTGAATTCGTGTATAAAGAGATATGTTTATTCATGTGTTTTTCAAGGGGTTTTGAGAGAGAGAGAGAGAGAGAGAGGGGGGGGAGAGAGAGAGAGAGAGGGGGAGAGAGAGAGTGAATGTGTGTGTGTGTGTGTGTGTGTGTGTGTGTGTGTGTGTGTGTGTGTGTGTGTGTGTGTGTGTGTGTGTGTGTATTGGTCTTCTTAACTAAACGTGGGTGCTATTCTTAAGTCCTAAAAATGCTATTCTTATATTCTATAAAGTCAGAATTTTTGTTGTTTTTTGTTCATGTTTCTGTGTGTTCTTGGTCCTATTTCTTGAAGATGTTTTTTTTTAATTGTATTTTTAATCACTTCATCGTCATACTTTGGTCATTTCAGATGTTCAAGACAATGGCAGAAATCACTGTTTCAGTTGTTATTAAAGGAAGGGTTAGTGGCATGTCCACCGATTATGGCAGGTATGGGTTTGAGTCCCCCTACCAAGTGTCATCTCCATTAATTGTCATAGGGTTGGGATGTCGACTCAGAACGATAGACAAGAGGACAGAATCACCAGGACTAGATACAGTCAAACCAATCAATAGCCCATTCCAAATGAGGAGAATACAGGTTTATGAACAAAGACACAACATGGCTCATCCAATTATTGTACGTCACGCATCTTAACCTATCGTCTAATAAATTCTATACATAATCCAATAACCAAAGACAACTTACTTGATCCAAAATGCAAGGGGAGAACACAGCATTGTAGCACCGTTCACAACTTCTAGCATTCAACATTTCACCAAGACCAGTGATCCACTCTCACATCCTATATGCACAGGAAGTATGCGTTCCCAGGCGTGGACCCACTGTTTCCTATATCTAAGGTTCAAATCTCTAGCCAACTGAACAATGGTGTAGTGCTCGCATTCTATGCTGAAGACAGCCTTTATTGTATCTAACTTGGTCTACTATCTTTTCTCTGACTGGTTCCTATCTAAAATGTTCATCTTTACTGTCGGGCTCCTTGCTGCTTTCTCTCTTGTCTGTCTTCTGCCTAACTGCTGCTTTCTTTTGTGCCAGCCCCTTGCAAACTGCCCTGTCAGTCTGCAGCAACAACCGAGGGCCTCACTTTTCTCCAAATATGGGGTGGGTTTTGGCCACGTAGCGACGTGATGGTAATGTAGAATCGTTCGACCCATCCGCTGGTAGATTTATCTCTCTGACCTCACCTGATTGGTATGCATGCCTACCTGTTGGTCAGCAATTTCTCTCTGATCAGTTATTTCTCTAAGACGCATATACTAATAAAAAAAAAAGGCTAACACTTGACTAAGTTGACTCTGTCACAGTGTCATGAAATCAATCCATGTATATTCTAATCCTGCCTGGACAAATTAAGATTTTCATCAGTAGTGTAGATTTATGGAAAAAGAAAAGCTCTGCCAATACATAATGAAAACGTAACGGATTTTGAAAAAGCAAATTAAAAAAAACCAAAGTTATAAAATGGATATATTTGCTTAATTGGATAAAATGTTTGTTTGCATAAACACATAGAATGATTAAGCCATACTCATATTCTTCACTGTTATTATCCACAAAAAATACAGGTAACCTTGAAAAATCCAAGGTCAATGAAACTTTAATGGTCTATTGGAAGCTATTTTTGACAATAGAGACCAAATGCAATTACATTTGACTCATAAATCTCGTAATTATGACGAAATATGTGTACTTAAGCAAACTTGTACCTGTGAGCTTTCCAATTATGCCAATTTCGTCCAAACTGTGGTATTCATGAGCCTAACTCCAGGTATTACTAAATTATGAAAGCATTATGTTCACTGTAGTCTGTAATAGTGATATTGCTGTTCACACAAATGAAATAACTAACTTTATTATAGAAAGTTATCATATGGCTTAACCATTTCTGTAACAGCAATTGAGACTGCCTATATGCTTTCATTTCGCTGTCACCTTGAAAAAGCATCAGAGGAAAGAAAATGCAAAGAAAATGCAGACATTGACAGCAGTGAAGACAATTTGAATATCACGAAACTCTTGAGAAAGTGTTGTTTACACATCTTCTTAAATAAAAGTGTAATTTCAGACACCTTCTGGTCCATGTAATCTTGTGCTTGGTGCCATAAACATTAAAACTTATGCATTTGTGACTTCTCAACCTTTCACATTCTTAAACTGAATTTGGTAAAGACCCATTCAAAAACGGCTAAAAAATCCTTACCAACACGTTTTCATCACAAACATACACACAGACGCACAGAGACACATACAAACATACCTCTTTTCTGGTAGATATGAAATAATCCCACCCCCTCCCTGGTTTGAAAAAAGAAAACGGAGATTAAAACAGAAGAAAAACAAAAACAAAACAACAAGACAGAAAAGCAAGCAGTCGCAAAACAAGACACAAAACGTATCGTATCACCACCCACCACTCTTATCATTAAAAAAACTGAAATCAAAATCAAAATCAAGTAGACAACACCAAATACACATTTCTGTTTGATGCACTAATGAGAACCCAATATCAAATGCCATGATAGAACGCTTATACTTGAAAAGAAGACCGAAACAAATTACATAAGCAAAAAATTTTGCAAAGAGCTATTCTTCAAATTCATTTGGACTTACTTGCATTACATGTAATCTAACTTTTTACTAGAGCACAGGTAACTCAAGCTATTAGGAGAACTGACCAAATTCCATCATCTTGTTACGGAGCCTGCATCTTACCTGGGAGTGTATGCTGTGTGGTTTCATGTTTCCGCAAGGCAGCCACTGACATGATTGTCACGGCAGTTTTGTTCATTTTTGTATTTTTTCCCTTTTCTTCTTGTTTGAGGACAGGAGTATTTGGTTGGGTCAGTGTGTGTGTGTGGAGTCTTCACCATCTGGGTCAAAATTCACGTGTCCAGTTACAGTCTACCTGTGCCTGTGTGTGGGTTTTATGTGATTTTTGTACCTTGGCTATGAATCGATGTTTCACCTGACCCGTGTTTATGCCTAAGATACGTTTTACGTGGATCTATATGTGTAAATTTTGTGTATTTTTGGTGCTGTTTATGCAAATATTTTTTTCTGTCAACTTGTGTTGGTGGGCTAAATTAGGGATTACCTGGTAACCATGTGTATAGATTTTTGCGTGTTTTTTTGGACTGTTCTCTGTGAGCTGTAGTTCTGAACTTGTTGTGTTGGCTGTAGAGCAAAGGAGTAGCCAGTTGGTGTGGGGCCTCCCTCTGCAACAGACGGTTTGCAGTTAGGGGGGTGGGGTCTGGCCAGTTTCTGGTCAGATGAGTTTGTGGGGGGTTTTTTTCTTTCTTTTTTTTGTTAAGATATAGTAGTTTTGTGTTAGTTTAATTGGAGTTGGTTGTCCTTCTGCTTCAGACGGTTTGCAGTTGGGTGGATAGGGCCAGTTGCTGGTCAGAGTTGTTAGTTTAGTTGGTGTTGAGTACCTCCTCTGCTTCAGACGGTTTGCAGTTGGGGGGATAGGGCCAGTTTCTGGTCAGAGTCACCACTTGTAGTTGGATTTCGTGTCCTAGAAGTGGGTGATTTCATTGTGGGTCTGCGTAGTTGTGTGAAGTTTGTAGAGGTCTCTGTGTTTTGTTGGTCTGCATAGTGGTGTGAAGTTGTGGAGGTCAATGTGTTTTTGGCATGCAACCAGGAGTGACTCGATGCCTGTATTTTTCTTCTGCTACAGACGGTATGCTGCGGGTGCAGTGGTCAGTCATTTCATTGTTGGTCTGTGTAGTTGTGTGAAGTTGTGGAGGACTATGTGTCTTTGGCATGCAATCAGGAGTGACTCGACACCTGTATTTTTCTTCTGCTACAGACGGTATGCGGCGGGTGCAGTGGTCAGTGATTTCACTGTGGGTCTGCGTAGTTGTGTGAAGTTTGTAGAGGTCTCTGTGTTTTGTTGGTCTGTGTAATGGTGTGAAGTTGTGGAGGTCAATGTGTTTTTGGCATGCAATCAGGAGTGATTTGACGCCTGTATTTTTCTTCTGCTACAGACGGTATGCGGCGGGTGCAATGGTCAGTCATTTCAATGTTGGTCTGCATAGTTGTGTGAAGTTTGTAGGGGTCTATGTGTGACGCCTGTTATTTTCCTTCTGCTACAGACGGTATGCGGTGGGTGCATTGGTCATTCACTCCAAATTTTGTCAACATTGTCATGTGTGAGTATGGTGTATAGGTGTCATTGTCAGGCATGTATCCAGCAGTGAATAGTCATCTACTCTCTGTTGTTACTGTTGATGTGTGGTTTGGTGGCTAGGTTGGTGTTGGTAGCTGGGTTCGTCGCCATATTTATAAATAGAGTTTTCTTGCTGTGTCCAGTCATAGCTGTTTGTCTAACTACGGGTCAGTAAGGGAGGTTGTATTCAGAGATTCGCCAACGTGAGGGGAGAAGAACACCCATGTCCTGCGCCAGTCATCATTGCTGTCCTTGTGGTCCTGGCTCTACGAGGAGGTGCACGAGTCTGAGCTCCGGAAACGTTACGATCGTCTGAGGCAGGTGCGACCAGAGGGGCTTCTACAGCTGCGTCTTCTGGCAAGATCGGCAGTATTTCCATGCCACGAGCCTACGGCCCAGCCGTCCTACTTGGCTCATTTCATTGGCGCCACCCTTTGCAGGACTCCACGTCTGCTGCAGTGACTTGTTGGTGATTAGTAATCCTAGCATCAGAACATCCTACGGACCAAAAATCTTGGTATGGACTGAAACTTTGCTGTGAGTGTGTGTGTTTGCTATGTTTCAAAGTGAATTCCGTTGTTTGAAGATGTGAAATGTATGTAAATGTTGCTTTTTGGGGTGCCATGTATATAGCAATGCTTCTAAGAGATTTCTGTTTTGAAGATGCGAAATGTATATAAATGTTGGTTTTTGTGGTGCCACCCCCAGTTATGCTATATTTACATATATGAATTGTGTGAATGATGCGTCATGTTGTCTTGTTTGTCTGTAATAAAATTCGTGTAACTGTAACGTATCCAAGGATTTACTTATTTAGTCATAAACGGGTGTGTTAGAGTTGATAGATCTGTTTCTCTGTCTTTCCCCTCTAGTTCAAGCCTTAGCGAGCTTGACAATGATTTATATGATCTTTATTGTGTACATTTAGTATTCTACATGAGTATACACATGGAGAGGTGGCGGTGGTGGTAGGCATATATGTATATATGTGTGTACCTGGAAGATCGGAAAATCTTCATTCTTTACCCACCAAATTGAGGTGTTCAAGCAGACTGAACCCAACACTTTCTGACTGGACATCAAACGTTTACCCACTTGACTCCCGTGCCTGTTATCCAAAGTTGCTTGATAAACTAATAACATAGAAAAGAAATTCCCCTGGAGAATGAGGGAAGAGGAGCAGGAGGAAGGGATGTATTTGTATTGGTGGCCAAGGATGTTGGTGAGTAGGTTGAGAAGAGACACTCTCATCCATCACAGCAGCTGTATACTGTGTGCCAGCAATATTGTCTACATTCATTGCCTCCCTCATCTCGTAACAAACCGAAGGAGGGCTGGCAAGGTGAAGGGCAAACAGCTTGCTTTCAAACATGTCCCAGGTTGAAGCCGACAGGGTCAGAAGGTTGACAGCATGATCTAGGGTTTTGCTGTGGAAATATGCTACTGGTTCATCAGAAATGCAAACATATTGCTGGTCTCGCACTGAGTTTATGTTAGTGTGGTCTTGAGGTTTAAACCATTTAAGTGTGTGTGTGCATGCACGCACTTGCATATAAAAGCAAGTCAGAATACAGATTGGCGCAAGTTCATGGACACATAGACACAAACGGGTAGACAAACACAGACCTACAACCCCCTATCACACACACACACACACACACACACACACACATTGCTCTCTCTCTCTCTCTCTCAACGACGAATACGTTCGTCTTGTGATTATCTATGAATGTGTACATTGCGTTGAGGCTAATGCTCTGTGCAGAAGCTCCAGAACAATGATCTATACAGAAGATCTGCAGTAATGATCTACACGGATCTGCTACAAAGACTCAGGACTCAATGGACTCAGTGCTCAATTTTATGTCGTAAGACAAAAAAACAACAACAAAAACCCCCAAAACAACCCAAACACACAACAAACAAACAAAGAAAAAACAAACAAAACAAACAAACAAGCAAAAATACAAAACAAATAATAAGTCGACACGAAGATCAACAGTTAATGATTTTACATATCATATTATCATTGTCAATTCGTCAGAAATTTAAATACATGAGTTAGCAAAAAGCTTACATTTTTCCCAAATAATAGTAATAACAACAATAACAATATAATAATGATTTTGTTATTGTTGTTGTATTTTGTGACTGCATGCTATGCCATTATGCTATTATACCCTCTCACCCCCCATCCCCAATCAAGTATTTCGGCCCTAACCTCCTTACGCTCTATACACGCCAGACCGTATTCAGGTCATGACTCCTAAATACTCTCTTTTGCTTGTTTATTTTCCTGCTAGGTTCAAACCCGAGCTTTCCAAGATGGTCAGACGTCTTAAGAACAACAACAACAACATCAACAACAACAAAAATGAATAAATGAAGAAAAAAGGCCAATTCGACCTTGCGACAGATGTCTTAATCACTTAGCTACAGGCACCTGAAATATATAGGAGAATTCTAAGCTTTGTGAAGTTAACTTTTGTTCCTCCTTGCCCAGGATCAGTCGCAGATCTTTTCAGCTGCATCTGTCATTGCCTTTAGGGCTCTGGTCCTCTCCTTCCAAGATATCGAAAGATGTTTCATGAAGTCACAGGAACATATGTGCCCATCAATCCCCTTACTCCAACCTCTATGGCGAAGACTTTGTCGTAAAGTTGTTGGCAAGACTGGCATACTTTTCAGTCTTGCAGATCTGGGCTTCCTTCATTCTACTTTCATACCTTTCAGACCAGCAATATGTTTGCATGCCTTTCTGTTGTCAGGCTACATCGTCCACAAATCTAACGTCCGAGAATCTCTCTTCATCTATGGTTATTCATTTGTCTTCTACCGGGGCATTTTTAAAGACTTTCTGAAATGTAGCTGTGAATAATTTTGGGGATATGGGGTTCCCCAGTTTCACGCCTTTGAGTATTGGTATTTCTTCTAAGACCTGTTTATCTATGTGTGGTCCTGCAGTAGCTCCAGTGTTGATATCTTCTAGTGAAGTGACACAGTTTTCGTTTCCACCTGTTGTTCTCAATGGCTTAAATATTATTTCATATTCCATGGAGTCATTTTCTTCCATGATTGATGTATCCCATGCAAAGAGGTCAGTTGAATATATCACATTTTGCTATCAGCTGATGGATTGACTGAAGATGGTCAGCTTTTGAATAACCTTTTCTAAAACAAGACTTGATTGGTTTTCGGCGAGAACTTTTTTTTCCTTTGAATTCTTATTTAAAACTTGAATTTGTTTTACCGATTCTTCTCCTCTGAGTATCATGACCTCGCATGTTAAGTTGTTTAAGCTTGGGGCCTCGTTATTTTTCGTTTCTTTAAGTTTTTTTATGCCTCTGATAGTGAGACTTCAGATGTGTCTGGGTTGGCATTCTTTTCAGAAGGGCGTTGGTCTTGAAGTATAGAGCTACATAGTTTTTTTGCAGCACGCAAATCCTCAGAATTTCGTTTTGTCCCTGTTTGTACTTCATTTCTTTTACTTTTTTTTTATATAATTTCTGTAATTGTCTTTTTTTCGGTCCTCCTTTGTAACTTATTCTGGTCCTCTGCCATTTTGAAGTATGTTTTCAACACGAACTTTTTCGTTTCTGTTGTGATGATTGTCTATGAATCTTTCTGTTTTGTTTAGCTCTGCGTTTTCAACAATTTTCTAAAGTTTTATTTTCTTTCTTTCTCAATTCCTACCTTATGTCTTCTAGTTGTCTGATCTCTTGGTCTTCTTTTGTCAGTACAAATAGTCCTTCCTTAGTCTTTGCTGGATAATATTGTTGCTTCTCTTTTTATGATTTCACTGAAATTTGTTGTCGTCACCTTCTCTTCAAGTATTTCAAATCTATTTTTCGGACTGATTTTACAAAACCTTTTATGCTTTTTATAGTTTTCAGCCCTGCTCATCTTTTGTTGATCCCTAAAGTTGTTCTTATCATTCTGTGATCACTTCCTTTACCTTTATGCTTTTTTTTATGGTTTTTCAGTCTTGATAATCTTTCGTTCATCTTTAAAGTTGTTCTTATCATTCTGTGATCCCTTCCTTTATCTAGCTTTTATTATCCCATGGGGATGCCGGGGACTCTCTCAGTATAAATAGTATCCCCATCTTCAGGACATTCTGTGCTAAAAATTTTCTCTTTTCACTCTCTTTGATTCTGCCTTGTTCCTTTACCTTCTGCCATTCTGCCTACCATTTTCTGTCTCGCTGGTCCGTTCACCTCTATGTTTTCGATCTTACGTGCTTTTTCTTAGGACTGATAATTGGGTACATGTATAATTACATTTCTGGTGCATTTTTGGCTCTAAAGAAATGTGATAGCGGAAGCAATTTCAGATAATTCAGGCCCGTTTTATATACGTTTTAGTGTATTTAGGTATGTTTAATTTTGTATTCAGTTAGTTTTTGAAATCCTCTGTGTGGTAACTTGGACGGACTGGTCAACGCCAGGGGCATCTCCTTAGATTATGTGCACGATTGTGTGTATTTAATTTTCTTTTCCTTTCATTTCCTTTTTTCTTCCCCTTGAAGTATTGTGTTAGTTTTGAAACGGTTGCAGACCTGATATTGCTTTATGCAGTGGGCTGGGATTTAAACAAAATAAACAATAACCATAGCAACCCAGCTTTTAGTCATTTCACAGTTTGTCACTATTAGTCTTTGGGTACCTAAGGCAAAATCTATTTTTTCCATTTGGTGATCCAATGTCCAGTACCTGTTCAGTCAGAAATCAAGAAGGCTATTGGAAATACGACATAAGCAGAAAAAATTCTAACGCAAAGGGACTGGCTTTCCTTGTACATCCAAAAAAATCAAAGACTATGTCACTGATTTTTAAGACATGTGTAGACAGCAGAGTAATCAAAGTAAATCTACAAGTCAAAGAATCAGTTACAGTGACACATGCATATGCACCGATGTAAAGTGCGGAGGATAAAAAAGAAAAGAAAGAAGAAATGTATGACGATACTGAAAGCACAATGGCTGTACAAAGAAATCAATTACATGTACTCTATAGCCCCAGATGAAGTATCCGTGTGGATCTGGGTTCGACATGATAATATTTACTTTGACGTAGATGATCCAAGGGACACTACTCTCACTCTGAGAGACATACTTGGTCGGTCTTAGCAAGGAGTGAGAACAGTTATGCGAATACTCGGCGACACTACATGATGGCAGCCCACAATGAACCATGAAGAAAACCTGCCCCTAAGCGGCAACGACGCACTTAGAACAAAAGCCACGATTCTACCACTGCCTAAACCTTTCGATGCGACAGCTACTAACTGGAAAATGTGGTCTCAACGCTTCGATCGTTTCTTTCATGCAACTCAACTATCCCAAAAAGACAGGCAGGGGCAAGTCTCTGTACGCCATGGGGAAGCAAGCGGATGATCTATTGACTGTGCTTCAAATAGATGAATCAAAAGCCACTTACCAGGAGATCAAAACGAAAATCGATCAATATTTTGGTGCATGAAAGAATATTATAGTTGAGAGAGCTAAATTCAACCAGTGAAAAAAACGACTAGGGAGTCTATAAACAGTTTTATTCGGGACGTGCACAGAATAGCTTCAGACTGTGATCATGGAGCCTTGAAAGACGAACTGATTCGTGATAGAATCGTCGTAGGTGTACTAGATGACACACTACCAAACAAACTTCAAGCAAAACTGGATCTAACCCTTGCACTGGCTGTCCAGCTTCGTCAACAAGCAGAAGCCAGACAATCTCTTCAATCTCTTCTCAGGGATAAAAGCAGTTCTGCAGTATATGCGGTAAGTCAACGAGGAACATCAAGAAATACACCAAGAGCCAACTCTTCACAGTTCTTCAACAGTACAGGTTCATCCTCTACACACTATTCTCACACCCACCTCCAAAAGAAATGTGGCTGTTGTGGTTGAAAAGCCTATCAGAGAGACGAGTGTCCTGCTAAAAATGCTGTCTGCTCCCAGTGTCGAAAGAGAGGTAACTACAAAGCAGTATGTCGCAGTGGCAAACATACAGCAGTCCATGAACTGACAGCTTATGTTTTGAGGATCACATGGTGCAGCATGTTTGATATGTACAGAGACACTATGTAAGGTACGGTGGTAAAGATTCGCCAAAATGGCAACATTTAAGGCTTGCAATCTTATATTGACAGTGAAATTTGATTGACGACCAGTTCACTTCTTTGACAAATAGTGTTATGCAATCATGTTTTCCTTTTTTATGATTAGACATGCTGCATTTTGTTATGAACTCTCTGAAATAGAAAAAGTGTTGTTCTGATAGCAAGCTATTTAGTACTGAATTACAACATGTGGCCAGGAAAATACTGTAACAGTGACAAGTTGTTTGAAAGTGATCCGTCTGAGCTCTAAACAAGAACCACAGCAGAATTTGCTAGTGTTGTTTTCATTCTTTTTACAGAAGGAACAAACGCACATTTTGTCTATAAAACATAGGTACAATCACATCACGGGATTAAGACTTCAAAACACATAAAAATAGTACTTTTTAAGGAAGAAGTACATATATTTTTGAAATACAATAATTTTCCAAATGATATAAACGTAAACGTACACAGCTAAGTTAAACAGAAGAAGAATTCTAATGTTGCATATATGTCAGGGATCACATCATTTCTGTTTCCATTCACGGTAAATATGACAAGTACTTGCTTATGAAAGTGCGCAAACTCCATGTCAATTTTGCATTATCTTCTTCTGTATGATATTTTGTGGGATTTTATGAAAGAAGTTAAATATGGAAGAGATTTTGTTGAATTTGCATTTATGAATACACATTTTCCATAGAAGTGATTTCTCCCTGTGAGAGTGTTATTATTAACAGCAATGTCATTGGTGTTATTTTTAATGACTTTGATTGTGATGATGGTGACAATTGTGGTGGTGATGATAATGGTGGTAGCGTTGATGAATGTGATGGTAATGATAGTGATGATAGGGGTTTGATGGTGATGATGATGAGAGTGAAAATGTTTTAATTCGCCCTATTTCAAAAGAAGTTTTATTATCATTAAGAAAATTGAAATGTAGAAAAGCAGCAGGACCAGATTATATACTTAGGGAGCTCTTGGAAAATGCAGGAGATGAGGTGG
The DNA here is from genome assembly GCA_030674185.1 of Monoplex corrugatus. NCBI lineage: Eukaryota > Metazoa > Mollusca > Gastropoda > Littorinimorpha > Ranellidae > Monoplex > Monoplex corrugatus. The sequence continues at coordinate 64,174,857 of CM060306.1, read as the reverse complement.
TGAATTTCCTAGTTGAATATTTCAATGTTTTATTCCATACTGGTCAATATCCTGATAACTGGACAGAATCCATCATTCTTCCTCTTTATTTAAAAAGGGAAACGCCAGTGATCCTAATAACTGTACAGCTCTGTTACCAATCCAAGGTTACAGGAATGTCTTGACTACAACAATATCACAGGCGAATACCAGGCTGGTTTTAAAAAGAATTATTCAACAATTGATCACATATTCACATCACTGGCAATTATCCAGAAACAATTCACGTATAACAGAAAACTGTATGTGGCTTTCATTGACTTCGAAAAGGCGTTTGATTCAAGTTCAAGAAAACTTCTGTGGCCTAAACTGTTAAAGAAGGGTATTAAAGGTAAGATATATACAGGGATCAAAAATATGTATGCTTCTGTGAATAAAGAGTCTGATGTGGTACACAGTTTACTGGTTGCATTACTTGGACTCTTAAAGACAGATGAAGTGATACGTCAAACATTTAATGTACATGTTCAAAACAAATTCAGTGCTCTGGAAGACGTTGGTGACAGTGAGGAATAATGGACAAAGTTGAGAAATTCGATAAATGAAGCTTGTGAAGAAATCCCTGTTATAGATAGAAAAGCAAAAAAGCACTGGATGATAAAAGAAATTTTAGGCTTGATGGAGGAACGGAGGAAGGTAAAGAGAAACGAGGAAATATACAGGAAGATAAACAAAGAAATCAAGAATGTTGCAACGAAGCTAAGGAAGCTTAGCTGAAAACAAAATGCAAAGAAATAGAAGACCAACACAAAACGGATCCTCAGGGTATGTACAGACGAATTGAAGAAATTGTCCACAGAAAAATACATGCACATCAACTGGTTGCTTAAAATCGAAAGGTGGTACGATTCTCATGGAATTTAGAACAGCATTGAAAAAGAAGAAACCAGGAAAAGCCCCAGGACCAGACAACATTACTACAGAGATGATTGAAGCCCAGGAGGAATTCGGTACAGAAAAAACAACAGTCCTCCTAAATGAAATTTACGACACTGGAAAAATCCCAAAGATATGTCAAAATCAATTTCCATTGCACTTCCTAAGAAGACAGAGGCTATAGAATGCGAACTCCATCGTACAAGCAGTTTGATGAGTCATGTAACTAAGATCCTATTAAAAATAATCATGATGAGGACAAGGAAGAGAATCAAAAGAGAAATAGCAGATGAACAGTGTGGATTTGTGGAAGGGAAAGGAACTATTAATGCCATATACATCCTAAGAACTATCATAGAGAGGTCAATCGAGGTGAGCAACAAATTATATTTATGCTTTGTTGACTATACCAAGGCTTTCAATCGGGTAAAACATGAAGAATTGATCAACCAACTAGAAAGACTCAATATTGATGGAAAAGATCTACGAATAATCAGAAATATGTATTGGGAACAAACAGCTGCAATGAGTATAAAAAAGATATAAGCTCTTTCCAAAACATCAAAAGAAGAGTCAGACAGGGTTGTGTTTTGTCACCAGATCTGTTTTCACTTTACAGAGAAAACATCATTAGAAACCTAGAGAAAGACCCTGGATTAAAGATCGGAGGAAAAATGATAAACATCATTCGATACACAGATGACACCGTGCTAATTGCAGAAAGTGAAAGGGACCTACAAAACCTTGTGAACATACTTGAAATAGAAAGCAAAGGTAAGGGGTTGGAACTAAACAGCAGGAAGACTGAAGTCAAGGTGATAAGTAAAAAACATGAAATCCCTTCATGCAAAATAACAGCAAACTGCACAACCTTGAGACAGGTTGATAAATTTAAATACTTGGGAACGATCATGTCACCAGATGGCAGATGCACATAAGAAATAGCCAGCAGAATCGGCCAAGCAAAAACAACATTCAAGAAGATGGAGAGCATTCTTACCAACAAATGCCTATCAATTAACATCAGGAAGAGAGTTCTTGAATGTTATATAGAACCAATACTGTCGTACGGTTGCGAGCCGTGGACAGTCAACAAGCAAAGCCAGAACAAGATTGAGGCAGTCGAGATGTGGTTTCTAAGGATGTTGAGAGTTCCATGGACAGCAAAGAAAACAAACGAGACGGTCTTGATGGAGGCAGACACAAGTAGATCATTCATAAGGAAGATCAGGAAAAGGCAGGCAACATTTATAGGCCATTTTATGAGGAAAGGGGAATTGGAGCACCGGGTAGACCCAGGGAGAAGATACTAGACGGACTTGCAGAGTAGCTGAAGACAGGGAGGGTGGAAGAGATGCTTGAGGCAACAAGAGATAGAGACAGATGGAAGTCCATAATCGCCAACGCCATGCGGCAAGGCACCTGATGATGATGATGATTATTACTTGTACAATTGGAGTGAAACAAGGTGATGTGTGTAGTCTCATCCTTTTTTCTTTGTTTATAAATGAGCTTGCTCTCGAAATAATTAATAATGGTAGACATGGCGCAAATCTGAGTTATGAATTGATCGAATTACTTATCCTATTGTTTGCTGATGACAATGTGTTATTATCAGAAACTGCAGTTGGTTTACAGACACAGCTAAACAGTCTCTATAGAGCAGCTTGCAAGTTACAACTTAAAGTAAACATGGATAAGAGTAATGTAATGGTATTTAGGAAAGGCGGATTTTTAGCCAATACTGACAAATGGTTCTATAGCAATACAAGGATGGCTGTTGTAAACTCGTATCGGTATTTAGGAATATTGTTCCCAACAAGACTTGATTTTAATTTTGCATGTCAAGATTTAGCAAGTAGAGCAAAACAAGCTGCCTTCAGTATTCTAAGTAAATTGAATAAACTGAAAAGTAATTCGTTAAAATTATTTTCGAAATTGTTTGATACTCAAATTCAACCAGTTTTGCTGTATGGTTCAGAACTATGGGGTTTAGAGAAAGCAGCTTTGGTGATTAAAAGCGTTCAATTGTTTATGTTGAAAAAAATACTTAGGGGTCATCATTAGAACACCAAACGATTTCATTTATTGTGAGTTGGCAAGATTTCCCTTAACTATAAACTCAAGCATTTGTTGTATTCGATATTGGCTAAAACTAACGAAAATGAGTGAAGAGAGGTAGCCTTATAAAGCATATAAAGTGCTATTAAATTTAGCCAACAGAGGAAAAATAATTTGGGCCTCAAAAGTCCGTGATATATCAAATACGTACGGTTTTTCATACGACTGGGAAAATCAGGGTGTGGGTTGTATAAAGTCTTTTATAAAAACTTTCAAACAAAGATTAGTTGATTGTAGATGCTAAAATTGGGATTATCATATCAATTCTAGTGATGTTTTTGCACAATATAGAAAGTTTAAACAGTCACACGGAGTAGAAGTTTACTTGTTGTTGGACTGTAACAGATTTATTAGATGTGTGTTCACAAGATTTAGGTTTGGTATGTCTGACTTATCAGTGCATAGGTTAAGATATAAAAGACGTGAAATGCCCATTATGTAACTGTTACTGAAAATGAAAATTACTTTATTCTGTGTTGTCCAGTCCTTGAGGATCTGAGACGCTTGCTAATTCAGCGAAAGTACTACTATAAACCAAATGATTTCAGGTTAACAATGCTCATGGCTTCAAAAAATGAGCGTACAATTAGAAATCTGGCAATATACGTCTATTAAGCTTTTAAGAGAAGAGAGTTTACCTTATTATAAAGATAATTTTTTGTGATGTGTGTCTGTTAAACCAATTTATATGTTCCTATTGTATTATTGAAGTTTGACCGAGTCCTACTTTGTAATCATTTCAAAATATCTGAAGTATGCATTATCCAAGAACGACTATGTATTATATTCTGTGTTTGTATAATGTTTATAATGTGTTCACACAAATTCTTGTGATGTGTGTCTGTTAAACCTATTTATGTGTTCCCATTGTATTATTGAAGTTTGACTGTGAGTCCTATATTCTAATCATTTCAAAATATTGGAAGTATGCATTATCCAAAAACGACTATGTATTATATTCTGTGTTTCTATAATGTTTATAATGTGTTCATCATCATCATCATCAATCCCGTAGTCTGTTTGACCGTTGGGGCACCACTGAAGATTTTGCAACCAACTTCCTCCACTCATCACGGTCCTCAGCTTTCCGCAGAATGATATTTCATTCAAGGCCAGTCCACTCTGTGATATTGTCTTCCCATCTTTTTCTCTGTCCGCCTCTTCGTCTCCCTCCCTGAACTGTTCCCTGCAAGACGGTCTTGGCCAGTCCAGATGATCGTGTGACGTGCCCGTACCGCCTCAGTTTGCGTCTTTTCACTGAGGTCAGGAGGTCTTCATACGACCCGATGGCGTTTTCGATTCGGGTTTTCACTTCCTCATTGGTTATATGATCTTTGTACGAGATACCAAGGAGTTTGCGGAAGCATCTCATCTCCATTGCCTGTATCCTTCTTTCAATGTCTGCTGTTATGGTCCATGTTTCGCATGCATACAAAAATATTGACATGACCAGGGAACGCATCAGTCTGATCTTGGAGCCGATAGCGATATTCTTGTCGTTCCAGATGACTTTTAGCTTGGTCATTGCAGCTGTGGTCTGGGCAATCCTGGAAAGTACTTCGGGCTTTGATCCTTCATCTGATACTATAGCTCCCAGATATTTAAATCTATGGACGGTCTCAAGTTTCTTGTTGTCTATGGTAATGTCAGTGCTGATGCCATTGGTATTATTTGTCATCAACTGGGTTTTCTCTGCACTGATCTGCATGCCATATGCTATGGAGGCCTCATCAAGATGTTTTATCAAGCTGACTAGCTCTTGCTCTTGCCCAGCTAGTCCGTCAATGTCGTCAGTAAAACGCAAGTTTGTGATTGTTCTACCTCCGATGCTGACTGTTCCCTCGTGGTCTTCAAGTGCGTCAGCCATTATTCTCTCTAAGAAGATGTTAAAGAGAGTGGGGGAGAGCAGGCATCCTTGGTGTACTCCAACTGTGGTTTCGGAACCATTCTCCTATGTTGTTGTCATGGTAGACTGCACTGGTCGCCTTTTCCTAGAGGCATTCTATGGTTCTTATTAGGTTGGCATTGATGTTGTACAGCCTCATGGTTGCCCACACGGCTGCGTGCCAAACTCTGTCGAATGCCTTCTTGAAGTCCACGAAGACGTGGTAAAGGCCTTGCTGGTGTTGCAGGTATTTCTCACAGAGCAATCTGAGGTTGAAAATTTGCTCTGTGGTACTTCTTCCTGGTCTGAAACCTGCCTGCTCTTCTTTTGATATCTCTTCAGCATGTGGCTTCAGTCTACTCAGAAGGATTTTTAGCATGTCCTTACTTGGATGGCTGATCAGGCTGATGGTACGGTAGTTTTGGCAAAGTTGTAGGTTGCCTTTCTTCGGGAGAGTGATGATCAGGGACTGGGTCCAAGGTGTTGGCCACTCACCTGTCCGCCAGATCTTATTACAGATGATGAGTAACATATCTATCATGGCCTCTCCTCCTGCTTGGACCAGTTCTGAGGGAATGTTGTCCACTCCTGCCGACTTGCCTTTCTTCAATCATTTTACTGCAGCTTCAACTTCTTCTCGCACGATGGGGTAGCTGTCGTTGTTGGTTGGTGGAGGAACGTCTAGCACCTTGGGATCTCCTGTTGTTGTGTGAGTGCATAATTCGGAGCAGTACTCTGTCCACCTCTGCAGAATCTCTTGATCTTCTGTGAGACATTTCCCTGCTTTGTTCTGTATGGTAGTGGTTCACACCCCTTCAAATGGGGCTTTGGCCTTACTGAATAAATTTCTGATTTCTGACTTACTGAATCCTGAACTTGTTTGATTTGTTTTATCTAAATATGAATTAATCACTGATGTTGTCAACATTTTATCTTTGAATCTTAAGTAATTTGTGTTGAAGTCTTTGAACAAATACCAATATTAATATGGCACAAAGCTTTACCGTTGGGGATTTAACTGTGTAAAGGAAATAATATGATAACACCCCATATTTCTGTATTTTTCGTGTGCTCTTCTTTCAGAAATGCCTTCCTAAATCTAACCACTAGTGTATCTACTCCTACAGACCTATAGCCTAATCCTGTGCAAAACTATGTATGCTACGTTGGAAGACAAACGACTAGCGCTGTTTTCTTGTCGACTGCCTCCAGGAAGTCTCTCCATAAATAACGTTTATATTAGGATTGATTCTCTGATAACGTCACTGTCAGTAGCTTTTTTTCAAATGTGTATGTAGAGCACGTGGAGTATTGAAAGAGTATTACAATTCTGTTTCCCTTTTTGGAAGGAGCACGGGGTTGTCAATTAATAAGCCCAGCATTAACAGTTACCAGTAGGCAGTCAGACAGTGTCAAATAATGAAGGTTCCCACTTCTTGTTTCACTGACAACAAAAACACTACCAGGCGCAGACTGCAAAATTGACCACAATCCTGTAATGGGAAGATTTGGGCTGAAATTAAGGAAAACGAAACAGACCAAAAGCAACATCAAACTAAATCCTGGACTCTTAAAGACAGATGAAGCCATACATAAAAAAAATTAACGTACATGTTCAAAACAAATTCAGTGATCTGGAAAACGTTGGTGACAGTGAAGAACAAGTTGAGAAACTCGATAAATGAAGCTTGTGAAGAAATCCCTAGAGTAGATAGAAAAACAAAAAAGAACTGGATGACAAAAGGAATTCTAGGATTGTTGGAAGAACGCAGGAAGGCAACAGGAAAGGAGGAAAGATACAGGAAGATAAACAAAGAAATCAGGAATAGGAGCAATGAAGCTGAGGAAGCTTGGCTGAAAACAAAGTGCAAAGAAATAGAAGACCGACACAAAACAGATCCTCAGGATATTTACAGACGAATTGAAGAAATTGTCAACAGGAAAAAGATATGCACATCAACTGGTTGCTTAAAATCGAAAGATGGTACGTTTCTCATGGAAAAAGACAAAATATTAGACAGATGGGGAGAGTACATTAAAGACCTTTTTGAAGATGACATAAACGAAGAACACATTATAAGAAAGAACGTTGAAGGACCATCCATAATGAAAAATGCAGTTAGAGCAGCACTGAAAAAGAAGAAACCAGGAAAAGCCCCAGGACCAGACAATATTACTACAGAAATGACTGAAACCCTGGAGAAATTTGGTATTGAAAAAAATAAAAGTCCTCTTAAATGAAATTTATGACACTGGAAAAATTCCCAAAGATATGTCAAAATCAATTTTCACTGCACTAACAAAAGAAAACTCCATCGCATTCAGCTGGTTGAGTCATGTAACCAAGATCATATTAAGAATAATCATGATGTTGACAAGGAACAGATTCAAAAGAAAAATGGCAGAAGAACAGTGTGGATTTGTGGAAGGGAAAGTAACTATTAATGCCATACACATCCTAAAAACTATCATAGAGAGGTCAATGGAGATGAAAAAAGATTTATATTTATGCTTTGTTGATCATACCAAGGCTTTCGATCGTGTAAGACACGAAGAATTGATCAACCAACTAGAAAGACTCAATATTGATGGAAAAGATCTACGAATAATCAGAAATATGTATTGGGAACAAATAGCTGCAAGGAGAATAGAAAACAATGTAAGTTCTTTCCAAAATATCAAAAGAGCAGTCTGGCAAGGTTGTGTTTTGTCACCAGATCTGTTTTCACTTTACAGCGAAAACATCATGAGAAACCTAGAGGAATGCCCTGGATTAAAGGTTGGAGGAAAAATGATAAACAACATTCGTTACACAGATAACGCCTTCCTATGCAGAAAATGAAAGGAGCCTACAAAACCTTGTAAATATAATAGAAATAGAAAACAAAAATATAGGGTTGGAGCTAAACTGCAAGAAGACTGAAGTCATGGTAATCAGTAAAAAACATGAAATCCCCTTGTGCAAAATAACAGAAAACGGCACAACCTTGAGACAGGTTAATGAGTTTAAATAACTGTGAACGATAATTTCATCAGACGGCAGATGCACATCAGAAATAGCCAGCAGAATCGGCCAAGCCAGAACATCATTTAAGAAGATGAAAGGCATTTTTACCAACAAAATGTCTATCAGTTATCATCTGGAAGAGATTTCTTGAATGTTAAATAGAACCGATAATGTTATACGGCTGTGAGGCGTGGACAGTCAACAAGCAAAGCCAGAACAAGATTGAGGCATCCGAGATTGTGGGTTCTAAGAAGAATGTTGAGAGTTCCTTGGACAGCGAAGAAAACCAACGAGACAGTCCTGATGGAGGCAGACACAAGACGATCATTCATCGGGAAGATTAGGAAAAGACAGGCAACATTTATAGGCCATTTCATGAGGAAAGGGGGATTAGAGCAACTGGTCACAACAGGAAAGCTGGAGGGAAAGAGAGCACCAGGTAGACTCAGGGAGAAAATATTGGACGGACTTGAAGGGTGGCTGAGGACAGAGAGGGTGGAGGATGTGCTTGCGGCAACAAGGGATAGATACATATGAAGGGCCAGGATCGCCAACGCCACGCGGCAGGGCACTTGATGATGATGATGATGATGATGATGTTTCACTTCCCGAAGACCTGAATAACACTGGAAGGAGGAAAGGCCAGAGTGAATGTATTCACTGCGATGCATCTGGGTCTGGGTCTGGGTGCCAGCCACAAAAGATTTAAATTGATGATTCAAGCACGAAGCAAATCGGTGTTAGGTACGCCTAGTCTCCACAGTCTTGTGATTTTTTGAAATATCGATGGATTTTTCTGGACAGCGCATTTGCCGTTACATTTATCTTTCCGGAGGCACATGCTACCGAGATCCAGATTCTTTGTGCAATCTTGTTGCATATTTTAAACCCTAATTTCGAACTAGAATCAACTGGAAGTCTAAAGAGCAGACTTTAGGTCATCATCGAACAGAATTGATTCAAGACAGGTATATCTTGTGATACCAATTTTTAATACTTTTTGTTCATATTGTGCCCACTGACAGTTTTTGTTCTTCGATTCATGGACATGGCTTGCACACACATCAGAAATGTTTGGCACCAGACTATTTCCGAAGTCTTGCTGTTCACACTGGCTTCCAATGTTTTGGTAAGAGCAAATGTTGCCTTCAGGAGTATTTTTTGCATGATCTGTGTTTCTAGATCACTTGTTTTTTCATAATAGTTTATATTTCCCAGTTAATCTAGTGACTCAGTTTTCCCGGCCTGTTGTGTTCTCTCAGTTTTTATTGCCTCACATCAACATCATCGTTATCTTGAGTTTGGACAGCTGTTCTCTGTTTTTGTGTCAAATTGTTCTCATGCTTTGTCTGTTTTGGATTCCAATCTTGTTTCTCTGACGACTAAACTCTTTCCCCGTCTGTGTTAGATGACAGGTCTGTCCTTCGAGGAATGGTAGGTTCACTCTTCTTACTTGGTGATAATGTCTGTTACATAGATGTTGTGTCCAGGTTCAACAAATCATGTTGCCAGTAATCATAGTCAGAACGCATTATACCGTCAGAGCCGCACGTGTCTGCTTTTATTTTCTTTTTTGGGTTATCTTTGATCTGTGAGAGCCCAGCTGTTGTACATGTAAGCTCCTTATTGTGTTCTTTTATGTAGAGCCAGTTATCGACTGATATTTCTACTATCTCAAAATCATGTTAAATGCTTGCTTTATTGGCACTGTCATATGTATCATATGTCACATGTATTCAGCTTTCATTTACCTGAAAATATCGGATATTTTTTTTAGTTTAACAAACAATGCTGTAATATTTCATGATGTGCATGCTATGCAGTAAAAAAAATTCTTGTTAAAGGATGTTCAAAACAAGTGTGACTGCCCGCGTTCAAGCAAACAGGAGCCAGAAAAAACACGAAAGTTGATTCTAGTTCGAAATTAGGGTTTAAAATATGCAACAAGACTGCACACAAAAAATCTGGATCTGGTACAAAGACCGAAGCATTCATATCAGGATTTTTGTTTTCCAGTCCAGAAAAAGTCTAGGAAAAATATGTCTGTGACATTTTGCAGCATTTTCTCTCATTGAAGACAGCAGCAGAGAAGTTTCAGTCTTTTTCTCAAATTTTTTGTATCCAGTGTTTGTTTGTAATCTTACGCTTGACAAAGGCCAGTTGGCCGAACATTTGCGCCTGTCTTGTTTTGTTGTATTAAATACGCGTTCATATTCTTCTTTCGTGTTTTTTAAAGGATGTTGTCAAAGGGTTTGATTGCACGTGAGAATGGGAGTTTTTCTTTTTTTCTTCTGACTGTGAGTGACTCAGATCTGCACTCATTTCTGTCGTTGTGTAAATAATAGCGAGCGATCATTTCAAGTCATTCCTAAATAAGGGGTCTGTACTGACAGTATCAGTCAATCCAGTTTTTGGTATTTCCTGTTCATTCCTGGCACTTTCAGGATTTTTGTTTTCCAGTCCAGAGAAAGTCTAGGAAAAATATGTCACGGCGTCTGTGACATTTTGCAGCATTTCATTGTTTTTCCCACTTGTTTCCTCCAACCTGTGCATTACCTCCCGATTTGGAGCATAGATTGCTCCGAAAAGCAGTTCTTTCTCAGTTTAAATTCTCACATCGATTGTTTTGGCTGACCATTCCATCATTGACCAGACTTCTAGATTTACCCTAAGCACATGCACATTGCTGTTTTCTGGGCGTTTTTGTCCATTGTTTGTTTGAGTTTCAAGCCATTCACTTTTTCTCTCCCCCCCCCCCCCACACACACACACACAACAATTCCACTAACTTTGCATTCGTTTCAGGTCACTGTCTGACGTGTATCACTGCTCAATAGATTGGAATGCCTCATTCCATTTTTCTTTGAGCTTTTTTTCCTTCGTGCTAGATTTTTACATCATCATCAACACTATGATACACATTTTCATGGTTTCTTTTACATCCCATTGGACTGTCACAACATCCTCACTTCTTTCATTTAAACTGATTCATCATCGGATGTATTACCCATATGACCACATGTGACATAGATCTATTTCTCCCTGCACAAGAATCTTGATCAGAGATGCCTAAAATCGAAGACATTGTGCTTTCATTTCTTCCCATTCAACGATAGGAACTTCTTTTTGGAGGTTTCCCAATCTCATTTTAACAGGTTTGTTTTGCTGTACACGTGTCGATTAATGTTTCATCATTGAAGAAAAAATCATCTTTCATTTTATCAGTGTTTGCCGTCTCTGCCAATTCGCTTGATTCTGCACTCGTTATCAGGACTCTACCGGGAAAGGCTGCTTTGTCACTAAGGGATGATTGAACAACTCACTTGCCTCAGGTACACGACCATCACCCAACATCCGCCTATGTGCATTGTTATGGCTAGAGACCTCGGCATCCTTCCTGTCCTCATCACCACTTCTCCTGGTGCCTCATTCTTCTGGATTTCATGTATATGCCTGACCAGCACAGGAAATTTATAAAGTCTGGGGGCAGTGTGTAATCCTCTTCCCATTCTGTGGCACACTGACAAAAATAATTCCGCATGTGCAGTGACTGCCAGTGTAGAACGGCTTCAGCCGGTTAAGACTATCCATCTCCTAGTTTCTAGCTCAATAACCTTATTCAGAGGTGCAGGGATATTAACCATAGGATGGGGCACTTCCTGGATTCTGAAATAAGAGTTTTCTCTTTTCTAGACGGACTACTGCCTTGACGGGGCTAACGAGTTCCGGCTACTCGGGTTAGATCTTAATCCTTTTCAGTAGTATTAATGCAAATTTGGTGGCAACTGCACCAGGACCACCACTGTAGGTCCCTTAGAAATAGGGGGCAAGGCGCTGGGGGAACAGAAAAAAAAGAACAGCACTCGAGTGACTTCAATCAGTTCAGACCAATATCACTTCTGAACGTTGAAAAGAAAACCTCCGTCGTGGCAGCAAGGCTGACCAAGTACCAGACGGTATGAGTGAGTACCTAGATTGGTTTGTTGGTCTAGGAAGGAGGGACCCCAGGAGTGTATGGCTGTGTAGAACATGCCACAATGAACTAGGAAGCAGTCCAAAGAGCTGAAGCAGAGAAGAGGGATCTCGACGTGGTGTGGCTTGATCTGGCAAGAGCGTATGGATTAGTCCCGCATAAGATGACTGAACTGGTTTTCGAGATGCATGGTGTCCCAACATCTGAGAAATGCTGCAAAAGTGCTTTCATGGCTTCTTTGCGGGGTTCTCCACAAAAGAATGCACGACGGATTGGATCAGTTTAAAAGCACGCATGGCAATAGGTCGTGCAGTTTCTCCAGTGCTGATCGTGTTTGCAATGGAAGTTATCTTGAAAAACGCAGTGAAGAAGTCAGGTCCAGCTGACCTCGGAAATCGATATCAAAACACCTCTAAAAGCCTACGTGGACGAAACATTGATGCTTTCCACAAAATAAGAGGAAACACACAAGATCCTGAAGCAGATAAACGAGTTAGTCTCCTCATCTCTGTCACGTGGCACTTTTGTGGCGTCACTGATTACGTATCAGTGGAGGCCAAAATCAACAATGGTTCGGTGTTCTAACGGATCTCACCGACGTTGTGCTTTAATGTCGCCAGGCAAAATTGAAGCTACCCCTAAAATCCACTGTTGAGGAGTACAGTGCGGAAAAGATTAAGCTTCTTAGCATGCTTGAGAACTCTGGAGATAAGGTTGTAAAATCAATCCAGCCCAATCTGAGGGCTGCCAGAAAATTGGAAAGCCCAAGAGGCAATGGGCGCTACAAAGGAAATCCTCATGGTCAGAGAAATAATGGGGCATACGCATATCAGTAGGCACGTACTGGGATCAACAAGAAGGAATGGCGGTTATAGGCGAGAGGAAAGACAAAAAGAGATATAATACAAGAGGCGAAGAAAGAAGAGGATCAGGATGCCAAAAGAATCCAGAAGACAGTTCAGCTCGGCAACATGTGCAGTGGACGACGTGAGAAAGTGCACGCCATGAAGTCCAAGCTGGAATGACATGTGGCATACGGCCCCTCTTAGAATCAATTTCATCCTCGGATCTGTATATGACTTTCTGCCCTCTGCAAAATGGAGAAAATTAGATGATTCTACGTGCTCGATCTGCTGAATAAACAAACAGTGAAACATGTCCTCAGTTTATGCAAGAGAGCGCTAACCCAAGGAAGGTTCACATGGAGGCACAATAAAATGCTTGAAGAGATCGCACAAGCGAACAGTACTGTCAGGGGAAAAAAGCATTCAAGCAGAAGCTTTAACAGCCTTGTGTACGGCAGGAGGCAGAAACTGTGGACTGGAAAGAGCGAACGACTCGGAGTGCACAACAGATCTACTGCAGTGGTTTAAAAAAAACCAACAACATACCGTCAGCGAGAGTGGCGTGAAACGGATGTGTTTTAATTAAAGTTAGAGAATCCAGTCTATACTGCTACTTGTTACCTCTCTGATCTTTCTTTTTAATGACCTCAGTTGCATGCATTCCATGGAGCACCTTTTTTGTATGTGTGCTTCATTGGCCATTATTTTTGGGAACATTTTTGGCAGGTCATAAGAACATGTCAACATAAAAGAAATATTCTTCTGTCTATCTGTCAGACTGTTAGATGGACAATTTCACTTTTTTTAATGGAAATCTTAGATTTTGTTTGTCTGTTGAACGAGACATCGTGTGCCTTATCATGTATGTGTGCCCGTGTGTGCAATGCGTACCCACAATCTAATAAAACGTTCACTCGTTCATTCATTGTACCTCTTTTCTCTCCCCCTCCCCCCAACTCTCTCTTCACTCATTTCCCTTCCCCCCTCTCTCCTCATCACCCTCTCATCCCATCCCCCCGTTCTAAACATCTCAGTTTTAATTCTCGTTTAAATATGTATGTAATGTTGATCGGAGTGCCATATCTAAATTTACCAATACACATTTTTGCGAGAATGATGAAGTGATTAATATATTTATAAGCAAAACATGGATATTACTTTTTTTGGGGGGGGGGGAGGGGGGTGTTCAGTTTTATGAGAAACAAATGTCCATATACTTATTTTACTGCATTCAAAAAAAAAAAAAAAGCTCCACGAAATAAGTTTCACTTCTACAGTAAGAACATTTTGTACTGTTGGCAAGGCCCGTTTTATTTCAGATTATATTTGTTGGGTATGTCTTATGCAATAATTACCAGTATAATTCGCGTAGTTTCGTTTCTGCTGTTATTTTATGTACTACTAGCCAGTGACATTTCGTAACTTCTATGTTGAACTAATTAAACAGGAACTGAACACAGCAGGGAGTTTTGTAGTTTTTGGATATTGCACCTGTATACTTCTTTCCGTCAGCTTCGCTCTTCATCTGATAACCGAATTTTCTGTCTTCGTTAGGTAAGAAAAAACAAAAACAAAAAAACAAAACAAAACAAAAAAAAAGCACACACACACAAAAAAAACGTTCGGTTGGCGAAATTTTTCCTATCAAGATCCCACCACTGGAATACGCTCCCATTCATATTTCTTGTAGTCTTTCAAAATCAGTCTGAAAACACACTTATTCCCCAAATAATATCTTGTTAAACTTTCTATCTCTCTCAGTTTCCATTGTAGCGTCCAAGGCAGACTTTTTTTCATTTCCCCCACCCTTCCTCTTCTTTTTTTCTTCTCTCTCTCTCTCTCTCTCTCTCTCTCTCTCTCTCTCTCTCTCTCTCTCTTCCCCTCCCCGTCTTGGTTATCTTACAATCGTTCGGCACACAGCCTTCTCTCTTTTCTGTCTCGTGTGCAGTTTGTATTATGATGCGTTGTGGTGTTTATGTAGCTGAATTTGTTTGGTGTGTATGCTTATGAGCGTAGCGCTGTATTTAGTGTGTTTCAATTTATGATTTCTTTTTATATGTTTGAGTTACGTGCATTGACTGTTGTGTATGTATGGGAGTATTGAATTTTTTTTAATGTTTTGCTGAGGATGAATATCATATGACTGAATGTATGGTCTATGTTGTGTCAGGGTGGGCCAGAGTATTGGACCTTCTTGTTGTATCTACGGCGGGACGACAGAGGCAAACATCGATCTTCGTTTATTTACTTTAGCAACCGTTGGCTGTCATTGCGCATGCGTGTTATATACATTAGGCAATACAGTTGTTTCCCTTGCCGGAAAGGCCTCATCGAATATCTCCCTCCCAAGATTTCTTTTATAAATCTGTTAAACGTATTGTTTCTAGTTCCTTGCACTTTTTCAGTTTCTTCAATTAGAACACTAGTGTTTTTTTGTGGGTGTCCTTATAAGTTCTTGAGACAATGTCAAATTGTCAATGCCTGTTATTTACTTTTTTAGATCGAGACCTGGGACTTGTAATAAGTAGACCGTTCAAATGCAAATCAGCATACAACATACTTATAAATCTAATACTGCTGAACAGTCTTCTATTTCTCCTTCTTCAAATTCGGCGACTGTATGAGAGTCATAAGTAATCCTCATATAACAACTGTGATGATAAAACTGAACTGTCATCTTACAACATGTCTAAAAATCAGTTGGATGCTGATTTGATCACTAACTTAACATGACACTCTTATGTGATAACGTAACCGCATTGCTATCACATGAAGCGAAATCCACTAAATGCTGTTCAAACGTAAAAGAAAAATCATTCGTTATCTATTGCCAGTATCTGGCAGGGGGGATAACAGCACGACCACTACGTGTGTGACGTAAAACTGGTGGTGGCTGTCCAGGTGAAGCTGGAGCTGGTTGACCTGGAGACACCGGTATGTGTGGTGCTGGCGGCTGTGCAGGTGGTGATCTCTGGTCTGGAATGACTGCACGGCTCAAGTGTGGTACCTGTCTGTAGACAGGTGTGTGGTGTGAGATGACCACAACTGGTGGCGAACCTCTGGTTACAGCACGGTTGCCCACTGTGTCTTTCGTTGTTTCCGGACGGGACTTATGTGCTTCTTGTTGCGCCTCAGTTGACCTAGGTCTGCCTGAAGTAGATGAGAGCGAGGAGCAACTTGACGGATCACCTTCGCTGGCTGTTTCCACACCTTGTCGACATCCTTCTTAACAAGGACTGGATCCCCAGGGTGAAGCTCAGGTAGTTGGCGAACTCCTTGGTGCTGGTCATAGTATTTCTTCTGCTTGAATTTCGCAGCACTGCCACGCTATCGCACTATTTTGGGATCGACAGTACGGGGCAAGAGTTTTTTTTCGGTAAAGTTGGCAGAGTGGTACGGAGGTTTCTTCCAAACGCCATCTCTGCCGGACTGAATCCAAGAGAAGGTATTGGGGTAGAGCGATAGGTGTGAAGGGCCAAAAAGGGGTCTTTCTGGGTGATCATCTTCGCTGTCTTCATTGCACGCTCAGCTTGTCCGTTCGACTGAGGGGAATGGGGAATGGAAGTGACAAGGAGAAAGTTCCAGTCCTCAGCAAACTTTCTGAACTCAGCTGAGCTGAACTTGTGTACCATTATCCGACACTACCGTCTCAGGTATACCGTGATGCGCACAGCAGTTCTTGAGTTTGTTGATGACGACTTGTGACGCAATGTCAATGTAGCGTGAGTAATAGTTGTGATGAGGTAGTTGTCTCTCTCAACCTGACATATGTCCACTCCGACACGTTAAAACGGTCGATCTGGAAGCGTAAACGGGAGAAGCGGCTCTCTCTGCTGAGTAGGCTGCTTTTCAAGACACTCTCCGCATGATGACACTCTCTCCTGTATGTCTTTGCTGATTTTCGGTCATCACGCTGAGTCCCGGGCCCTTTCCCGGCATTTCACAATGCCTTGATGACCTTGATGTATTTTTTCCAGGACTTCTTTTTGCATCGAATAGGGAATAACCAGCCTGTCGCCCTTGAGTAGAATGTTGTTCCAACTGCTCAACTCTCTTCTGATTGCAAAATAGCCTCTGGCAGCAAGAGAAGTGTCTTGCTTGTATTCAGGCCATCCTTTCGTAGTGTCTCTAGTACAGACTTGAGGTTCATATCCTTTTGAGTTTCCGCACGCAGTCTATCCAGGTATGCATCAGACGCAGGCCATATCGCCATGACACCGTTCACATGCTGATTCACATCTTCTTCTAGCTGGTTCATATAACCACTGGTGGGACTGTATGACAGTGTATCAGCTACTTCTATGTTTTTGCCTGGAGTGTACACAACTTGAGCATTGAACCGCTTAAGCTGCATGAACATCCTCTGACATCGAACAGGAGTCTCTGACAAGTATCTGCTGTTTATCAGGGGCACCAATGGGTTGTGATCAGTTTGAAGTGTGAAACGTTCCAGTCAAACAAGGTAGCGCTGGAATTGCTCACATGCCCAAACTCCGGCGAGACACTCCTTTTCGATTTGAGCGTATCGTTTCTTGGCAGCAGTAAGAGTGCGTCAACAGTATGCTACCGGCCTCCATATGCCGCTGTTTTCTTGGAGGAGAACTGCTCCCAGCCCATGACGACTTGCATCTGAGCTCACAGTGATTGACTTCTCAGGGTCATAGAAATCCAAGGTCGGCGTTGTTGTGACGAGTTCCTTGACTTGAGCGAAAGCTTTGGCTTGAGCTGGACCCCATATCCAGGCTTTGACCTTTTCTAGAAGTTCAGTCATGGGGTGAAGTACGCTGGAGAGGTGCGGACTGTGTTTTTCCATGAAGGTCATCATTCCCAGAATCCTGCATAGCTCTGTTGTATTGGTTGGATCAGCCATCTTCACGATCGCTTCAACCTTGCCCGGATCAGGTCTGATGCCATCTTAACTGATCCTGTAGCCCAGAAACTCAATCTCTTCCTTGTGCAGTTTTCGCACTTTGATCTGTTTAATTTGAGTCCCGCATTGCTGAACTTGGTCAAAGTTTCCTTCAAGTGTCGCTCGTGCTCCTCACCACTGCTACTGTGTATCAATGTGTCATCGAAGTAGCACAGGACGTTGCTCTGGTCTTGCAGAATGAAATCCATGATGTGCTGGAAAATCTCTGGTGCTGAGGAAATTCCAAAAGGTAGACGTCGGTAGAAGTACCTGCCATGTGGTGTTATGAAGGTTGTTAGTTTTGCCGTTGTCTCATCCAATGGAAATTGCCAAAATCCGCTGGTCGCATCAAGTTTGCTGTACACCTTTGATCCTTTCAACTTATGTAAAAGATCCTCTAGTGTAGGAAGAACGTACATATAGAGCCAGGGAGAAGATACTAGACGGACTTGCAGAGTGGCTGAAGACAAGGAGGGTGGAAGAAATGCTTGAAGCAACAAGGGACAGAGACAGATGGAAGTCCATAATCGCAAACGCCATGCGGCAAGGCACCTGAAGATATATATATATATATATATATCTTTAGAGACTGATTGAGTTTCTTGCAATCAGTGCATATCCTCACAGCTCCTGATTTCTTCAAAACAGGTACCATTCCTACGCATCAATCTGTTGGCTTTTTAAACACCTGGATAATGCTTGAATGTTCCATTCGTTGTAGCTCCTCCTTGACTTTGGTCAGAAGTGGAATGGCAACTCTTCTTGGTGTGTTGAGGCTGTAGAACTCACAGTTGTCCTTCAACACAATCTTCACTGGGTCACAGCTAACAGGTTGATCAATCTCACCAAACACAGACTCCACGTCATTGATGCGTTGGACCAATCTTAGTCTTGTTACAGTGACTCAACTCAGTAAATTGTCAGTGTCTGAATCAATCACAAAAATCCGAAGTGTTGTGGCGTTGCTTTTGTGACTAACTCCACAAGAGAACTCTCCCACACACTTAACCGGACCCACGAGACTTCGTAAAACAGCAGTTGACTTCTTCAGTACTGGCTTTGGATCGAAGAGGTCATATTCTGTCTTTCGGAGAATAGATACATCAGCTCCTGTATGTAGTTTGAAGGAAACTGGATGTCCACTGATAGCCGACATCTCACCACCAATAGTGCCGTCTTTCACTTCATTGATACGGCCACCCCCTCTGCACACTGCAGCAAAATGGTTGCGTTTATTACAGCTCCGGCATACTTTCCCCTTAGCTGGACAGTCTGAAGGCCCGTGTCAGTTACCTGGCCTTTTACTAGTTTATAATGACGGGCAGTGTCTACAGCAATCTTGAGAGTTAGTTCAGGGCTCCAGCTGAAGTTTCTGTGACAACTGTTTGTCACTAAGACCAAGTACCAGGCGGTCACGACTAATTTCATCCTGATCATGGAAATTGCAATGGGCAGAAAGAAGTTTTCTCTGGGGTCAGGTTGCCCTTCTTCTCGATCTGGAAAGGTGAATGAAGAAAATGTTTTCTCTGCCTCTAGTCCCATTGCGTAAATCAAACTGCTGATCTGAATTTCTCCTGTTTCCTGATCGAGTTTTGTAGCAATTCGAAAACGAAGAAAACGTTCTCTCCATTCAGACCAGGCTGTTGGTCTTGTAAAGTCAAAGACTTCTGGGTGGTTGAATTTCGGCATAATTCTTGTCACTTACTTGATTCAGTAGTGTCTCTAATACTATTCTGACGAATTCGGCGATTAAACTTCACTTCTGACACCTTGTTGTGTAAGGATGGGCCAGAGTATTGGACGTTCTTGTTATATCTACGACGACAGAGGCTCTGATATTTGACGAATGGATCGATTTATCCAAATTTTTTTTGTCTGGTATCTGAACGTACAGTTTTTATCCAGAAATTATATGAAAGAGAGAATACCACGGACACCACTTCGTAGTTGTCGTGACATCTAATGAACAACATTATTCATTTCAGTAGTTTTGATATAATCATTATCATCATCACGTGCCCTACCGCATGGCGTTGGCGACCATGGCCCTCCGTACGAATCTAACCCTTGTCGCTACATCTTCCTACCTCTCTGTCCTCAGCCACTCTGCAAGTCCGTCCAATATCTTCTCCATGACTCTATCTGGTGCTCTTTTCCTCCAGCTTTCCTACTGTGACTAGACCTACGTGCTCTAATTTCTCTTGCTTCATATGAAATGCTCATAAATGTTGCTTGTCTTTTCCTAATCTTCATTAATGTTGTGTGTGTGTGTGTGTGTGTGTGTGTGTGTGCGTGCGTGCGTGCGTGCGTGCGTGCATGCGTGCGTGTGTGTGTGTGTGCGTGTCCTTCAATATTTTCTCGTCTGTTTTCTTTGCTGTCCATAGAACTCTCAACATTCTTCTCAGAAACCACGTTTCAGTTGCCTCAATTTTGTTGTGACTTTTCATGTTGACTGTCCATGCCTCACAGCTGTGCAACGGTATCAGTTTTATGTAACACCCAAGAACTCTCTTCGTGATATTAATGCATAGGCATTTGTTGGTAAGAACGCTTTTCATTTTAAATGCTGTTTTAGCTTGGCCGACTCAGCTGGCCATTGCTGGTGTGCATCTATTGTCAGGTGAGATGACCATTCCCAGATATTTAAACTTATCAACCTGTCTCACTGTTGTGCCATTTGCTGTTATTTTGCACGAGGGGATTTCATGTTTTTTACTGATTACCATGATTTCAGTCTTCTTGCTATTTAGCTCCAGCCCTATATTTTTGCTTTCCATTTCTATTAGATTCACATGATTTTGTAGGTCGTTTTCATTAATATAGGTAATGCATATCTATCTGTCTATTATCTATCTATCTATCTATCTATCTATCTATCTGTCTGTCTGTCTGTCTGTCTATCTATCTGTCTGTCTGTCTGTCTGTCTGTCTGTCTATCTGTCTGTCTGTCTGTCTATCTATCTATCTATCTATCTATCTATCTGTATGTGTGTGTGTGTGTATGCGTGTGTCTGTACGTCTGCCTGTGTCTGTGTGTATGTCTGTGTGTGTATACAGAAGAGCATACTGGGGGAGAGGGGGGGGAGGGGAACCAAGCTGATCATTTGGCAAATTGTAGCCTGTAAAAGTGGGGTTATCTATTTCGCAAAAGGTCTACTGCGCCGTAATATGATTATTTTGTTGTTGTTGTTTGTTTGCTTGTTTGTTTGCTTGTTTGTTTTTATAAGTTGTTTACCTTAATAGTTGTCAGCTCGTATTCTCGGGAGACGATTTAGTGTGTTGTGATGGCTGTGTCGTATAGCTTGGTAAAGTTAGTTAATGTTTTTTTTTTTTTTATCAAACGGGAACATGCTTGACAGACAGCCTATTAAAAATAGCAGATTTCCTTCGCGTCTAAATGTAAAACGGGCAGAACACTTGTTAGGTTGATTCAAACCTTTTCTGAGTCTACCAGCTGGTTATGCCCTGGAGTCATAATCTGCGCCGGCGACCCTGAACATCACAAAGTTGAAGGATGCTCACAAAACAACAGTTGTCAGTATGTGCACAAATAGTTGATGAACGCGCATCAAATACACTTACAGGTGAATGCACTTAAAAAAAATGAAGTGACGATTCAGTAGATTCATCATCATCAGGTGCCCTGCCGCATGGCGTTGGCAATCATGGACTTCCATCTGCCTCTATCTCTCGTTGCCCCTAGCATCTCCCCCACCCTCCTCGTCCCCAGCCACTCTGCAAGTCCGTCCAGCATTTTCTCCTTGGGTCTACCCGGTGCTCTCTTACCCTCCAGCTTTCCCGTTGTGACCAGGTGCTCCAAAGCCCAAAATTTCATTAGTCATCCAGTTCTTTTTTGCTTTTCTATCTGCCTCAGGGATTTCCTCACAAGCTTCATTTATCGAATTTCTCAACTTTGTCCATTGTTCCTCACTGTCACGAGCGTCTTCCAGAGCACTAAATTTGTTTTGAACATGTACATTAAATTTTTTACGTATCATTCCATTTGTCCTGAAGAGTCCAAGGTTTAATTTCATGTTGTTTTGGGTCTGTTTCTTTTTCCTCAATTTCAGTCTAAATTTTCCCACTACAGGATTGTGGTCACTGTTGCAGTCTGTGCCTGGTAGTATTTTTACTGACAGTAAAGAATTTCTAAATCTTTTGTTGATCAGGATGTAGTCAATCTGATGTTTGGTATTATCTCTTGGACTCATCCAAGTCCATTTTCTTCTGTTAGGCTGCTCAAACCAGGTGTTTCCTACTATAAACTCATTCATCTGTGCCCATTCTACAAGTTTCTCACCCCTTTCATTTTGCATACCAAGGCCATGAGGTCCAACTATATCCTCCACCCTATCCTGTCCCACTTTAGCATTAAAATCTCCCATTATGACTGTAACTTAAAATCTTCCATTATTACAGTAACTTCTTGTGATTTACATTGGACTTTGGCCATCTCTAATACCTCGTAGAAGTTGTCGATGTCTCCCTGAGTACTTGCGGATGTTGGTGCATACACCTGAATGATGTTGATATGATGTTGGTTTGCCTCCCAACTTGACCAACAAAACTCTGTCGGACACAGCCCAGTATCCCTTAACTGCTTTTGATTTGTCTTTGTCCATCATGATGCCTACTCCTCTTTCATGTGAGTTACCACCAGAGTATATCATTGTGTATTCTCCTGATGTTATCATGCCTGCCCCCTTCCATCTCACTTCCCCTAGTCCTAAAATACCAATGTTAAGTCTTTCCATCTCTGTCTTGATATTTTCTAATTTACCCTTTTGCAACAATGTTCTTATATTCCATGTTGCAACTTTGATGTTTTTAAATCTGAGTTTAGGGTTCGCAGTAACTTGATGACGGTCTGGTGTCATCTGCGCCGCATGACGGTCCCTACCGGACGAAGCTGCTCCATAGGAGCACCTATTTAGGTCGTTGTCTTTGATCTTTTTGTTTCTGTCCATGATAACCTGGGAAAAAGTTACGATGGTGGTTTCCCGTTGCCTTCCATTGGTTTGTGTACGGTCTCTCCGCTAGCCTTACTCTCTCCCGAGATGCCCACAAGGCAGTGGAGCTATTCAGCCATAGCTTGGGGGTCTGGTTCGTGGGCACCAGGGCGTATCCACACGCCGGTGGGCCTGCATACCTCACGTCTGGGGGCCAGACCTCCTCCGAGTCCTACGAGTTTCAGCCTGAGTCCGTGAGGTGCTCAGTTACCGCCTGTCGCCACGAGGAGGCACAGCGCCGGGCTTGCTGATAGAGTGGCTATGTACTGACAGGAAGAGACTTACGCCTTCTGCTCTTCTTTTCGCACAGCAGTGCTAGCCAGCGGTGCAGGCTGAAGCCGACACACTAGACGCATCACATCTGCCAATATGACAAGCTCTGCCAATATGACAAGTAGATTAAACAGAAGAAACTGCTGAACGCGATGGACGAGGACCTCTCCGAACCTGTCATGGCGACATGAGCTGAATTGCTTTCTATGTGCGCAGGGGTTCTGCCGATGAATGACTGGTATGCAGGGGTTCTACCGATGAATGGCTGGTTTGCACGGGTTCTGCTGGCAGTCAATGGCCCCTCACAGCAACAACCCAAAACGCCAGATGACGACGGAAGTCTCACATGGCCATTTCAGCACAGCCCGTTGCTCGGGTGCCCCACTGTTGCTGACCAGATGACAAAACTTTAACAGTAAAGAAGAAGGGAATAAAGGAGGCTATCTAAGACAATATTATTAAGCCACTAACCCAAGACTTACAGTCCATGACCACACCTTCACAATCCTCGTCCTGTCCTTATGTGAAGTAGTGTTTATGTATATATATATATATGTGTGTGTGTGTGTGTGTGTGTGTGTGTGTGTGTGTGTGTGTGTGTGTGTGTGTGCGTGTGTGTGTGGCCTTAACTGGTCGTAAACTCAATTGCATGTACACATATGCAACCATATGTATATGAATTGATGAGCACATCCAGTTTTTCACATCAGTATATGAGAGTATATCTACATAAGTACACGTGAACATATAGCACACACACACGTGAAATGCACTGGATTATCTGTGACCACAAGTATGAGCTTGAGTGAGTGCGTGTATGCTTGTATATATGCACTGAGTACAGGTACACGAGTGTACGTGTGTGTTCATGACGCACACACTCCTTTTACACACTGAATTGTTGCATGATAGCTTTCCCTAATCAAATCAGATCACATCATGTTGTTTATAAGTCAGCCGACCACATAGGCCATAGCCGAAATCGTAACATGTCTCAATATTGTTAAATTATATTGTCATCCTAAAACATATTCTTCATTGAACACATGGGATAATTAAGGTCATGACAAGAATTTCTAATTCACACATATAAATATCCGGAGTTTAACAAACTACTTCGTACAATTCCGGCCTTCAAAGTATCAAGTATTCCATTTGTCAACACACACTATTTCAAATGGAAATCTTCATTTACCCAACCACAAGACCCAATATGATTTTTTTAGTCATCCATTAATACAGTCGGTCAGTGGTGTCAAAGGCTGCCGACAAGTCTTAAAAGAGCAAGAACAAGCAGTTTCGCAACTATGACCACGTCTTTAAGTTGATTGATGAGAATCAAGCAGATGATTTTGTTCTAAGTGAGATAAAAGATGAAATATTACCGTATTTTGTTTCTTTTTTTAAGCAATTTTGACCAAAAAAACACAATTAAGACAAGCCAATCATTTTTGAAAACAATTTCGACCCAAGAAGGATTTTCTTGATGAGTAGGCTACGACAGCAGATTTGTAAATTTAATGGAAAACAACCAGATAACAAGGAAAAATTGATAACTCGGGTGATATAAGCCAGCTGAACATCAATTTTCGAACAACAGAGAAGAAGAAACAGGATCAAGTTCATGATTTAAGACCAGAACTCGGATACACTGTCTTCACAAATTCAATCAGTTCATAAGAAAGCGATGCAGGATCACTGTACTCGTATTCTGTCGAGGTTGAAAATGCTGGAACAACATAGTTACGCATAATCGCGAATGTCATATTTTGTCTGTAAAAAAAAAAGTCTGAAAATTTCTGATAAAATTCATGCACAGAAAATACTGCAGGGAGAGGATTGCTATTTGTATTTTCTAGTAAGTTATTTGTAATAGAGGACAATTGGTTGGCTGTGGTGCAGGCGAGGATCTTCTTCAACGAATAAAACATGAACTTTGCGTTATCAACAATATTGGTGATGGAATTTCTTGCTGCCAGGAAAACTTACCTTTAACAATCAAACTAGAGGCACGCCAAGTAGACAGGGGACGACTTGAGATCAAACGGAGAGTTGGCATATCTGTCCAGGAGGGCGCGCAGAACAGTGACCTGAGAGATCGAAAGTATCTCCACACACCCTTTATCAGACCAGGCTGTTTCTCAAACATGTTTTAAACCAAACTTTCCGATCTAAAGATCAATTTTTTGACCACTGAACTATCGCCGCCGTATCAACAGAATATAAAACAGTGACTAAATTTCCAATAGGAAAATCAATGAAAGACAATTTTCAGTCTCACAAATCAAAGATTTCTGTCTTTAGTAAGTCTATCTATAATACCTTTGACCATTCACATGGCTTCACAAGCTTACAGAAAAGTAACAACAACAAACCTCAGCACAAAACATACAAAAGCTCACACCCAATACTGCCTAGCTCTGGAAAGCCTTTGTGGGATTACGATCCGTCAGAGATTTGGCGCCAGTAAAACTAGACTTGCTAGTATGGCACGTGGCCATAATCATTCTCAGCGGCTAGAAGTTGTTTTCTGATGATCATACCACTTGGACTGGCACCGCTGACTGACATTGCTAATGATTGGCCAATATGTGGCTGGTCTCTGTCACTGATTACATCTTCATAGTGTTAGCCAATTTTTAACACAGCTATGGTTTTCGCATCGGATTTAAATGTCATTGAGCAGTGACGCTCAGTTTTATTGAAAGAAAGTAGAATAGGATGGGGGGTGTTAACAAGCCTTACCACGCACTGCAAACAAATTTATTGAAAGGAGGATGGACCAATAGAAACGTAGAGCTCTGACTGTTGTTCTACGTATGCCACAAGGCTTGTGGGAAAAATGAACGCGAAGGACCGCATGGTCTTTTGTCATCTACGGTAGGCTGTTTATTGCTTGTAAAAATTGTATTGCTTAAAAAAAGACTAAAACTTAAAACTTTCAAGAGGGAAATCTGTTTTTCTCATCGTGCGCTTGTATTTCGTCTATCGAATTGCCTTTGTATATGTTAGGATTTTTGTCCCCTATCCATCTTAGAAATGTTATACGCTTCTTTCTGTCCCTTTCCTTTGTCTCTACTCAGGCTGCTACTCTTTGTGGTGTATGGTACCAGCCAATCCGTACCACTCCACATCAGAATGATCTCGTCCTTGATAGTCTTGATCGAAGACTGGAGACAATAAACATCGGGCTGGCATTTGCTGAGTTACGCTGAATATTGTGACGCTTTATCACCCCACCCTTTCCATCTCCACACCATCTCCCAGCAAAACGTGAACACGTTAGCAGGCCACGCTTTGCAACCACCAGTAACTTAAAGAACAATAAAGTAACACAGCGAAACTAGATGTCAGTCGCTGTTGTCCAGTCCATGTCTAATAAACCCTCTACACCCTAAAGTAAAGAGTACTGGTGAAACCCGCTCACTAAATGTTTTCATCTCTCCCTTACTATGTCAGATTCTACCCTGGTAGTTTTTCTTTTTATGTTTGCCACATGTTTCCTGTTATTCCACAGTCATACCCTGCCAAAGTCATATGCAGTTGACCGTCACCAAAGTGTATTTTTTGGTCATTATTGGAACTAGGTTTAGAAGTCGGAGCAATATCCATGCCAACTTTGGGTAGAAAATTTATGTTGATGATTTTTCAACATTATTTAAATTCATTCATTTTACACGTGGACTCTGTAAAAAAAATCACTGTGTTGTAGACAGAAAAATCCTACACACTTGAGCGTTGGGACAAAATCTGCCAATACTTTACAAATGACTGGTTTACAAACTGAATAAAGGGCCTGTTATTCGGGTAATATTATATACACAGGGACTGATTTCCAATAAAAGGACTTACTTTTTTCAGCTTCCAGGTGTACAAAAAACATTGTTACATTTAACATGATGCAGGCAGTTTTTCCTTGTTTTAAAAGAAAGCGTGCGGCCGCGCGCACACACACACACACACACACACACACACACACACACACACACACACACTACACACACACACACACACACACATACACATGCACACACATGCACACACACATACACACACATATAAACACACACACATACACACACACACATACATACATACATACATACATACATACATACATACATACAACACACACACACATACATACATACATACATACATACATACATACATACATACATACATACATACATACATACATACATACATACATACATACATACATACATACATACATACATATACAATTCTGTAGTGGGAAGATTTAGGCTGAAATTAAGGAAAAGGAAACAGACCAAAAGCAACACAAAACTAAATCTTGGACTCTTAAAGACAAGTGATACGTCAAAAATTTAATGTACATGTTCAAAACAAATTCAGTGCTCTGCAAGACGTTGGTGACAGTGAGGAACAATGGACAAAGTTGAGAAATTCGATAAATGAAGCTTGTAAAGAAATCCCTGTAGTAGATAGAAAAGCAAAAAAAAGAACTGGATGACAAAAGAAATTCTGGGCTTGATGGAGGAAAGAAGGAAGGCAAAGAGAAAAGAGGAGATACACAGGAAGATAAACAAAGAAATCAGGAATAGGTGCAATGAAGCTAAGGAAGCTTGGCTGAAAACAAAATGCAAGGAAATAGAAGACCGACACAAAATGGATCCTCAAGGTATGTGCAGACGAATTGAAGAAATTGTCCACAGGAAAAATACATGCACATCAACTGGTTGCTTAAAATCGAAAGATGGCACGCTTATCATGGAAAAAGACAAAATATTAGACAGATGAGGAGAGTACATTAAAGACCTGTTTGAGAATGACAGAAACGAAGAACATATTATAAAAAAGAACTTTGAAGGATCAAGATGAAACCAAGAAAAGCCCCAGGACCAGACAACATTACTACAGAGATGATTGAAGTTCTGGAGGAATTTGGTACAGAAAAAATAACAGTACTCCTAAATAAAATTTTTGACACTGGAAAAATCCCCAAAGATATATCAAAATCAATTTTCATTGCACTTCCAAAGAAGACAGGGGCTATAGAATGCAAACTCCATTGCACAATCAGTTTGATGAGTCATGTAACAAGCATCCTGTTAAGGATAATCATGATGAGGACAAGGAATAGAACCAAAAATGAAATAGCAGAAGAACAGTGTGGATTTGTGGAAGGGAAAGGAACTATTAATGCCATATACATCCTAAGAACTATCATAGAGAAGTCAATCGAGATGAATAAGGATTTGTATTTATACTTTGTTGATTATACCAAGGCTTTCAATCAGGTAAGACATGAAGGATTGATCAACCAACTGGAGAGACTCAATGTTAATGGAAAATATCTACGAATAATCACAATTATGTACTGGGAACAAACAGCTACAATGAGAATAGAAAACGACGTAAGCTCTTTCCAAAACATTAAAAGAGAAGTCAGACAGGGTTGTGTTTTGTCACCAGATCTGTTTTCACTTTACAGCGAAAACATCATGAAAAACCTAGAAGAAGATCCTGGATTAAAGGTATGAGGAAAAAAAATAAAGAACATTCGATCCGCAGATGACACCGTGCTAATAGCAAGAAATGAAAGGGATCTACAAAACCTTGTGAATATACTAGAAATAGAAAGCATCTTTCGATTTTAAGCAACCAGTTGATGTGCATGTCTTTTTCCTGTGGACAATTTTTTGAATTCGTCTGTACATACCCTGAGGATCCGTTTTGTGTTGGTATTCTATTTCTTTGCATTTTGTTTTCAGCCAAGCTTCCTTAAGCTTCATTGCACCTATTCCTGATTTCTTTGTTTATCTTCCTGTATATTTCATCGTTTCTCTTTGCCTTCCACCTTTCCTCCATCAAGCCTAAAATTTCTTTTGTCATCCAATTCTTTTTTGATTTTCTATCTACTACAGGGTTTTCTTCACAAGCTTCATTTATCGAATTTCTCAACTTTGTCCATTGTTCGTCACTGTCACCAACGTCTTCCGGAGCACTGACCTTGCTTTGAACATGTACATTAAATTTTTGACGTATCACTTCATCTGTCTTTAAGAGTCCAAGATCTAGATTGATGTTGCTTTTGGTCTGTTTTCTTTTTCGTAATTTCAACCTAAATCTTCCCACTACAGGATTGTGGTCACTGTTGCAGTCTGCGCCTGGTAGTGTTTTTGCTGACAGTAAAGAATTTCTAAATCTTTATTATTCAAGATGTAGTCAATCTGATTTTTGGTATTTTCTCCTGGGCTCATTTAAATCCATTTTCTTCTATTAGGCTGCTCACACCAAGTGTTTCCTACTATGAACTCATTCATCTGTGCCTATTCTACAAGTTTCCCTCCCCTTTCATTTTGTGCACCAAGGCCATGAGGTCCAACTATATCCTCTACCGTATCCTTTCCCACTTTAGCATTAAAGTCTCCCATTACTATGGTAACCTCTTGTGATTTGAATTGGGCCTTGGCCATCTCTAATACTTCGTAGAAGTTGCCGATGTCTTCCTGGGTACTTGTGGATGTTGGTGCATACATCTGAATGATGTTGATATCAAATGGTGTACCTCCCAATTTGACCAGCAAGACTCTGTCGGACACAGCCCAGTATCCCTTAACTGCTTTTGATTTGTCCCTGTCGATTACAATGCCTACTTCTCTTTCATGTGAATTTCCACCAGAGTATATCACTGTATACTCTCCGGATGTTATCATGCCTGCCCCCTTCCATCTCACTTCCCCTACTCCTAAAATACTAATGTTAAAGCCTTTCCATCTCCATTTTGACATTCTCTAGTTTTCCCTTTTGCAGCAATGTCCTCACATTCCATGTTGCGATCTTGGTATTTTTGAGTTTGAGTTTGGTCGCAGTATCTGGCTAACGGTCTGGTGTCACCTGCGCCACACGACTGTCCCTACCGGACGAAGGTGCTCCATTGGAGCTCCTATTTACGTCGCTGTCTTCATTTCCCTTCCTTTTCCCGTCCATAATGTTCTTGGGAGACTACGATGGTGGTTTCCCGTTGCCTTCAATCGGATTTTTTTTTTTTTTTTGGCGGTCTCTGCGCTAGCCTTATTTTCTCCCGAGATATCGACAAGGCAGTGGAGCTATTTACCCATAGCTGGGGGTCTGGTTCGTGGGCACCAAGGCATATCCACACGCCGGTGGGCCTGCGTGCCGCACGTCTGGGGGCCAGACCTCCTCTGAGTCCGTCGAGATTTAGCCTGAGTCCGTGAGGTGCTCAGTTACCGCATGTCGCCACGAGGAGGCATAACATAGGGCTTGCAGATAGAGAGGCTATGTACTAACAGGAAGAGACTTACGCATTCTGCTCTTCTTTTCGTATAGCTGCAAGCAGCAGTGCTAGCCAGCGGTGCAGCTGAAAGTGAGAGGTGACAACCACGCAGTCACTAGCCGACACACTAGACGCATCACATCTGCTATTGACACACAAATGATATATGGGAATAAGAATAAAAAGAGTCACATAAATTGCAATGAATATCATGATGGTTGTCAACCAAAGACCTTCAAGACAAGCAGAAGCTTTTAAAGCTTGCCAGTGAGACATCGCCTCTCTTCGTGAGAAGAATATTCTCATGGAGAACTAGACTTTGCACAAACAAAAGGAGATCATTATGGAGGAGCAACAATGACAGGAGGAAGCTAAAGAAAGGAGGTTGCAGAAGATTCTTGAGGTGACCAGACAATTTCAGGCACACAGTGGGCTATGCGTCTCGTCACAGATGATGTTATGAAACATATCAACAATTATAGAACAAATGCCAGCCTGAAGAAGGCCTTAAGAGCTGAACTTCAGTGGCACAAGCTAGTGCTGCAGAAAAAACAACAACTCATCACTACTGAGGGTTACAGATCTTCTCTGACCCTTGTCAGCCGCCTGCTGACCTTGAGTCTGCCAACCTTGCCAAACCAGATGTACTGGCATTGTCAGAGTCTTCATTACAAGATGAGGCAGTCTCTGATTCAGAATCCAGTGAAGTTGATTACAACAGCTGGTCCTACAACTTCATAGCTGAAAACGAGGTAAAGTTTGTAGCTGTGTATTACGAAGACATTTTTTTCTTTGGGAAAGACTTTTTTTTTCATTGGCAAAGTCACCACTGTACACTGCCTCATCTCCGCATAAATCAGTTTCCTTGACATAAAAAAAATGGGTGGCAAGGTTGTTCACAGTTGGCCTTGAAGAGCTGACAGATACCATATTGACGCGTCTGTTGCTTTCGCTAGCAACATCATACTTGCTCCCTCCTCCTTTTGGGAAGAACTTTTGTAGTAAAGTAACCAACCAACCTACTCGCTCTGTAGAATAATTTCAAGCTGCATTTGTTCAAGAAATTGCTTTAACATTGCAGATGTTTTTCACCCTTAACTGCATGTAAACAGTTTGTCAGTATCTTTAATTGTTGTTGTTGTTGAAACATAACATCTTGAAGTAGTATCATCCTTGATGTGCGGCCTTTTCCATGAAAAATCCAGGTAATATTCCATTTCTGACAAAATTTTGAGTAATGTCTTCATGTTGATTTCATACTCAATCCACATACCAAAGTTTTGGGTCCTACCTGTAACAGTTACAGATTTATGTATCTTTGAAGCATGGTACCCCAACAAACCTACTTTTTCCGTTTGTCAAATTGAAGATTTTCCAAAGTTTGAATATCTGGTACTTAAAATTCAGTGAACAAATCATGCTGAAAACGATTCACTGTACTGGCTATGATACTTTCTGCTTGCGATTTTATTATGAAATGCAAATGCACATTATTTGCAGTGCTTTAGACCTTCAAAGTTGCTATTGTGTGCAGATTTACGCATCCGAATCTACCATTTTACCCTTACTTTGACAGGTCTATTCTCCAGTGTCTTTGCTGCTGAAGTGTTTGTGTTTGTTTGTGCAGTATACCACTACCATATGGTTTTAAAATGTGCAGATATTTCCCATACAGCTCGTGGACATTACTTTATGACTGTGAAATTTCAAAAATATTTAGTATTAATGGTCGTATCTTTGAAATGAAACATCTTTAGAACGGATAAAGATATTCACTTACTTGTTTTGTGCGTTATTCTTGTGTTGACATGTTTCCGAAAGATAACATTTGAGTTATAACATTCGCTTAAAAATTTCAGTCGCTACCTATTATTTATTTCAGGTTGATAAGTTTAAATATCTGGGAACGATCATTTCACCAGACGGCAGATGCACATCAGAAATAGCCAGCAGAATCGGCCAAAACAGCATTCAAGAAGATGAACAGCATTCTTACCAACCAATGCCTATCAATTAACATCAGGAAGAGAGTTCTTGAATGTTATATAGAACAGATAATGTTATACGGCTGTGAGACGTGGACTGTCAACAAGCAAAACCAGAACAAGATTGAGGCAGCTGGGATGTGGTTTCTAAGAAGAATGTTTAGAGTTCCATGGACAGCAAAGAAAACAAACGAGACAGTCTTAATGGAGGTAAACACAAGAAGATCATTCATAAGGATGATAAAGAAAAGACAGGCAACATTTATAGGCCATTTTATGAGGAAAGGGGAATTGGAGCACCTGGTCACAACAGGAAATCTGGAG
The DNA here is from genome assembly GCA_030674185.1 of Monoplex corrugatus. Lineage (NCBI taxonomy): Eukaryota > Metazoa > Mollusca > Gastropoda > Littorinimorpha > Ranellidae > Monoplex > Monoplex corrugatus. Next base: position 64,142,326 of record CM060306.1, on the reverse strand, counting down.
GGAAAGAGAGCACCAGGAAGACCCAGGGAAAAACATTGGACGGACTTGCAGAATGGTTGATGACAGAGAGGATGAAAGATGTGCTTGTGGCAACATAGGACAGATGCATATGGAGGGCCATGATCGCCATCGCCATGTGGCAAGGCATTTGATGATGATGATAATGACGTACATGTTCAAAACATATTTAGTGTTCTGGAAGACGTTGGAGACAGTGAGGAACAATGGACAAAGTTGAGAAATTCGATAAATAAAGCTTGCGAAGAAATCCCTAGAGTAGACAGAAAAGCGAAAAAGAACTGGATGACAAAAGAAATTGTAGGCTCGATGGAGGAACAGAGGAAGGCAAAGAGAAACGAGGAGATATACAGGAAGATAAACAAAGAAATCAGGAATAGGTGCAATGAAGCTAAGGAAGCTTGACTGAAAACAAAATGCCAAGAAATAGAAGACCGACACAAAACGGATCCTCAGGGTAAGTACAGAAGAATTGAAGAAATTGCACATAGGAGAAAGCTTAAAGATATGCACATCAACTGGTTGCTTGAAATGGAAAGATGGTACGCACGTCATGGGAATAAAACACAAAATATTAGACAGATGGGGAGAGTACATTAAAGATCTTTTTAAAGATGACAGAAACGCAGAACACATTATAAGAAAGAACTTTGAAGGACCACCCATAATGAACGATGAAGTTACATCAGCACTGAACAAGATGAAACCAGGAAAAGCACCAGGACCAGACGATATTGCTGCAGAGATGATTGAAGCCCTGGAGGAATTCGGTATAGAAAAAATAATAGTCCTCCTAAATGGGATTTTTGACACTGGAAAAATCCCCACAGATATGTCAAAATCAATTTTCATTGCACTTCCAAAGAAAACAGGGCTATAGAATGCGAACTATATCGCACAATCAGCTTGATGAGTCATGTAACAAAAATCCTATTAAGAATATTCATGATGAGGACGAGGAATACAAATCAAAAAAGAAATAGCAGAAGAACAGTGTGGATTTGTGGAAGGGAAAGGAACTATTAATGCCATATGCACCCTAAGAACTATCATAGAGAGGTCAATCGAGATGAAAAAGGATTATTATATTTATGCTTGGATTATTATACCAAGGGTTTCGATCAGGTAAGATATGAAGAATTGATCAACCGACTAGAAAGACTCAATATTGATGGAAAAGATCTACAAATAATCAGAAATATGTATTGGGAACAAACAACTGCAACGAGGATAGAAAACGATATAATCTCTTTCCAAAACATCAAAAGAGGAGACAGACAGGGTTGTGTTTTGTCACCAGATCTGTTTTCACTTTACAGCGAAAACATCATGAGAAACCTAGAAGAAGACCCTGGATTAAAGGTTGGAGGAAAAATGATAAACAACATTCGATCCGCAGATGACATGCTAATTGCAGAAAATGAAAGGGACCTACAAAAACTTGTGAATATACTAGAAACAGAAATCAAAGGTATGGGGTTGGAACTAAACAGCAAAAAGACTGAAGTCATGGTGATCAGTAAAAACATGAAATCCCCTCATGCTAAAGAACAGCAAACGGCACAACCTTGAGACAGGTTGATAAGTTTAAATTCTTGGGAACGATCATTTCACCAGATGGCAGATACACATCAGAAATAGCCAGCAGAATCGGTCAAGCCAAAACGGCATTCAAGATGATGAACAGCATTCTTACCAACAAATGCATATCAATTAACATCAGGAAGAGAGTTCTTGAATGTTATATAGAACAGATAATGTTATACGGTTGTGAGGCGTGGACAGTCAACACGCCAAGTCAGAACAAGACTGAGGCAGCCGAGATGTGGTTTCTAAGAAGAATGTTGAGAGTTCCATGAAGAGCAAAGAAAAGAAACGAGACAGTCTTGATGGAGGCAGACACAAGAGGATCATTGATAAGGAAGATTAGGATAAGGCAGGCAACATTTATAGGCCATTTTGTGATTAAAGGGAAATTAAGAGCACCTGGTCATACCAGGAAAACTGGAGGCAAAGAGAGCACCAGGGAGACCCAGGGAGAAAATATTGGACGGACTTGCAGGGTGGCTGAGGACAAAGAGGGTGGAAAATGTGCTTGCGGCAACAAGGGATAGGTACATATGGAGGGCCATGATCGCCAATGCCATGCAGCAGGTCACATGACGATGATGATACTGACAGACAGGCGAGCAACAAACAAATGAAATGCCCATAACAAACAGGACCACATACCAAGACACAGACTGTAACAGACAATCCATACTGTTTCCCCACTCATGCGCAAGCAGCCACACATGCACACACAACACACACACACACACACACACACACACACACACAACCATGTATCAGGGCTTAAAACAGGAGGAGGAAAAAAAAACACTGAAACTAGTCCGGCCGGAAACTTCTTCCAAGAAAAATCAGGGGCCATAACTTGCGCGCCGTTGCTATGAACGCTTGAAAGCCGATCACGGATGCCTTGCTCCTTTCGGTTTTTTTTTTTTTTTTTTTTTACAAACCGAAATCGCGGAATTCCGCCCAGACGCGGAACGTTTTAAGCCCTGATGTATGCTGATCACAGGTAACATAAAATTACCTGCACATTGTTGGAAGCGTAGGAGTCTACGGAATGGTCATCGCCGGCCAGTTCAAAGCCTTGCCACTGAAGCGCTTTCTTCTTCTTGTGACTTTTCACCACTGCCCTCACCTGTAAAGCACACAATATCATTACATCATGGTTTTATAGAAAGGACACAGTGGGTAAATGTGAGTTAGTGTGAATGGCTCAGTCTGTGTGCGTGCCTGCGTGCGCGCTAGCGTGTGTGTGTGAAGAGACTGAGAATGATAGAAAAAAAAGAGAAAAGGGGAAGGGGAGAGCAATCTTATAAACACACACACACACACACACACACACACACACACACACACACACACACACACACACACACACACACACACACACACAGGCGTACGCGTGTGAAAGAATTAAGACGGCTTCAACGGACAGAACACTGATTGTGACAAGTGTCTTAACATGTGCATTATATCCACTTGACGATAAATAATACACAGGGCTTCTGTGTTACAGCGAAAAACATACGGGCTGTTAATTAAATAATTGAAACCAGCAAAGTTACTTCTTTAGTATGTATTTTACCTATTTCTTACTCTTTGTCTCACTGCCAATCTTTTTCTCGGGACTCTTGTCTGTCTCTATGTCTGTGCACATGTGTGTGCTGCGTATCTGAGTGTGTGTGTGTGTGTGTGTGTGTGTGTGTGTGTGTGTGTGTGTGTGTGTGTGTGTGTGTGTGTGTGTGTGTGTTGTGTGTTGTGTGTGTGTGTGTGTGTGTGTGTGGAGAGAGAGAGAGAGAGAAAGAGAGAGTGAGAGTGCGTGCGTGCATGTGCGTGTGTATATGTGTTCGTTGTTTTATGAGAGAATGTTCTCGTGTCATAGGCCTACAATATTACTGTTTTCTTTTCTTGTTCTGTATCATGTTTATATCACTGATCTATTGTTGATTTCAGTTTTTATGCTTAACATTTTCTGTAAAGTGCAAGGCACTTAGAAGCTTGCTTCCCAAATGTTGTGCTATATAAGTTTATATAATCATTTTATACATTTTTGTGGTCACATGTAAATAGACGTCTTATTAACTGCATTGTCATTGTTTCATTAACAATGCATGCATTATAGTTCATCTGTTTTTATTACAGCGGTAGAAGTTGATATGCACTTTTGTTTTCGTGTATCTGCCTTTGTCTCTCATGCTTTCCTGATGCCCCTGGGGGTCTTGCGAGAGGAGGCACTGTACAAGAATTTATTATTAATTTTATTATTATTATTGGTATTATTATTATTATTATCATTATTGTTATTATTATTATCATTATCATTATTGTCATCATCATATCATCATCACCATTATCATCATTATCATTACTATTACTTTTTTCTCGGCTTGCAGCAATTCTTGTGTTCAGTTCAACCAGCCACACAATCGTCTGTCTGTACACTGATTTGTGCCCGGCTTTGGTTGCCTAAACGTTTTGAAACTTTAAAGCTCTACTGGCCGAGTCAGGTTTGTCTTTGTAGAAAATCTGTGACCAGTGGTCTTCGAAAACCGTTGCATTACCATTTGACACGTCGAATTCGGGACAAAAAAAATCAAAAGAAAACTGCTTCCCAGATGCAGCGACCAGGCTGCTTTTTGGATCTGTCAAAGTGACAGATGCGATTACCAACAACACGCAAGAAGTCGAAATAAAGGCATCTGATTCACTGAACTTTTTAAGTGGTGATTTATGATAATTGAAGTTAAAAATATCCTTATTTTTATCAACACGTCACTGTCCCAATCCATAAAGACAAGACAACTGAGAATAAATTGGAAAACCAAAGGGTAGGGATAGGGATAGGGTTATTGTTAGGACTGAATCAGCATTCGTTTTGTCATAAGTAGAGCATTTCGGCCGTGTATCACACGCAAAATGTGTAGGACCGAAAGAGAAAACTTAAACTGTACTATTACCACTAAAGGAGCAATTTAGCTCTCTGAAGAATTTTGCATTGGGACCCGATGTAATCAGTTCTTGTCTTAACCACTGATATCGGTTTTCTCCATGACTATATGCCAACCAAAAGGGTTACGGATAAGGACAGGATTGGTGTTATGATTTAATTAACACTGGTTTGGTCAGAAGGAGTGAAATCCGGCCGTGTATTCACGTGCCAAAATTCATGAAACACGAAGAAAAGGGCAGTTTACGGTAATGACAAAAGTGAATAAAAGAAATAATAAACAAAAATAAATAGGGACATGGATCAATTGACCAAGAGCTCAAATGCAAGACTGAGTAAGTTGACGTGGACCAACATGAAGAGGTACGGGAAGGGATGAAATAATTGAGCAAATATGAGAGAAAGCAAGGAGGAACAGGAGCTGCAACGTCGTCAATGAAAACAGCAAAGAAACTGATTGCTTTTATGCTTGGATTGACTGCCTTGATTTTAGTAGTGATAGGAAAACACTGACTGACTCACTGAGAGAAGCTTCAACTGATGAGAGAGGAGGGAGGAAATCATCTCTGATGATGACGTCCTCAGACATTTGAAGAAAGTGAAATCAAACATATCAACTGATCCAGATGGGATTCGAACGCACACCGTGACATGTTAATCCATTCAACAGTGCGCAGTTTATACAATATTTTCAATCTGTCAGTATAAAATACCCTCAAAGAACGTCTTGTACTGTACATGTCCCTAGAAAACGCCTGTTAGAAGCATAATCTCTACCTCGCGGCATTAATTAATAGTCACTGTCACGAAATAAATTGAATGACTGGTGTTAGTTCAATTGTAAAATTTTGTAAAATACTTTGTAGACCCATGGCACTATTTATTTGTTCCGAACAAGATGTATGAACATCTTGACAAACCTGGCAGTTGCGCGGGCTTTATGTTCTCCTTTTTGTTGTTGTTTTAAACTTATTTCTTTTTATTTTTCAATGGTTTTCACACAACATTACACAGCTTTTACATCCGAAAATACCCCCCCCCCCCCAAAAAAAAAAAAAAAGTAAACAAGCAAACAAACAAAAAAACTTACAGAAATTGAGATGTCCGAAAGCTGAAATGATGAAATCTTTTAGAGATTCATGACGGAAAGACGAAAGAATCACCTGAGAGTGCTGGTGGACCCACAGCAACAGTGTCTCACCACTAGCCACACAGTCACCTCCCAACTCCCAACACCACATGGTAGCCATTTCGCCAAGCAAAGGGGAAGGGCGAGGGGGCTGTCCATGCATTGCCTGACCCATTCGGACCCAGTCATCTGTTACCTTGTTTACAAGCTGAATGACACGATGGTGAGATGACAAACCCCAGGCCATAGCCACACAACGCTCACGAGCCAGGTCCAGCCATGTTACGAGACCAAGAGAGGATCAAAGACTCTTCTTTGCCTTATTCTGAGCCCTCATCTCTCTATTAGGCAGCGTACTAGCCGCCAACTTGCACAGCTGCCAGCTCTTCTACTCTTACTGTAGTCTCGACACTTTTCTCCGCAGTCATCAGATCTAAATCCCTAGCCGAGCCACAATTCAAAGTTAATAAGAAACACCAGAGGGTGCTGGGTGGCGCCCAGAGCAACAATGTCTCATCACTGGTCAAACAATCACATCCCAGCCCTCGATATCATACGATAGCCATTTCGCCAAACAAGACGGTAAGATGAAAGGAATTAAATTTGTTTTTAGGAGAAAGAAGTTATTACTGCAAGGTGGTAGAAAAGAGGACAGACACAAATGTCTTGGTGGGACTCACTACAACAAGCTGTCTTGGACTGTAAATTTAATTGCACTGCCAACAAAACTAAACAAGCAAAGGAATCGAGTCAAAATTGAAATCCCTCAAAGTTTGCAATAAAACTTCAAATTTGGTATACATCCGTATTTGGTGCGGTGTATTCGGGTATGAAGATGTCTAGACATGACAAAGAGAGAGACTGGAAAAGATTATTAGTTGTTGGGGTGGAGAGAAAGAAACAGGACACATTTGAAGAATGTCAGTTCAGGCCACTGAAAATTGCATAATAGCTGTGAGAAATGAGAATTCTCGTTTTCTTTCATTGAGCAGATTTTAATCTTTTTTGATATTGGTAAACAGTTATTCGCCGGTCTCTTTTTCTGGAAACGTGTTCAGAACAGGGAATCTGATACAGTGTCATTGGGGACAACTACAAAGTCTTTTCAGACTGAGTTGTTGAGAAAGTTAGGGAAAATCCATAACTCGCCATCAGTGGGCGCTAATAGCACTGACTTTGGTGTGGCCTTAGGATAGGTGAGGCCTAGTAACATTTAAAGGTATTCATCTTTGGCTAGCTGCATGAGCACGTCGTATCTCGGGTGCCAGCTGGGTCAGAGAATATAGTCTGTACACTGTTGTAACTAAGAGCTTGATCAGCTTGTGTGGAGGCCTACTTAACCACTTAAGTCTGATTTGGCTCCCTAGCTTTTGCTCTGGGTCATGGGGAATTAGGGGGCAGCCATAAGCTTTGGAGCCACCGAGGTAGATTGTGCCACCTCCTACCTCCATCTTGCAAATCAGAAAGTGTTCAAGTGACAGTCTGCATCTCGTACTATAAGCTGAGGGAGATCTGGGTTCCTCATAGATAGGTGAACAGTGCATATTCTTTTTCTGGAGAAAGGGCTGCAATACGACCAAGTAATAGTACCAAAAGACAGTATGATTCCATTCTCCAAAAAGGACAACTTTGAGTGTCGCGCAACAAAGTTCTATTTTGAAGTGACATGAATCCATTCTGATGAAGTCCAACTATGTGTATGCATCTGCACACGTGTACTGTTCATGACATGGATATAGACATACATGCATATCTCTGCATGAACATCAATATTTTAGGACTAGGAGAGGTGAGATGGAAGGGAGCAGCATGATAACATCGGGAAAGCATAAGATTATATATTCTGGTGGGGGACACACATGAAAGTGGGGTAGACATCATAATGGACAATGATTAAGTCAAAGTCTATCAAAGGATACTGGGCAATATAAGAGTGCATTTTATCAGATAGATTGGAAGGCTAGTCATTTGATATCAACATCATCCAAGTATATGCACCAACATCCGCAAGTGTTGAGGAAGGAACTGACAACTTCTATGCAGAATTAAAAGTAGGCGAGGCTCAATGTAAATCACAGGACATTACAATAATACTGGGAATTTCTCATGCTAAAGTGGGACAGGAAAAAGTAGGTGACAGTTGGACCACATGACCTTGGCATGCGAAATTAAAAGGGAGAGAAACTTGTTGAGTGGGCACAAGCAAATACATTTTAAAAGAAAACACTTGGTTTGAACAACCTAGCAGAAGAAAATGGACAAGGATGAATCCAGGAGACAGTTCAAGAAGTCAAATTGATTAATCCTGATGTATAAGAGATTCAGAGAATCTTTACTAATAGGAAAAAAAACGTTACCAGGCGCAGATTGCAACAGTGATCACAATCCAGTAATGGGAAAATTTAGGCTGAAACTAAAGAGACAGAAGCAAATTAAAAATAGCATCAAACCAAATCTTGGACTCTTAAAGACAGAGGAATCAACTCGTGCAAAATTCAACATATATGTTCAAAACAGTTTCATTGCTCTGACAGACACATTTCAAAAACTTGACAAATGAAGCTTGTGAAGACATCCCTAGAGCTGAAAGAAAAGTAAAGAAGAACTGGATGACAAAGAAAATTTTAGGCTTCATGGATGAACGAAGGAAGGTAGATGGAAAAGAGGAAGAATACAGAAAGACATATATGCATAAAGAAATCAGGAATAAGTGCAATGAAGCTAAGGAATCTTGGCTAGGAAAATGTGTAAAGAAACAGAAGACCTACACAAAACAGACCTTATGTTTACGCACAGAAACACTGAAAGAAGAAAAACGGAACAAATGGTGAGAAAGAACGATGAAGGACCCCAATAATGAAAGATGAAGTTAGATAAGAGCTGAAAAAGACGAAACATAGAAAAGCCTTAGGACCAGACAGTACTATAATAGAAATGATTGAGGCTCCAGAAGAATTTTGTATCCAAAAATAACAGTCCTCTTGAACGAAAGATATGACATCAGAAAAATCCCTAAAAGCATGTCAAAATCAACTTTTATTGCACTTCCAAAGAAAACAGGGGCTACAGAATGCGAGCTCCATTGTATAATCAGCTTGAAGAGTCATATGACAAAGACACTTTAACGAATAATCATGATTAGAACAAAGAACAGCATGAAATCAAAAAATAGAAGGACATTGTCGATTTGTCGGAGGGAAAGGAACTATTAATGCCATATACATTCCAAGAAATCTTATGAAAAGATCAGTTGAGTTGAATAAAGATTTATTTCATGTTTTGTTGATTATATCAAGGCTTTTGATCGGGTAAGGCACGAAAAACTGATCAACCGACTGAAAAAAATCTCAGTATGGATGGAAAAGATCTAAGAATAATATAGGAATATGTACTGGGAACAAACAGCAGCAGTGAGAGTAGAAAATGATAAAGCTCTTTTCCAAACGTCAAGAGGGATTAGGTATGTCTGTGTTCTGTCACCAGATTTGTTTTCACTCTGAAGTGGAACAATATGAGAACCATAGAAAAATGCCCTGGGCTAAATGTTGGAGGAAAAAAGATAAACGATCTTCGTTATGCAGATGACACCGTTCTAATTGCAGAACATGAAAAAACTACAAAATCTTATGAATATGATAGAAATAGAGAGCAGAAATATAGGGCTGGAACTAAACAGTCATCATCATCATCATCAGGTGCCCTGCCACATGGCGTTGGCGATCATGGACTTCCATCTGTCTCTCTCTCTTGTTGCCTCAAGCATCTCTTCTATCCTCCTTGTCTTCAGCCACTCTGCAAGTCCGTCTATTATTTTCTCCCTGGGTCTACTCGGTGCTCTCTTTCCCTCCAGCTTTCCCGTTGTGACCAGGTGCTCCAATTCCACTTTCCTCATAAAATGGCCTATGAATGTTGCCTGTCTTTTCCTAATCTTCCTTATGAATGATCTACTTTTGTCTGCCTCCATCAAGACTGTCTCGTTTTTTTTCTTTGCTGTCCATGGAACTCTCAACATTCTTCTTAGAAACCATATCTCGGCTGCCTCAATCTTGTTCTGGCTTTGCTTGTTGACTGTCCACGCCTCACAACCGTACAACAGTATTGGTTCTATATAACATTCAAGAACTCTCTTCCTGATGTTAATTGATAGGCATTTGTTGGTAAGAATGCTTGTCATCTTCTTGAATGCTGTTTTGGCTTGGCCGGTTCTGCTGACTATTTCTGATGTGCATCTGCCGTCTGATGACATAATTGTTCCAAGGTATTTGAATTTATCAACCTGTCTCAAGGTTGTGCCGTTTGCTGTTATTTTGCATGAGGGGATTTCATCTTTTTCACTCTCACCATGATTTCAGTCTTCCTGCCGTTTAGTTCCAATCCCTTACCTTTGATTTCTATTTCTAGTATATTCACAAGTGTTTGTAGGTCCCTTTCATTTTCTGCAATTAGCACGGTGTCATCTGCGTATCGAACGTTGTTTATCATTTTTCCTCCAACCTTTAATCCAGGGTCTTCTTCTAGGTTTCTCATGGTGTTTTCGCTGTATTCCTCTTTTGATGTTTTGGAAAGAGCTTACATCGTTTTCTGTTCTCACTGCAGCTGTTTGTTCCCAATACATATTTCTGATTATTCGTAGATCTTTTCCATCAACATTGAGTCTCAGTTCTTCATGTCTTACCCGATTGAAAGCCTCGGTACAATCAACAAAGCATAAATACAAATCTTTATTCATCTCGATTGACCTCTCTATGATAGTTCTTAGGATGTATATGGCATTAATAGTTCCTTTCCCTTCCACAAATCCACACCGTTCTTCTGCTATTTCTCTTTTGATTCTATTCCTTCTCCTCATCATGATTATTCTTAACAGGATTTTTGTTACATGACATCATCAAACTGATTGTGCGATGGAGTTCGCATTCTATAGCCCCAGTCTTCTTTGGAAGTGCAATGAAAATTGATTTTGACATATCTTTGGGGATTTTTCCAGAGTCGTAAATTTCATTTAGGACAGTACGAAGACTGAAATCATGGTAATCAGTAAAGAAAACAAACAAACAAACAAAAGAAACAAAACAAAAAAGAACACACACACACACTCACACACACACACACACACACACCACACACACACACACACACACACACACACACACACACACACACACACACACACACACACACACACACACACACACATACACACTCACACGGGACTCACACCTGAGCTCTGCTAGCGATCAGACGTGTTTGCACGAGCTGTGAGGAAACCGTCCTGTATTTTCAAAAAAAGAATTTAGACTTTTTTTTCAGGCTGACTGGTTTAGCAAGACTTGTTCAGTCCAGTGCTACCGGGCATCGGTGGGATCGTTTGCTTTTGTGCTGGCAAAGGTACTGTATCTGAAAGCAAAAAAACCAAGAGAAAGACCTAGTAAACTACGCAGCACAACTGCAGCCATGAAATTCACCTTGCTGTGTATTATCACGGCTCTGCTCCTCCGTTCAGGCATCGAACCGAACCCTGGGCTCCCCAAACAAAACAAAATAAAACAGACCAGATTGAACAGAACAACCTCAGCATCAACGAAGAACCTGCAAGCAACAAACAAGAGTCTATTGCTGATGTTATGAACGTGCTAAAAGATATGTTATCCCAAATGAACAAAATGGACAGCAGAATCGACGCACTGAATGACAAAATGCAAAGACAGCTGGATTCTGTGATGGAAGAAAACAAACAACTCAAAGACAAGGTTCAACGACTGGAAGACAGACTGGACGACTTAGAGGGCAGGAGCAGGCGTAGTAACCTGCTTTTCCATGAAATTCCTTCTCCAATAGATCGCAGTGAAACTTGGGCTGACTGTGAAGAAGTAGTGAAGAAAGTCATCAAAGACAAGATGGGGATTGAAAAAGATGTTGAAATCGAACGCGCACATCGTCTCCGAGGTGGCAAGACACCATAACCCATCATTGCCTCCTTCGGTCGCTTCAAGCAGAAGGACAACGTTCTGTCAGAACGTCGGAAACTGAAAGGTACAGATGTGTTTGTATCTGAAAACTTCTCTCCCCGTGTTCGTGAAAAACGCCGTCAACTGCTCCCCTTCCAGAAGGACGCAAAAATCGCAATGAAGGCACCCAGCACCTTGAGGAGCGCCGCAATGCAAGATGAAAGGCAGGTCAGCATCACGACCATGGAGCAAGAAGGAGGATTTCCGTACCCCCCCCCCCCCCTGCCTCTCAGGCTACGACAAACTCCGCAACACAACAAGACTTTAGGCCTATGATTTCCGTACCTCACATCCACACTCCCCCTAACAATGATCAGAGAAATAGCACAACAAACAAACGGTATGACGATGCATGTAATGGAAACCTTTATCAGAATGAAAAGAACAATGAAGGTAATGATTTTCATACGTCTGGTAAGTATTCCAGAAATACATAATCTCTTCCTCAATTAAGCCATTGTACGGTTAAGAACAGTTGTTTGTTCAATGTGATGGTATGGAACATTCAAGGTTTAAAAAAACAAGCTTACGAACTTTTCTTTTAAAAGATATTGTAAACGGTTTCAAATTTTTGATTTTTCTGAGGTCTGGTCTTGTAAACAAGAGAACATTGAAAAAGCCTTTCCCAATTTCACAGTTTTCTTTTCCCCTCGCTCTCAGCGCATAAAAGGGGGTGTAGCTGTCTGTGTGAGAACGACAATTTCTGGATATCTTGAACAGTTAATGACATCAGTGGAAGAATGCATTTTTCTAAGAATACGCAGGGGCGATTTTTGGCTTTGTGTATGTAGCCCCTGCGTATTCAGTCATTTACGATGAAGACAACCCCATTGGTATTGATGTACTACCTAATAATATAACCGAGATCATGCGTGAATATCCTGACTCGCCCTGTGCATTATGTGGGGATTTCAACGCCCGTACTGGTGAGTTATAAGACATTGATTTTGTCCATGAAAATAGACATGCACACCTGTTAAATGAAATGGATGAATTGTTGAATGATATGCCTAAAATTGAACGCAAGTCAAAAGACCATGCTATAAATAACTTTGGCCTAAACTCATTGACATTTTAAAAGAAAACATGTTCATTGTAAATGGGAGAACAGAGCATGATAAACAGGGTGAGATTACTTGTACAGCTAACAGAGGGATGAGTGTTGTTGATTACTGCAGTTGTACCCAATCAATGTATGATTTTATTTCTGACATGTTTGTAGCAGACATATCTGAATCTGATCATTTTCCTATTGTTTTGCTTCTCAATGATAGTATGCGTGAAAGCTACGAAGAAACTGAAGATGAGAATCGTGTTAGTATGGAAATACAAGTTAAATTTCAAAGTAAGAAGTCAAAGTCTAGCACCTTTGCAAATTATCTTCAAACCAATGTAACCCATGAGCTAGCAAATTTCTTAGAAGCACTAACTCAAAATGTTGATGAAGGCACAGAATATGTTGTCAGTCTCATGAAAAAAGCAGCAGAACAAATGCAGTCAAGACCAAAAAAGCAATGTTTATATAATCAACCACCTTGGTGGGACAAGGAATGTGACATAGCTAAACAAGAGAAATACATTATCTACGTATATTCAGACATACTAATGACAAAAAGGACTTGGATAGTTATCTTGACCACAAAAAAGCATTCAAGTTGCTTTGTAAATCGAAAAAAGAAGAAACAGACAAACGTATCATAGATGAATTAAACGAAGCATGCGCAGACCTAAACTCTAAATTGTTTTGGCAAAAAATAAAGTCACTTACAGCCATCAATTCAAAAGGATCAAATGTAATCACACAAATCAAATGGTATAAATATTTTGAAAACTTACTGTCACCCGAACAAAAAATGTCTACGATGAAGATTTTGAACAAGAAATTTCAGATACATTGAAAGATCACAGTTCTGAAACGTGTGAAGAGTGTCACAATTTTGATCATGATTATGAAATATTTGAAACAGATATTTAAAGCAAATACAGTAATGATGAAGGGTAAAGCTGCCGGGCCAGATGGTTTGCCCACTGATCTGTTCCATGCATGAGCAAACGTACTCATTAAGTTTCTACATCCCTTGTTCAATAAAGTGTTTAATAGTGGTAGTTACCCAAAAAGCTGGACAAAAGCAGTAATCTTTCCCTTGCATAAAAAGGGTGATTACGGTTGTGTTGATAACTACAGAAGTATTTCTTTGCTGAATGTGCTTAGTAAAATATATGATACAGTTATTGATAAAAGATTGACTCAATATTGTAATGAACATGAAACTATCCCTGAAGCCCAAGCAGGCTTCCGGAAAGGCTATATAGCACAACAGACAACATATTTTCTCTCTAATCTCTCGTGCAAAAATACTTAAGCAAACAGGGTTGACCATTTTATTCACTATTTGTAGACTTTTCAAAAGCCTTTGAAAACTGTTTGGCACAATTCAAAGTATGCATAAGAGTATGATGGCAGCAGTGTGTGTTGGAGATAAGATTACAGAATATTTTGAGTGCTTATCTGGTGTTAGGCAAGGCTGTGTTTTGAGTCCCCCTTTTGTTTTCAATATTTATATCTGAACTTCAGACAGAGTTAATCGCTTGTGATGCACGAGGTACTGATATACTGGGAGATCTGTTGGGTATTTTCCTCCTTATGTACGCTGATGACATTGCCATCGTTACTGACACTGTTCTAGACCTACAGAAGAAGATAGACTGTCTACAAAAATACTGTAAAAGATGGGGTCTGAAGGTAAACATGGATAAGACCAAAGTAGTTGTATTAAAGAATTAAAGATTTAACCAAACAAAGTGAAAAATGGTATTTAAACAATGCCAAAATAAAGGTTGAAACTTGCTATGATTATTAAGGGGTAATTTTTTTCATTCACTTTAAAATAGACTAAGAATGTAGAAGCTCTTTCTGGTAAAACTCTTACAGCTGTAGCAGGCAGAAAGAGGTTATATTTCAGACTTAAAGCACTTCCAGTGGACAAGGTTTTCAAAATATTTGATACTAAAATAAAGTCCATTCTACTATATGGCTCAGAAATTTGGGGATTTCAGAAATATGACGCTATAGAAAAAGTGCGCGTTAAGATATGTAAAATGATACTCGGTGTAGGTAGGGATGTGAAAAATGGTGTAGCTTTAGGTGAATGTGGATGATTTCTTATTTTGATAGATATTCAAATTCGACTCATCAAATACAGGTGCAGACTTATTAACATGCCGAGCAACAGATACCCCAGTGTTATTATTACGCACACGACTCAGCTGACAGAAAGAACTGGGCATCAGAAATAAGATTTCTGCTATGCAAGTGTGGATTTGGTCAGGTCTGGACATTGCAAAACCCTGGAAATAGTAAATTCTTTCTAGAAGACTTAGAAACAGGCTGAAAGATATGTCACAACAAGTTTGGCATGATTCCATATCTCATGAAGAGGATTACAGTTTATACCAGCCAGAAATCATAAGAGCTAACTGCATTACAAGTTTAGATTTAGTAGCACATAGAAGAGCCATTTGCCTCCTAAGAAGTAACAGATTACATCTAAATGGTATTCCCCGTTTTGGTTATTTAGGAAATGACCCTGAATGCAAACAATGCAATGCAAATCACATTCAGGACATTGTACATTTTCTTTTTGTTTGCCCAAATTACTTGCACCTACGAAATAAATACCTCCATGTGTATTATTGTCACTTTCCTAATATATTGAAGTTCAATTGCTATGTACAAACCTTACAGAAAATCTTGCATTCAAAACTGTTATGTATATTGTAGAAAGTTTAAAAATGAGATGCTGAAAATACAGGATATTGTACATTATGTGTTATTTAATAGGGAATGTTGTCCAAAACGTTGCAATGATTGAATGTAAACCTCCTTGTCAATATGGGCCAAATGGCCTGCAAAGACTGAATAAGATTTATTGTTATTATTGTTATTGTTGTTACACACACACACACACATACATACATACATACATACATACATGTACATACATACATACATACATACATACATACAAACAGACAAGATATACCCTCATTTACAGTAACAACAAATGGCACAAAATTGACATAAACTGATAAGTGTAAATATCTGGGTGACAGTCATCTCACCAGACGGCATTTGCACAAAAGAAACATCCAGCAGAACTGGCCAAGCTAAAACAGTATTCAAGAAAATGAAAAGCATACATACGAACAAAAGTCATGATCCGTGAGAGAATTTGTCAGTGTTAAGTAAAAACAATACTGTTGTACGAATGCGAAGCCTGGGCAATCAACAAGCAAAGTTAGAACAGGATTGAGGTAGCTGAGATGTGGATTCTAAGAAGAATGTTAAGAGTTCCATAGACAGCAAAGAAAACAAACAAGACAGTCTGGGAAGAAGCAAAAACAAAAAGAACATAAACGGAGAAGACTACGAAAAGGAAGCAACATTTATTGGACATTTTATGAGACAAGAGAAATTTGAGCATCTAGTCCAAACAGGATTGCTAGAGGGAAAAAGAGCACCAGGTAGACCCTGGGAGAAAATATTAAACAGTTTTGCAGAGTAGATGGGGACGGAAAATGTAGGAGATACACTTGCAGCGACAAACGATAGATTCGTAAGGATGGCCATGAGTGCCAATGCCACGCAGCAAGGCACATGATGATGATAATGTATATTGTCACGACCGGATCAACTGGTGTACTAAGATAATAAAGGAATGGATAAGATTCAGTATGGTAAGGCCATTACATGTCAATGTGATGCGTCCTTAGATGTCTGTGGATGCGTCTAGTGTGTCGGCTAGTGACTGTGTGCTTATCACCTCTCGCTATCAGCCTGCACCGCTGGCTAGCACTGCTGCTTGCAGCTATGCTAAAAGAAGAACAGAATGCGTAAGTCTTTTCCTGTCAGTACATAGTTACACTGTATGAAGCTGAAATATGGGGTCTTGATTGTTCTGCAATACAATGTGAAAGGTTCATCTGTTTGCCATGGAAAAATGTCTTGGTATGCCATTGCAAACTCCAAATGATTTGATTTATGGGGAAACAAACATATATCTGATTTATCTTAATTTTATTGTCAGATTATTTGTTATAGGTGAAAATTAACGGAGATGCCAGAGAAAAGATTGCCAAGGAAAGCATATATTCTGTTTTGAACTTGGATGCTAAGGAGGAACAAACCAGATGTCAAGGGAGAGGGTTAAGCTATCTGAACTGGGAAATGGATATATGTGGATAAATCAGAGTGTGGGGAATATAAATGCATTTGTTCGTACATTTTGTAATAGATGAATTGACTGTAGATGGCAGGATTGGAGTGCTCATGTTCAAAACAGTACTAGATTTGAAACTACATTCCCTACACGGCTGTTTCAGTAGCTGCCTTTTTCGCCTTTTAGTTGGCCGGGCAACTTAGCACCAGGTGTCAGATATCAGACGTCCGCCCTTACCCCGTAGCCATATGTTTCCGCATTCCTTAGTCTAGTGGCAAGGGAAACAGAAGATTAATACTACGCTGTGCAGTGATTAAGCCATTTTATCATCAACTTTGGCGTTGTGTAGAACGAAATCGTGCACACTTTGTGAATTCATTTTTTGGAATCCTTATTGTTCATTTATCATTTGACCGAGTGCAGCTATAAATTATTCATTTGGTTATGTAGTTTGAGTTTGTGCTTCACTTATAGAGTGTAAGTGAGTGTCATCATTTCTCACTGTGGGTGTGGGTGTGTGTGTGTGTTTTAGTGTATTTCATCTACCTTTCTATACTGGAATTATTTCATGTGAAACAGGAGACAGTACATGAGTGAAAATATTTTTAAGTTGTTGTTTTCCTGTTGTCGTCTTTGTTTTTGTTGCTGTTTTAATTTCTTTTGTCACTTTTGTTTTAGTTGTGGTTTTGTTTGTTTTTTTGTTTGTTTGCTTTTTTGTTTGTTTTTTGCGTATGTATGTATGTGTGTTTGTTTTTTGCGTATGTATGTATGTGTGTTTGTGTTGTGTTTGTGTTTGTGTTTGTGTTTGTGTTGTGTGTGTGTGTGTGTGTGTGTGTGGTGTGTGTGGTGTGTGGTGTGTGGTGTGTGACTCAGTTTCGTCGTTTTATTTAGATTTTTTTTATACTGAAACTGTTTTTTTCCTGTTATTCGTTGTTGTTGTTGTTGTTGTTGTTGTTGTTGTTAGTGTGTGTATTTGCCGTATTTTAGTAGTTGTGCGTGTGTATCTGTGACGGAAGTCGTAATAAGAACTGGCAAATGGATGTCTGCTGGTTCTGTATTAAAAAAAGTGTTGAGGCTACGTAAGCCTGTATAGTCAGCCTCTGCAATGTGTGAAAGAAGGCTGCTGCCTTGTACTGTGAGAGAAATCTGTGCCATATCAAAGTATGGGATACTTACTAAACAAGCTGATAACGATCCTTGCGGACAGCCAAATACTTATTCGGTAAGTTTGGTGTTGTCCACACACATGCAGCTAACATCTCTGAAAATATGAATGTTGTAAATGTGCAGGTGCATGAACAACTGTCATATTTAAATTGGATATTTTATTTAACATTGGTGGTTTTCTTCTGTCAGTCATCTGATCTTTGCAAGCAAAAAGCTGTTATATCTAATTTTTTTCTGCATGCCTATCAGTTTCTACATGAGTCATTCCTGCGTTTGGTTATATTGTTCATATTTCTCTTGGTGAAACTCAGACTTTGTAATTTAATGTTTTTGCAACCTACCCATGTACTGCAACGCTATAAAAAGTTAACTGGCCTTGCAATGAGTCTCGTATCACTGACACCTGCG
Source organism: Monoplex corrugatus (assembly GCA_030674185.1). Classification (NCBI taxonomy): domain Eukaryota; kingdom Metazoa; phylum Mollusca; class Gastropoda; order Littorinimorpha; family Ranellidae; genus Monoplex; species Monoplex corrugatus. The sequence continues at coordinate 64,123,858 of CM060306.1, read as the reverse complement.
GTTCCCTTTTGACAGCTCAGAGCGTTGCACTCACACACTGCTCTGTGCAGAGCGCTCAACTGGCTAGCTGCCACTTGACAGTCCACATCTGCTTATCGTTTATCTCTCCCCTCCCATTCCCTCACCTCCGCCGCTCCTGCTCTCAAACTAAAATCTTGCTCGGGAACAGCCGTGCCTACTATTTATCGATTAAAGTGGCTAAGCATCTAAGATGCATTACGACAAGATTTAAACGAGTGGTATCTGAAATCTAAGAACATTATTATCGTCATAGACAACATGATAAGCGTGAACTTATTCGTACATTACATAGAAAAGCAAGAGAAAATGAAATTCATGTTGTGTTTTGCTGTCTACACTAAGCAATCTTGGAGATGAACTGATTCTCCTAAATTGTTATCAACAACTTTCATGATTTAGACTAAACTTGTCCATGGCATCTGCCAAAAAAGGTCATATTAAACAGTTTCTCATGTGTGTATATCTTCACTTTTCCTTTTTCCTTCTGCTTATACCTTGAGGTGTCGCGGGGAGATACAGGCTGTGGCGAGGCGGAAGGTGGGAGGCGTCTGTAAGCGAAATGTTATGCCTGCTTAATGCACCTGCTATTGTGTCGCTCCAGCAGAGCCATGGTCTCCTGTTGGCTCTGGTGCCAGAATGTCTGGAGTTGTATGTGCACTGGGCTGGTTGGTTGGGAGGCATTTTTGTCACATATCCAAATCAATTTATTTGCTGCCTTTCTGTGATTGTCGTCGTCGGCCTCTTTACATCTCAGGAGATGATAGTCTGCACCAGGAGGCGTTGTGGTCATGACGTGCACTTTCTGCTGTGGCTGTGCAGGCCGATTCTTGAGTGGCAATCTCTGTCACATCTGCCTCATACAAATTGAGTCGCTATTGTCTGGTTTCTGGAACGTTGCTTGCGAAGAGCCCTTTTCTCATCTGCGCTTTCTGCTCTCATCCTCTCCGCATTCGCAACGCCTTGCTGAACGGCTGTCCGCCACGCTGCCCTGTCTTCCGCCAGTCTTCCAAGAGCCTGGGTCAATCCCTGAGATTCTAAGGTCCCTTTTGCATGCGTCTGCAAAGCGTAGCTGTGGGCGTCCTGGAGTTCGCTTCCGGTTTGCCAGTTCGCCGTAGAGAACATCTTTTGGTATGCGTCCATCCTCCATTCGACGCACATGGCCAAGTCTGCGTTGGCTTACAAGGGCAAAGATGGTCTGTAGGCCCGCACGATGGAGGACCTCTGTGTTGGTCACCTTGTCTTGCCATTGGATGCCGAGGATGCGTCGCAAGCAGCGGAGACGGAAAATGTTGGGCCTCTTTTCTTGGCTGGCGTATGTGGTCCAGGCTTCACTTGAATAGAGAAGTGTGCTCAACACACATGCTCTGTACACCTGCATTTTGGTGTTCGCAGTGAGACTGCTGTTGGACCAGACCCGCTTGTTCAGTTTAGCCATAACAGATGAGGCCTTTGCAATTCTGGCGCCGATTTCAGCGTCCAGAGAGAGGTTGTCACTTATGGTGGACCCCAAGTACTGAACTTGGTGGACAGTATTGAGGTCGTAGTCTCCAATGTGTAGAGATGGTGGTTCTTCACAGCCTTGGCCTAAGATCTGTTTTCTTCAAGCTGATTGTGAGACCAAACTCTCTGCAAGCGTGGGCGAAGCGATCAATGAGCCTCTGGAGATCTTGTTCACTGTGGGAAGCCAGCGCAGCATCATCTGCGAATAGAGCTTCTCTGAAGGTCTTTTCCACCTTAGTTTTGGAACGAAGCCTGGCAATGTTGAAAAGCTTTCCATCGGTCCTTGTATGAAGATATACCCCTTCTTCAGATCTGCAGAAGGCATAGGTCAGCAACATCGAGAAGATCCCGAACAGAGTTGGGGCCAGAACACATCCCTGTTTCACTCCGCTGCTGATTCTAAAAGGCTCTGATGTGGCACCATTATAGCACACAGTGCTATGCATATCCTCGTGAAAGGACTCGATGATAGCTGATAGTCTTGGGGGGCAGCCGATTTTCTTCAAAAGCTTGAAAAGACCACTCCGACTGACCAGGTCGAACGGTTTCGTGAGATCAATGAAGGCGAGGCAAAGGGGATGTGCTGCTCGCGGCACTTTTCCTGTAGCTGCCGGACAGAGAAGATCATGTCGATGGTCGATCTTCCGGCCCTAAAGCCGCACTGGGACTCAGGGTAGATGCGAGCTGCCAGCCTCTGAAGACGGGTTAAGACGACTCTAGCGAATGCTTTCCCAACAATGCTGAGGAGAGAGATTCCGCGATAATTATTACAGTCACTGCGGTCGCCCTTGTTCTTATAGAGAGTCACTATCCTGCCGTCTCTCATATCTCTCGGAATGAAGCCTTCCTTCCAGCATAAGCACAAAAGTTCATGCAACTCGTTGAGAAGAGCAGGCTTCCCGCACGTGATGACCTCTGATGGTATTCCGTCTTCACCAGGGGCTTTTCCTGTCGCCAAACCGTCAATCGCCTTGCTTAGTTCTTCAAGGCTTGGCTCAGCATCCAACTCCTCCATGACAGGCAAGTCCTCAATGGCATTCAGGGCAGCATTGGTGACAGAGTTCTGCATGGAGTACAGCTCCAGGTAGTGCTCTACCCATCTCTCCATCAGCTTTGCTGAGTCTGTGATGCTCTCTCTGCTTTGGACTTAAGGGGAGCTGACTTGGAGGCTGCTGGACCAGTCGCTTGTTTGATGCCAGCGTACATGCTGCCAGTGTTGCCTGAATCTGCAGACTGCTGAATATTTGCGCTTAACTGTAGCCAGTAGTCGTTGGCGCATCGCCGAGCAGTTTGTTGGGCCTTGCTGCGGGCAGCTCTGTAAGCGTCACGAGAAGTTTGTGTATTGTTGTTTTTATACGCAAGTAAAGCCTTGCGTTTCGCTTCCACCACTGGTTCCATTTCCTGCCAATTTGCCTCAAACCAGTCGGGATTCTTTCGTTCTTTTTTCCCAAATATACTCAGGGCGGACTGATAGATTGTGTCCCTCACGTGATTCACTTTTCCTCAGCGTTTTGGATCTCTGAGCCACTCTTGAGCGCTTCATTCAGGGTTTCTACAAACTCCCCGGCCTTGGTCGGATCGGACGTGCGACAGGCATAAATCCTTGGGTGACCTTTCTTCTTTGAGTGGTGCAGTCTTCTGGGTAGAAGCTTGATCTTGCTGCATACCAGGGTGTGGTCTGTGTCGCAATCAGCGCTGTGGAAACTCCTCGTGTTGAGGACGTTGTTAAGGTCCGACCTCCTTGTTAAGACGAGGTCGAGCTGATGCCAGTGGTGGGATCTGGGGTGGCACCATGACACCTTGTGCTTCTCCTTATTGTTGAAGAAGGTGTTGGTGATGCCAGCTTGTGGTAAGAGCAAAGTTCCAGGAGTCTTTGACCGTTCTCGTTTTGCTTCCCAACACCATGATGTCCAATGCTGGTTGGCCAGGCCTCAAAATCAGCACCTACGCGTACGTTCAGGTCTCCCAATATGAAGAGACCTTCCTTGCTGGGAACTCCTCTGACAGCAACATCCAGGGCCTCATAGAACTGGTCTTTGACGTCGGGTGAGGAGCTTAATGTTGGGGCATAGGCACAGATGAAGTTGACTGTGCCTGAACTGGTCGTCATTTTCAGAGTGAGCAGTCTCTCCGTACCTCCCGTGGGGAGCTCTACGGTTGCTAGGAGGGAGTTCTTTACAGCGAAGCCCACACCATGAATACGTGGCTCCTCTGGGTTCTTCCCCTGCCAGTAGAACGTGTTCTTCTCACGCAGTGATCCGTCCCCAGGTAGCCTTGTCTCCTGTAGTGCAGCGATGTCGACGTTGAGTCGCTGAAGCTCCCTGTCTATCACAGCCGTCTTCCGTGTGTCGTCTAACGGCTGTAGTCGCTGTCAAATCCAGGACACATTGTCCTTACATTCCAGCTTGTTATCAGAAGAGCTGGCATCTTCTTTTTCTTCTTTGTGTTGCCTGGTGCCTGGTATTTACAACCTGCCTGTCGAGTTTCCTCTAAGCTCCAAGCACCCATTGGAGCAAACAGGTTGTGGCGGGGTAACACCTTACTGACTGGGGGCTGCCCAGCTTGAGGCGGGCGGTAGCTACCCAATGGAATGCGAAGATTCCTCCCACCATCGAGAGTAACCCCTGGCGCCCGGCTCTACGCCAAAAAAGCCTAGGCTTAAAACCGTTATCTGCTACTCTCCGTGTTGTGTCGATGCTGTGTTACCAGCGAAGCTGGAGTGACCTCTCCAGGTGCAGGCCTGGGCAAGTGAATATGGAGGACGAGCTGTTGCCCATGCAGCAGATCCCCCCTCTCCTCGCCACCAGTAGAATCCAGGGGAAAGACGGAGGCCTGTACGCCTGGTACCAGGGGCGACGCAGGAGTTGCCAGAACGAGGTTGTAGACAACGGCGAACTGCCTTAGGGACTCCGACTCCGGATTTTTCCTCAGGGTTGACTCCCGAAGCCTTTCCTATGACTGGGCAGCGGAGGTTTGAAATCAGTTTTCCTTAGATGAGCTGTCTTCCCAGATTGATGAGCCCCATCTACCCAAAGCACTGGTTTTCAGGCGCCAGTAACCCCCTTCACCCCTTCTCCTATCAGTAGTAGCAGTTCCACCTGGCTTATATCTAAGCCACGCGCGAGCAGGCTAGGAGCTGGACTTAATTGTCAGAGGCTATTGGAGACGCGCGCCGTGAGGGGCATTTTATAGACAATGGGAGCTTGTCCCCATTGCCACCCCTCGGCTATGACAACCTTGGACACCTGTGATTGTAGGTCTGGTGTTATTCCTTTTGTTTCTCGGATTGTCTCATTTCTGACCCTGTCTGTCAGAGTTTGGTTAGCTGTTCTCCTGAAACATTTCATCTCACAGACAACTAATTCGTTTCGAGTGATTTTGTCAGTGACCATGTATGGCACTGGTATGTGAGAGTTGAGATGAAGATGGCACTCATTAGTTTTCTTTTGAAACTCAAGGGGACACTTGAATGCCGCAAAAAAGGTGCTACTTGGTAGCTAACAGTGTTTGCTTTCTGGCATCGTGATTCAATTTCTTTCTAATTTTCCATTTTCAGTAAGAATGTTACCCAGTTATTTGGATTCTATATTTGTTTTTACTGAGTTCCATCTGTATCTATATCTATACATTTTCTTACTGCTGGGTTATTTCCTCCCCCTCGTATAGAGATTGTCTCTCCGCACCCCAGATACTGTTGTGGGGTCAAAGGGTTCATCTGACTCGCAAGGCCTTCACAATCTTAAAGAGCTTTCTGGGGAATCGCTGACAGAATTCACTCAGCTCCTCTCCACATTTCTTCCAAGATGCTTCCGTTGCCAGCTTGACCACTCATTTACTACTTCTTCGTGCAAACCTATATTTAAGAAAGTCGTCCTCATATTTCGATTGAGCTCATGCTTTGTAGAGTGTTTTCTTTCCCTTGGCTACTACTTTAACCTGATCATTCCACCAAGTGGTTGCTGTTCTGGTTCTATTTCCCATCTTCATGGTTCCACATGATACTTGCAGAGTATCTAATAAGGCTTCTTTGAAGGTGCTCCGGGCTTCTTGTTCATTCATTTCTTTTAAAATGTATCTGCTCCAGCTGTTTAGCGACATTGTTACAGGTCGCGACCTGTACTTCCTCTTCTTGGAGCTTTGTGTTAATTCAGACAGCCTGCTTCCTCCGTTTTCTTTTTGTCTGGTTCCTCTTTGTGGACAAGCTGAGAATGACCGATCTGTGGTCTGTGTCGAGGCCTGCATTTTAGATGGCTCTCGATCAGTGATGCTGTATCTATTGGAGATTCTTGCCAAAATAGTCTATATTTGAATACACGTTTAGGTTGTTCTATTTTAATCACGTATAGATCTGACTCTCGCGATGATGGAAGAAGGTACTGGTCACAAACAGTTCATGTTCTGAGGTTTTCTTATCGCTCTGCCGGCCCAAATATCTTATCCATGGTGTTCTTCTTTCACCCACTCTACCATTAAAGTCTCCCATGACGATCAGATCTTCACTTCCAGGAACGTTGCTGATGCTATCAGAGAGTTTCTTGAAGAATTCTTTCTTTTCCTCTTCTGAATATGAGTCGTTACATGGCGCGTAGATCTGTGCATAATGTATTATCTTCTCGTTATTGTGCACCCTCATTTTGACGATTCTCTTAGACATGTGCTCTGTGCTCAGGAGGTTCTTTGCTGTTTCACCATGAAGGATAAAACCCACACCATGTGTTGCCCTCTGGTTTCCACTCACTCTGCTTTAGATGAGGACGAAGTTAAAAACAATTTCCTTTGTCCCAGTTCCTCTTTTTAATGTACGCTAAGCCCTGGATATGTCTTGCTTCAAACATGTACTTTCAACTGCTATAGGTTAATTAATTTGTGTACGTCATGTGAGACGACCTCGATAAATCGCCAACAAAGTTTTACAACAAACATATCAGCATCGGGCTCCTTATGCTACAAATATACTGTCGTCTTGAACCTTGCATACGCCTGGGACTGTAATAATGTGCATTAGTGCTTTGATGATATTTCAAGTGGCATTTCTCTTTGATGAATCCCATTCGCTTCCTAGCAGCGATCTTAACTCGTCTTCATGGTTTTCATGTGCAATGCAGCCAAGCACTGCATGTCTTGCAATTTGTGAAGATATCAAGGTTATGAAGGTTCGTTTGCACGAAACACAATCCATGTTCGTTGTTTCCAAGGATAATTATGATTGTTTACACCAGTAATTTTTTTTCCAGGCTGAGTTTCTATTATGCACGATACTTAACATTATGATTTGCGTTTTGAAGTTATATTTCTCCATGTACGATTTCGTTTTCAAGTGACATTCTCCATGTATGAACTGTGTTTTCCAATTGCATTTCTCCATATGTTTTCTGCTGCATTTCTCCATGTATGCATTGTACCCTCAAGCGGTATTTCTCCATATACATATTTTGTTTTCAAACATTTCTTCATATCTGTACTGCGTATTTAACCTGAATTTCACCATGCTGTAATTCTCTTTTTCAAGCTGTACTTATCCATATATGAATTGTATATTCAAGCAGCGTTATTTTTCCAATGTATGCAACTTGTTTTTTTTTCACAATATGTTAGATATGACGGAGGAAATGCAAATTTTAATCAAAGATCAATCCCAGAAATTTAGCTTCTTTTACAGCTGGGATGGACTTTCCCAGATGGATTTCCAGATCAGCAAATAATTGTCAGAAATACATTACTGATCGTCGTTTCAAGGCGGATTAAAAGGTCCACTGTGGAACGGTGTTTCCGAAAACCACATTGTTCCTTTGCCAAGATGGTGTCATTCTCCAGTTTCTACATCAGTCTGCCTTTGACCATTTTTTCCATTATTTTGCAAAAACAACTGGTTAGGGCTATTGGGCGATAGTTGGAAGGATTGGCTAGATCTTTTCCAAGTTTAGGTAGAGGGATGATCAGGGCTTTCCGCCACAGGGGAGGAAAGAATCTATCGTCCATATATAATTGCACACTGGTAAGTGGATTTCTAAACCATTTCTGGGAGATGCTTCAGAAGTTTGTAATGAATTTCATCCAGGCCAAGAGAAGTGTCGGAGCAAATCAGCAGAGCAGCTTTTAATTCGCCTAACGTCAGTGGAAGATTGCATTATTCCGTGTTATCAGAGACGAAGTTACAGGCTGTCTTTTCTTTCAGGTATTTATTATGTTTAAGAAAAAAACGCCGATTTGTTGGTTGAAGAAGAATTGGTTTAAATGTTGGAAGCTAACAGGTTAGAAACTGATTTTTTGTCAGTAATAGAGAATTCTGACAGTTTGAGATGGTTGACCGAAGGACAGGTATTTTTTCCCTATTATTTTTAATGATTTTCCACACTTTCTTCTTTGGAGTTTGGGATGTTAGTTTGCAACAAGTCTCTCCAAGACTGTCGTTTATTTGTTTTAAAGGCATACCTCGACTTCTCTCGAACGTTGTCCCCTGACGGTGTTTGGAAGACGAGACGTTGAGCTCTCCTGCAGGCTTGTTTTATTTGTTTACATTCAGAAGTAAACCACAGTGTTTTAGGCATGTGGTTTTTTTTTATGTTTGTTTTTTGTTTTGTTTTGGTTGTTTTTTTTACGACGTGGGAGTTGCTTTTTTTTAGCACAATTCAGGATGACTTGTGTTAGAGTGTCTGTGGGATCATCACTTTGCAGAAGTTTCTCTTCCTCTAATTCGCTCTGGATCGTCCTTGCGAATAAATCCCAGTTAGCTTTGTGTTTCGGTAAGGATTCATGTTCAACGTTTGTACTCGTCAAGACAACTGGAAAATGGTACTTCTAAGCAGACCATCGAGAACTCTCCAATCTCCATTGAAGCATCACACATCCACAGATCTAAACAGGAAAGTGTTCTATCTGCGTGATGAATATAAGAAGATACATCGTTTAGACAGCATAAATCTGATTCAGAGAAGGTATTTTCCAGCAGGAGACCACGGGATGAAGTATCTGCACTTCCCCAAAGCGGGAAAAGGCCATTTGAATCGCCCAACAACAGAAAAGGTCTTGGAAGTTCCTGAATCCGATCAACCAGTTCTTCCTTCGTAATAGGAATAGACGGAGGTAGGTACAGAGAACAAATGGCTATGGTTTTGTGTAGAGATACCCTTGCTGCTACTGCTTGCAAAGAAGTGTTCAGATTAACAAGGTTAAACACAACGGACCTATGTAGGAGCAAAGAAACTACACCAGTGACTCCTCCATTTTTAAGTTGTGCTGGTTTGGAAATTATGTTGAAAGCCATTACACAACAGCATTTCACTTCACGCACCTACGTTTCTTGTAGAGTCAGCACAATGAGCTGCAGGTCACGGCAAATTAGTTGAAGCTCATCTAAATTATAGTTGACATCTCTTATGTTCCAACGGGCAATAGTCTTCATTATCGATGGAAACAACAGACAAATTTCGTCGATGCCGTCTCGTAATCCTAAACTTGCAATGGAGAGTATTTTTTTTCTGATTTTTTTTTTCAGGCAGTCAGACCTGATGTACTTAATACATGTACCAAATTGTCAATCCTAGGAGAAAGTATGTAAGACTTCATCAAACACATGCAGGTCAATGGACCAGCCAGGCAGAAAATGATAGGAAAAAATGACAGAAGGCAAAGAACAAGGCACAAAACAAAGTGAGTGACAGAAAAGAGAAAACTTCTGGCACAGAATTTCCATAAGGTTGGGATACTATTTATACTGAAAGAGCCGCCGACATCCCCACGGGAGAACAATGGCACGTGGATACAGTGACACGTAAACACAATGGCATGATCCCATTGCAACCATTGTATGGAAAATGTCAGACCAGACATTAAAGCTATCTATAATCTTTGAAAAATTAGAATAAGTAAATACATAAATGATTAAAGGAAGCAGACTGCTTGATAATATTTGGAGGTTTTTAGTTATGTAGAAATAAACAACTCATATGGACTTGCATATCTCCTTTCTGGCCCCCATCTCGGAGCCGAGAGGAAAACATCTTCTGGCAGACATTGATCATTATCCTAGATTTCAACACACAACACACACACACACACACACACACACACACACACACACACACACACACACCACACACACCACACACACACACACAGAGCTTTGTATTTGTTTTCAACATTTCCTTTAATCTAACTTTTTTTTTTAGAAATAGAGATCATTTTATATTGACTCGCGAGAGATGTGTGTCCGTCCGTCGATCTGTTTCTGCGTATGTGACTGTGAGAAAAATATGTGGACATGATTTTCTTAGCTTTTTCTAAACGGATCTTTTCCAATTTGGGATACTGGTATGGACCACTCAAGAATCATGAATGCGTAAGTTTGGAGAACATAGTGTCAAGGTCACCACTCATAAGATTTTACTTTATCTGAAGCTTCGTCACAGACAGTGACTTATATCAAACATCATCTGTGACTTCAAGGTTACATTGTCTGAAAGAAATTTTGTTCAAAAATTCAAGGAATCGACTTTATATAACTTTAACAACATGAGGCGTTCTCTACACGTATACCTTATTTAATTGTTCGATATGTATGTTTTGAGATGCAACGGTTTGGCCTCTGCATCAACGAGAACCACAGTACAACAAAAAATTGGTTCTGAATATCTTACATTTCCGACAGAAGTACACAACTTCGGATCTTCGATATTAAAAAGCGCTTCCTCTCAGTTTTATTAAATTTTTATTCAATGTTCTTTCACGAACTCCGGTTTCTTCTACTCTGAGTGTCTCTTTCCGAAGGTCTAGGCCTGCGGGTGTGTGATATTATTAAGAGTAATTAACGGCAGGATCATCAAATAAATGTATGCGTATACATATGGCGGCCGTTAAGTTATTTTGAGAACTGATCGCACCGTTTAAAGTGTTGTACGATCTCGACCTGTTTATGAAAAGTTTGAATTTAAGCAAAACTACATTTCTGTCTTCCCTGACAAGACAGAACATGATCTCACGTCGCTAGATCGAGGCTGTCCGAATCCCTCTTGCAACAGATTGGCTAGGTCGCGGTCATCTCGCTAATCCGACATGTCAACAGTCCGACGTGTCACAGGTCCAAAGTTTGATGGTCCGACGTGTTATTATTCCAACGACAAATGTACGTCATTGCACCGATGTTTGATAGTTCAAAATTATGAATAGCTCTTATCTTACTTCAGTGTTATTATGGAAGTATGAATCTCTGAGTGAGCCTGCCTCCTCCCTCCCCCCCCCCCTCTCTCTCTCTCTCTCTCTCTCTGCTTTTGCAAACCGGACGTGTGTAGTGCAAAACTAACATTGCGAGACATGCGAATTCACAACTGATAAAAAGCCAGAGTGTAAGTCATACATAATCGGTGGTTGTGGTAAAGCAACATAGGACGGCTTCCGACTCGTTTAAGTTTCATGACACAATTAAGAGAAAAAACTGGCATCTACGCGAGCTTACGGCTGGACCAGCTTCCCAATAGATGACAGCTCGGAGTAAGGCAGGCTCTTTCATTCTCCTACGCCACTGATTTTGACAAGGAAATAACAATGGAGTAATGCGCTGAAACCATACAAAATAAGTATGTATGTATTCTTGAAACGGTGTGTGATCCACAAGCAACGAGAAGTCGCGGAACTATCCACAAGCAGAATAAGGAGAGATGGCATATAAAATGAAACAGATGCCAGTCTCTAAGAGGTGCTATCAAATTATATCTCTGCGTGTTCAGTTGCAGTTACAGGGCGGTGAAGAAGCAAACCTAATAAGCCCATCTTGTCCAAGCCGCTTTTTTTTTCGTCACAGACACAGGCTCTCAGGCACGACACTGGATTGCCTCTTACTCCTGGAACCTGTTTCACTTCAGGCGTATAGTGCAGGAAATTGTCCCCCTCCCCTTGCAGATTTACTTTAGTGTAGTAAAAAATCTGGCGTGTCTAAATTCACTCTAAAAAAATATCTCACCCTTGCGCACAAATACGTCTGACAAAATAAATGCAGTGTAATGCAGTTCTGCGCCTGTTGAAATTTCAACCCCCTCCTCTCTCTCTAAATTACAATCTGAAAAAAACCACATAATAATAACAGTTCACAACATTCCATACAAATACTCGATTATCTGTAGAAAGGTAAGTGAAAAGGTAAAGGTTATTCCGTAAATGTTTTTTCCAAAAACCTGAGGTCGTAAAAGAGGTAAAGATCTCAACTTTTTCGGGCCAACGTTATAAAGGCGGTGCTCTTCTCTGCTACTGCTTTACCTTTCCGAACCTTAAAAATGAGAGGGTATCTAGTCACAGCTGGGTGGACCGGAGGCCACATAGCAGTTTTTCTTAGGCAATCCCTGCAAATCTGAACGATCAGATCGGAGGGCAAGAGCTCTAATGTGACTGGCAATGTATTCTCTAATTTCCACCCAAGTTCAGTGTCGCTGATCCCATGCTGCTCTTCTGGTGCGTCAGCAAGCCACAAAACCAAAGTTCATTTAGCTAATGTCGTAAAAGAGCCAGTTGTTTCAAGTCCTAAGAAGTGTATAGCAGCAGCGATGCCAAGTCACTAGAGGAGACTGCACTGATGTTGGGTCACTTCGGGGGAGTTTAGTAATGTCTATTCTGTTCAACACATACAGGACACCACCACAGGAAACCAACCACGTCATACCGACAACAATCGTTCATATACAAAGCCAACTTAAAAATATATCAAAACACTATTACTCAAGGGATATTAGCATTAGGTCCCTCTAGACCGATTTTACGGTTAGTCCTTGCTAATTCACACATATAGAACTAACATAAGCACAAAAAGGTTAAATATGTTAATAAAAAGAAAACAACAACAAATGGTGAATTGTAAACAGAAAAGCACACGTACGTAAATTAAGTGAATGTAGCATTCAAAACAAGATAGGGAGAGAGCCCTGACAAATGCAGATGAAATATAACATAGAAAATGAAGTTAAGAAGTTAAAATGTTATTGTTATTGTTATTGATATTTTTGTTTAAAGCCAAGCCGACTGCATATGGCCATTTCAGGGCTGTAACCATTTCAAAATATACAAAACTTAAAATGAAAAAGACCAAACATAATTGAAATCAACTCGGCATAAAAAAATAAAGTACACATATCAATGTATTCGCGCACACAATCGGAGGAGATAGCCCTGGTGTTGAGCACTCCGTCCAATTTATCACAAGGGATTTAAAAAGCATGCCTGAATACGAATTTAAACATAATTATAGACACTAAAACATACAAAAACGGGTCCTAAATTACGTAAAATTGCTTCCGCATATATCATTTCCTTAGAGCCAAATCGTACTTACTACATATCCCCATTTATCAATCCAAAGAAAAAGTACTGAGACTGTATCGAACACATGCAGATGAATTGACCAGCAAGCCAGAAAATGATAGAAAGAAATGATGGAAAGCAAAGGAACTAAGCGGAAACAAATAGTGACAGAAAAGAGTAAATTTCTAGCACAAAATTTCCAGACGGTGGGGATACTGTTTACACTGAAAGAGCCCCCGGCATCCCCGCCGGGGAAAAGATAAGAAATTATTTACATGTACAATAAAATATCGATTTCCATATATCAATTGGTAAAGAGCCCCGAGCGCTTCACAGAAGTATGAGAGACAAGCTAATACATGGCAACCCCTTAAAACAACAAAATTATCTTCATGGTAATAGTTACATGGCTATAACAATCAAAAACAAACGAAGAAACGATACTCCATAAACATAAAAAATAATAATGAAAATAGTAACTTGTTTTAAAAGTGGAATTATGAACAGTATTGTAAAGTAAAGCTGAGTAGGTTCACAGATATGTTAACTATACTGAAACATGTTGACTGTGGATCTAAATATCTAAGCCATAGTAAGGAAAAGTTATTCAATCAATATCATAAGAATACAAAGTCATCATCATCAGGTGCCTTGCCGCACGGCGTTGGCGACTACGGACTTCCATCTGTCTCTATCACTTGTTGCCTCAAGCATCTCTTCCACCCTCTGTGTCCCTGGCCACTCTGCAAGTCCGTCTAGTATCTTCTCCTTGGGTCTATCCGGTGTTCTTTCCCTCCAGCTTTCCCGTTGTGACCAGGTGCTCCAATTCCCCTTTCCTCATAAAATGGCCTATAAATGTTGCCTGTCTTTTCCTAATCTTCCTTATGGACGATCTACTTGTGTCTGCCTCCATCAAGACTGTCTCGTTTGTTTTCTTTGCTGTCCATGGAACTCTCGACATTCTTCTTAGAAACCACATCTCTGCTGCCTCAATTTTGTTCTGGCTTTGTTGACTGTCCACGCCTTGCAGCCGTACGACAGTATTGGTCCAAGAACTTTCTTCCTGATGTTAATTGATAGGCATTTGTTGATAACAATGCTTTTCATCTTCTTGAATGCTGTTTTGGCTTGGCCGATTCTGCTGGCTATTTCTGATGTGCATTGCCATCTGGTGAAATGATCGTTCCCAGGTATTTAAACTTATCAACCTGTCTCAAGGTTGTGCCGTTTGCTGTTATTTTGCATGAGGTATTTATGTTTTTTACTGATCACCATGACTTCAGTCTTCATGCTGTTCATTTCCAAACCCTTACCTCTGCTTTCTATTTCTAGTATATTCACAAGGTTTTGTACGTCCCTTTCACTTTCTGCAATTAGCACGGTGTCATCTGCGTATCGAATGTTGTTTATCCGTTTCCACTGCCTTGTGAATAGCTGATGGATCAGTAAAGGCTAAGGGAAACGAACAACCCCTACAGAAAATTCGGAGCGGAGCCCCGTTAGGCGGTTTCTTGTTCAAACTCTGTCAAGTCTCCGGCAAAATCCTGCACCCAGAATCATCTCCAGCCGTCTTGACCATGTCTTGCCACTGGGTCCACGTGATCCTGGACGAGAGAGTGTGGATGATGCTGCGCAAGTTATCTACACTTTAATTCAAAATCTCAGCGCATGTCATGGCTTCATATTCACAGTTGAAAGTTCCAACAGTAAAGCCCTGTGGCGATGGGGGCGCGACGACGTAGTAGGTGAGGATACACTGGCAACTACAGCCGCAAACCTGCACACAGGCGGCTCAGGACACTGGTCGTCTTACAATGAATGAAGCAGCAGAGGAACCCGGCAACATCCTGAGTGACTGAGCAGCCCTCTTCAGGATCCGCACTGCTCACCTCCTAGAATGAGGGGCTAGAAAAGGTGCCCTAAACATTGCCTGCTTCAACCTGCCCGGACCAGCATACCGCGGCTGGTAGGGATCCCATTTAGCGGTCGAAAAAACAAAACAAAAGAAAGGTGACAAGACTCACCATAGGTACATGGAATGTACGTACACTTCTAGACAATGCCAAAGCTGGTCGACCTGATAGAAGAACTGCACTGGTTGCTAGAGAATTAGCTCGTTACAAGGTTGATATTGCCGCTCTATCAGAGACCAGACTGAATGAAGAAGGTCAACTCACTGAGACAGGTGCTGGCTATACATTCTTCTGGAGTGGACGTAAACAAGAACGCCCTGAAGCTGGAGTAGGCTTTGCGATCAAGTCCAGTCTAGTCAAGAACCTTGAACGACTGCCTAAAAGTTACAATGACAGACTCATGGTGATGCACTTGCTCCTCACAGACAAAAAGCAAGCCACACTGATCAGCGCCTACGCCCCAACAATGACAAATCCTGAATAGACCAAAGAGAAGTTCTATGAAGATCTTGATTCCCTACTAACAAGCGTTCCCAGAGCTGACAAACTTCTGGTTCTCGGGGACTTCAATGCAAGAGTTGGGTCCGACTATGAAGCACGGGAAGGCATCATTGGCAAACATGGCATAGGGATATGCAACAGCAATGGACAACTCCTCCTTCAGACATGCAGCTCACACAACTTTATCGTCACTAACACACTATTTCAGTTGGCAACCAGAAAGAAGACAACATGGATGCACCTAGATCCAAGCACTGGCACGTGTTGGACTATGTCATTACCAGAAAGGCCGACGAAGATGATGTACGAGTAACTAAAGCCATGTGTGGCGCTGAATGCTGGACAGACCACCGGCTAGTCATCAAACCAAAACGCAGGCCTCAAGGCAAGATACCCCCACCAAAGAGACTAAACACTTCAAAACTAAAAGAGGAAACCACTGTAGAGAACCTCATTAGTGACCTGAACGTCAAGCTGGCTGACCTTCATTTTGGTAATGCTAGTGTCGAAGAAGAGTGGGCAGTCTTCAGGGACCATGTCTATACATCAGCTCTAGAGAAAATAGGACCTGTCACACGAAAACATCAAGACTGGTTTGATGAAAACGACCAGCATATCCAAACCCTTCTGGATGAGAAGCACAGACGCCATCTTGCCTACCAGTGTGACCCAAAGCCTGATTCAAAGAAAACTGCATTCATGGAGTGTAGTCGACAAGTCCAGGCAAAACTCAGGAACATGCAAGACAAGTGGCTAAGTGACAAGGCTGATGAAATCCAGCTATATGCAGACCGTCACGACTCGAAAAGGTTTTATGATGCCCTGAAGGCTATCTATGGGCCAACGTCATCTGGCACCTCTCCACTACTATCTGCGGATGGGGAAATGTTGATCACCGAGCGGTCAGAAATTCTTGAAAGGTGGGCGGATCACTTCGACAGTGTCTTGAACCGCCCTTCCTCAAGAAATGAAGCAGCCATTGATCGCCTCCCTCAAATAGAAAAGAACAACCAACTTGATGTACCACCTAACATACAAGAGGTCACAAAGGCCACTGGCCAACTCTCCTGTGGCAAGGCCCCTGGCGCTGACGCCATACCTGCTGAGATCTACAAAGTGGGAGGTCCAATGCTCACACAAAGATTAACTGAAACAGTCAGTCACTCCCTCAAGATTTCAAGGATGCCTCAATAGTCCATCTATACAAGAGGAAGGGAAACAAACAATCATGTGACAACCACAGAGGAATATCACTACTGTCCATTGCAGGCAAGATATTAGCAAGGGTGCTGCTGAACCGCCTCATTAATCATCTTGAGCAGGGTCTGTTGCCAGAGAGTCAATGTGGATTTCGGGCTGGGAGAGGTACGGTGGACATGATCTTTGCTGCTCGTCAACTGCAAGAAAAGGCGCAGGAACAACACGAGCACTGTACACAACCTTTGTCGACTTGACAAAAGCGTTTGACATGGTGAGTCGCGAGGGGCTATGGAAGATAATGGCGAAGTTCGGCTGCCCTCCAGCCTTCGTAAATATGGTGCGACAATTCCACGATGGTATGATGGCACGGGTCCTTGATGACGGAGAAATGTCCAGAGACTTTCCAGTCAGCAATGGCGTGAAACAAGGATGCGTCCTTGCGCCTACACTGTTCTCTATGATGTTCTCGGCAATGTTATCAGATACATTCTCTCCAGAAGACCCTGGCATATATATATACGCTACCGCACAGACGGCAAGTTATACAACACAAGACACCTCAAGGCGACCACTAAATGCAGTTACAGCACTTTTCGTGATCTCCTTTTCGCAGACGATTGTGCGTTAAATGCTTACAGTGGTGAACAGATGCAAGAATGCATGGACAAATTTTCAACTGCTTGCGACAACTTCGGTCTTACAATAAGCACCAAGAAAACCGAAGTCATGTATCAGCCTCCTCCAGGTGTTCCATATACTGAACCATATATCGAGGTCAAGGGCACAAAACTACATGCAGTCGACAACTTCACATATCTCGGCAGTTCCCTATCACGTTGTGTGCAGCATATTGACGACGAAGTCAACAAACGCATAGCTAAGGCCAGCACTGCATTTGGGAGGCTGCGTCCTACTGTATGGGACAGAAAAGGTATCTCGGCCACAACTAAACTCAAAGTGTACAAAGCGGTGGTCCTCACCACTCTCCTCTACGGCAGTGAGACCTGGACTGTTTACAGTAGACACGCAAGGAAATTGAATCATTTTCACACCAAAAGCCTCAGAAAGATTCTCAATATCCGATGGCAAGAGAAGATCCCTGATACAGAAGTACTAGAGAAACCCAATCTCCCCTCCATCCACACTTTACGTCAAAGGAGTCAAGTTCGGTGGGCTGGCCATGTGTACCGGATGTCTAACACCAGAATTCCGAAGCAACTCCTCTACGGGGAACTAGCATCTGGCAAGAGAACAGTTGGAGGCCAGAGAAAACGGTTTAAAGACAGCTTGAAGGCATCGCTAAAGTCCCTCAACATAGACTGGGAGAATTGGGAAAACCTTGCCCTCGACCGTACAGTCTGGCGTAGAAGAATCGAAACCGGATGTTCCACTTCAGAAATGTCTCGTATCCAAACTGCACAAGAAAAACGAGCTGCACGGAAAGCTAGGGCTGCAAACCCTTCAACCACAGATGTCCAACCTGTGGACGTTACTTCCGTGCCCGGATCGGATTGATCAGTCACCTCCGGACACACTGAGTCAAATCAACTTCATGAAGCCGTGGTCATTGTCGACGACGACAGACGAACACCACCATCATTTTTCCTCCAACCTTTAATTCAGGGTCTTCCCTCTAGCTTTCTCATGATGTTTTCGCTGTAAAGTGAAAACAGATCTGTGACACAACACAACCCTGTCTGACTCCTCTTTTGATGTTTAGGAAAGAGCTTAATCGTTTTTTATTCTCATTGCAGCTGTTTGTTCCCAATACATATTTCTGATTATTCGTAGATCTTTTCCATCAATATTGAGTCTTTCTAGTTGGTTGATCAATTCTTCATGTCTTACCCGATCGAAAGCCTTGGTGTAATCAACAAAGCATGAATGAAGCTAAGGAAGCTTGGCTGGAAAAAAATGCAAAGAAATAGAAGAATGACACAAAACGGATCCTCAGGGTATGTACAGACGAATTGAAGAATTTGTGCACAGGAAAAATACATGCACATCAACTGGTTGCTTAAAATCGAAAGATGGCACCCTTCTCATGGAAAAAGACAAAAATATTAGACAGATGGGGAGAGTACATTAAAGACCTTTTTGAAGATGACAGAAATAAAGAACACATTATAAGAAAGAACTATGAAGGACCACCCATAATGAAAGATGAAGTTAGAGCAGCGCTGAAAAAGATGAAACCAGGAAAAGCCCCAGGTCCAGACAACATTACTACAGAGATGATTGAAGCCCTGGAGGAATTTGGTATAGAAAAAATAACAGTCCTCCTAAATGAAATTTACGACACTGGAAAAATCCCCAAAAATATGTCAAAATCAATTTTCATTGCACTTCCAAAGAGGACAGGGACTTATAGAATGCGAACTCCATCGCACAATCAGTTTGATGAGTCATGTAACCAAGATCCTATTAAGAATAATCATGATGAGGATACGGAATAGAATCAAAAGAGAAATAGCAGATGAAAGTGTGGATTTGTGGTAGGGAAAGGAACTATTAATGGCATATACAAGAACTATCATAGAGAGGTCAATCGAGATGAATACAAAGTACATGTATGAAAAGCTGACATGAGTGTCAGCATAATAATGAAAAATAATAACATGAAAACAGGAAACATACGTCTTTAAGACTGCCGAAAGAAGACTGAATAACTACCATCAGTGGTCTACGACTGCTAACTAGGTCATTATGATATAACGGTTACTCATATTACCCACATTTACTTAACTTATGAAAGCAACTCATTCTTTTTTTTTTTCTATAACATAGGGATGCTGACCATGCGATTGCCTTGACAGGACCTTGCTTTCCGCCTGGCTCTTTTCCTCAGCTAAGGTCTGGATCCTCTTATCTTATCCCCCGATCTGAGTTGTTTCTGGAGCACACAGTGCGATCTGCTGCGGTCGGCTGCTGTCTTCCCAGCTCTCTATGTTGACGTCCAGAGCTTTCCTATTGCGCTTGCAGGCGTCTTTGTATCGTAGTTGGGGGGCGGCCAACAGATTTCCTACAGGACACTAGCTCACCGTAAACGATATCCGTTAGGATATATCCTCCTCCTCCTTCCATCCGACACATGGCTAAGCCAGCGCAGCCTGCATTATCTGAGTAGTGTGTGCATGGTGGAGAGACCAGCGCATGTTAGGACCTGGGCATTTGGTATTTTGTCACTCCACTTAATGTCGAGGACGCGGCGAAGGTAGCGCAAATGAAAGCTATTCAGCTTTTGCTATTGTTTGGCCTGTTGTCCGTATTTTGCTGCCATACAATAGAATACTGATGATGCAGACGTTGTACATCGCCATCTTGGTCAAAGTTGTCAGCTTTGGATTCTTCCAGACGCAAGCAGTAAGTCGGCATGAGGTTGCTGCAGCCATGCTCGCTGATCTCGACATCAAGGGACAGACTGGTGCTGATGATGGACCCGAGGTATGTGAACTGGTGAACGACATCAAGTTCGTAGTTGTCAATGGTGATGACAGGTGGAATGCCCACGTTTTGGCTCAGCACGTTCGTCTTTATCAAGTTGATGGTCAGACCAAAGTCTCTGTAGGCTTGGAAAATCTGCCTATGAGGCACTGGAGTTGTTGCTCAGTGTGTGAGGTTACAGCAGCGTCATGGGCGAAGAGGAGGTCTCTGATAATAGCCTCGCGCACTTCTGTCTTTGCTTTCAGTCTTGCGATGTTAAAGAATCGCCCGTAGAATCAGGTGTGTTAGTACACTCCTTCGATTGCAGTCCCAAAACATGCTTCAGAGACATGGAGAAGATGACGCGGAATAAGATGGGAGGAAGGACGCAGCCTTGCTTGACGCCGCTTTTGATGCCAAAGGGTTCGGACATGCTGCCCTCATATTGGATGGATGCCTTCATATCGTCATGGAATGGTCTGATCAGACTGCACAGCTTTGGGGGACATCCTAATTTTAGGAGAAAGTTGAACAGTCCATCCCTGCTGACTAGGTCAAACGCCTTGGTGAGGTCGATGAAGGCGATGTACAGGGGCTTTTGCTGTTCTTTGCATCTGTAGTTGACGAAGGGACAAAATCATGTCCATTATGGAACGTTCTGATTGGAAGCCACATTGGGACTCTGGGAAGATACGCTCAGTTAGCTTTTGGAGACGCGCCAACACGACCTGGGCACACAGTTTGCATATCATATTCAGTGAGGAAATGCCCCTATAGTTGATGCAGTTGCTTCTGACTTCCTTCTTAAAGAGGGTGAAGATCTTGGCATCTCTCATGTCTTGTTGCACTGGGGGTTTTTTCTCCAACACTGACAGAGGGCATCAAGTAGGGGCTGCAGGACGGGGTTCTTGCAGTGCTTGATGAGGTCTGGGGGGATGCCATCATTATCAGGTACTTTGCCACAGGCCAAGCTGCTAATTGCTTTGCGGATTTCTTCTAGTGTTGGTTTTGCATCTAGTTCCTACATGATAGGCAGAGGTTCGATTGCATCGAGGGTTGAGATGGTAACGAAGTTCTCCATGGATAATACCTCTGAATAGTGTTCCACCCATCTCTCCTTTGTCGGTCGGTGATCACTTCTTCACTGATGGATCTGAGGAAGCTGTTCTGCTCTGTGTTGGACCAAGAGCTTTCTTGATGCCCTCGTACAGCCTCCTATGTTGCCTGTAGCTGTTGCAGTCTGAATTTCGTCACTGAGCTGTTGCCAGTAGTCTTTGGCACATTTTGCTGTCTGCTGCAATTTGCTCCCGGTAGCTCTGAGTGCTAGCAGGAATTCTTCTCTTGGTAAGCGCTTCTATTCAGCAAGGCCAGCACGCTTTGCTTCAATAACAGGGGTCATCTCACTGGACTTGGCTTCAAACCCATCATTGTTCTTGGAGGTCTTCCTCCTAAAGGTAGCTAGGCTGTTTTCTGGATGGTCTCTTGGAGGTGATCCCATTTTTCAGAGGCAGAGTTGTGCATATGGTCTCTGGACTGAGCACCTCTGAGAGACTTGGCAAATTCTTCAACTTTCTCTGGGTTCTACGTCATGAAGTGTCAACGCGAGGCTTCCCCTATTGTTTGGTACGGTGGAGCTTCTTAGGTTGTAGTCTGATCTTGCAACACACTAGTGAGTGGTTTGTGTCACAGTCTGCACTATGGTGTGAGTGGGTGAGAAGCACGAACTTGAGGTTTGTTCGTCTGACAATGATTATGTCCAGTTGGTGCCAAATATTTGATCAAGGATGTCTCCATAACACTTTGTGTTGAGGCTAAGTCTGGAAGTAACAGTTTTTCACGAAGAGGCACGATAGGAACAAAGCTTCAGGATGCGATGCCCATTTTCATTGATTTTGCCAACTCCAAAACGTCCAAGACAGGAAGGCCAAGAGTCCTGATTGGCACCCACTCTGGCTTTGAAGTCTCCAAGGAGGACAAGGTGTTCTTTGCTAGGAATATCCTGTGAGATCAGTATTTCCATGCTACCGGTAAAAAGTTACCCAGTACAACTTGCCGCATTGGGCAGCTGGAGCTCGTAGCCTTGGATGGCAGCTCATCTAGGAGAAGGAAAACTCTGATCTCAAACCTCTGCTGCCTTGCAGAAAAGGCCGCAGGAAAGGCTTCGGAGTATACCCCAAATCCGGAGCTGGAATCACTAAGGCGGTCTACTGCTGTTGTCAGCAAAATTCCAGCAACTCTTGTGACACTGTTGGTGCCAAACTTTACCGGCCTTCGCCGTTCATTTGGTCCCATCAACAATGTGGAGAGGGTGGGCCTGCTGCATGGTCAACAACTTGACCTCCATATCACTCTTCCCTGGCTTGCGCCCTGGAGAAGTCACTCCAGCTTCGCTTCATGGTTTCGAAACAACACGGGAAGCAGAAGTCTACTGGTTATTAGCTACAGTTCAGTTGGCACAGAGTGTAGTGCCAGGAGCTGCTTCCAAAACTGGGAGAGATGATCGTGTCTCACTGAACAACTACCACACACCTAAGCTGGGCAGCCCCCAGCCAAATAGATGCTGTCCCACCACAGTCGGCCTTCTCCATTGGGTGCTTGGGGTTTAGAAAAACACCGACAAGCAGACCACAAGACCTGCACCTGTAAAAAGAAAGAAAACCAAACATTAAACAAAAGAGGCCAGCTCTGAAACTGGAATGTTGCAGCATCCGTACAATGACAGCAGGGCTATAAGAGAACCTCCAAGACATCGACGATTCACGAAATACAATTGTCATCAATGACGAGCTCCTGAGACTACATGTAGACTTAGCCAGACGCCTTGCAAGAAACGCGCCTAGCTGAGTCAGGCGCGCACAAGGAGAAAGGTTGCACCTTCTTCTGACGAGGAAAGAGTACTGAATAGCACAGAGAACATGATTAACCAAAGTGACAAGGGATCTGAATGCCTGCTGATTCTCCATCTCCATACATTTGATGGCCCAGTCCTCTTGTGAGTACCTATGCTCTTACCCCAACATCTACACCAGAGGCAAAGGACGAGTTCTATGCTAACCAGTGCTACAACTTTCAGCATATTCTACAGTGGTAGGTAGTTACTTAACATTGATTCCATCGCACTTACTCTAACTGTCCATCTTGATGGGCACAGTGGTTTGATGTTTTGCGTTGTTCTGCCCATTTCTTTCTAGATAGTTTCAAACAGCACCTGGCGATTTCGTGACAGCTTAATGAATTGTGTTATTTTGGGGGGCAAAGTTCAGTGCATGTGATTGGTCTGATCTTTCTTGTGCTCTCCTGAAGCACAAGGTCACGCAATGTGTCATACAGTGAATGGCAATCGTTGGAACCTTTTTGGCAATTCTAGACACACGCCCTTAAAAATTGCTTGCCCCGTCTAGACTTTTGAATGGGGAGGTTAAGTCAAGTCAGGCAGTCTGTCAGTGCCTTGACAAGTGTTAGCACTGTCATATTCTCTACTAGCTGTACTAGACCCACAAAACTGCTCGAGCGCTTGTCTGTCATGTCTGTCACCTGTACCCCCAGCAGATGCAGATAACGAGTTGTTCGTGGTGGGCAACATCAAACTTTTCGTCACCCATTACAGCAAACAATGGTACCTTCCTGATGTCGTCCAACACAGAATAAAGAATGGTGTTTGCTATAAGTTGTAGCAGTTCATTCACGATTTCCGATGATAAGACAATTGCTGTCCTTGATCAGTTTTTCTTCAGAGAAACAATGTTTCAAACACTGCCGCAAGATTTCCTCTTTTTCATCATGACAATTTAGGGGCAGAGCCTGGCGCTGAAAAAAATACACGACATTTTAGTTCTATCATGAGACTGTCCATGTATTTTTGCTGATCAGACTTAAACTGTGCTCTGATTTGGTCATTTAATGACACTGCAAGCTCTCTGAACTGCATATCACTTACAGTTGTACCGTGCGTAGCTGAACTTTCGTGGATTGTAAACTTTTTGGTTGCATTTTTCCAGTTGCAGAACCCTGCTGAAATGAAGGCATGATCTGCTTTGCATCCGGTGTGTCTGGCTTGTCACACATACAAAAAGCAACAGATTTTGTAGTCGCTTATACACAGGTGTAGCCATCTCTCTCTCTCTCTCTCTCTCTCTCTCTCTCTCTCTCTCTCTCTCTCTCTCTCTCTCTCTTCTCTCTCTCTCTCTCTCTCTCTCTCTCTCTCTCTCTCTCTCTCTCTCTCTTTCGCAAGGCAGGATTGGCTGGTGGAAGTCTTGCCTCCAAGTTTCTAACTTTTTACATAGACACTGACCGAAGAGGGAGGAGGGCAGACAGATACTCTTGTCTCCCCTCCCCGATATATTTTTGGGAGTGGAGGGAGGGGGCAGTTGCTCTTCTTGCCTCCCAGTTCCTACGTCAGTGCAGTTTGTGTAGTTCCCTGTGACTCATATTCATACAAATGAAGTGACGGGCGATGTTTCTCTGATATTTCGCCCGTATTTTCACACATAGATTAACATATACCTACATCCACACATAAACTGAATTGTGTGTAATCAAACATAAAATAATAGAGTGTAATGTCATTTTGATGGGTCTTTACTGACATGAAGTCTTGAAAAAAAAACGTCTTTCAAGTAATGGACTGACTGTCCCAGACTAAGTACGCGCCACTCCGTGCCCACGGTAAGAAGACAACCAACACGACCCTCCAAAGACAACTTTCACGAACTACCAACATGAAAGACGCAAACCCAAAACACGAAAGCAGCGATAAGATACCAAAATTATATCACCACGAGAATCTCTGACAATTTTCATGATGCTTTGAATATTTCATAATAAGGGAAATGATAATGATGCTACGGAGCCTTATGTGACTCGACTGTAGTCCTAGTTAATTAACAGTACGCTTTACCCAGGGTAGGAGCCAGTTGGAAAAATAAATATGGACTGCTGCTCTCAACGAGACCGAGAGAGTGTATTAAGGATTTTCCCGCTCTTTATGAATAAATCATGACCAGATTTAGGATAAAGGTCCTCCCAAGAGATAAACCACACGTACGTACATACATCATCATTATCATCATGTGCCTTGCCGCACTGGCGATCATGGCCACCCATACGATCTATCTTTCTTCACTGTAAGTATATCTCATTCTTGTCCCACCCACTCTGCGAACCTGCTTTAATTTTCTCCCAGGGGTTTTCCTGATGCTTTTCCCCCGCTAACTATCATGGTGTGTTCAGATATTCAAATTATCCTGTTTTGGTCAGATGTTCAAATTTCTCTTGCCTCATAACATATCTTATAAATGCTGCTCGTCTTTTCCTCATCTTCTTCATAAATATTCTTTTTGTTTTTGCTTCTCTCGTGAGTGTCTCGTTTGTTTACTCTGCTGTCCATGGAACTCAACATTATTTCCAGAAACCATATTTTAGCTGTCTCGCTCTTGTTTTGATTTTGCTATTCGATTGTCCGAGCCTCGCATTCATACAACAGTATTAGTTCTATTTTCCACTGAAAAGCTTTCTTTCTAATGTCCATTGATATGCATTTGTTTCATTTTATGGAATGCTGTTTTAGCTTGGCCAATTCTGCTGGATATTTCTAAAAGTCCATCTGCCGTCTGGCGAGATGACTGTTCCCAGATATACTCATGTCATTTTGTCTCAGTGTTATGCCATTTGCTGTCAATTTACATGAGGAGGCTTTTTTTACTGACTACCATGACTTCAATCTTCTTACTATTTAGCTCCAGCCCTTTATTTCTGCTTTCTATTTCTATTCTATTCACAAGACTTTGTATGTCTTTTTCATTTTCTGCAGTTAGAACAACAGCGTCATCTGCATAATGAACACTGTTTATTATTTTACCTCCAATATTTATACCAGGGCATTCTTCTAGGTTTCTCATGATGGTTTTGCTTACAAAGTGAAAACAACTATGGTGACAGAACATATCTTTGTCTAACCCCTTTTTTGACATTCTGAAAATAGCTTATATCGTTTTTTATTCTCATTGGTGCTGTTTGTTTCCAATATATATTCCTTATTATTCTCGGATCTTTTCCATTAATATTGTGCTTTTCCAGTTGGTTGATCAGTTCTTTGTGTCTTACCCAATCAAAAGCGTTGGTATAATCAACAAAACATAAATATAGATCCTTATTCAATTGAACTGCTCTTTCTGTGAGAGTTCTTTGGATGTATACGGTATTAACAATTCCTTTCCCTTCAATCCACAATCAATATCCAGTAAGAAAAAGATCGGTTGTATACATAATCAGGCTGTAGACACATAGGCCGAGCGAGACTGTAAATCGATGAGATGACAATGATTTGCTGTTAATAGTAAGACTGAAAAAATCAAAAAGCAAACAAACAACAACAACAAAACAACAAAATGAAGAGACCAGAAATGCAGGAGGTGTAAACAAAACAAAAGCAGTAAAAATCGATTAAACAAACGACCGAACCAACTAAAAACGCCCATCTGATGTCGTCCTGACCCTTGTCACCCCGACAAGGGTCACTGGTTGGACAGTGGAGAACACATCCCTGCCCCACCCCCCAATTTGTCTGAACAAACTCCCCTTGTTTGTTTTCCGTCTTGCCCGTCAGTCTGTCGAAAGACTACGGCATTAACAGCACCATGGCAACGATTCATTTTTCTCATATCCCCCTCCCCCCTAGTTTCTTTTTTTTCCTGCGGGTCGCTTCTTCTCCCGTCAACCGTATCACTTCTTTCTCATGAGACGCTATACTAGGGTTCCAGATTCCATCCTGTTAATTAGATTAAACCAGTCCAGGAAATATAGCCTCAAAAATCACGGGCCGTCGATTTGCAGCGCGAGTTGATCGCGTGCGAGTCTCCTGCGAGCATGCGCAATGACACCAACCCACTGCGCGCCTGTGTTTGGAAAAAGCACAACGAAAGATTTTGTAAATCAAACACACAGATGGTGCTGCCGATAGCGGCCACTCCGGCAAATTAATCACGAGGTCCTGCGCAAAGACAACTCCATGAAAAGCGCAAGGGCTGTCTGGGGCGCGGGCCGCAGCGGAGGATGCGTCAGACAGAAGTTTATCCCAAACATAATCTGCTAATTCACTCTCCCCGCACTGGCCGCGTCCCTGAAAGTGTGATTAAGGTCAGGCTAGGGTGTTACTGTCGTTAGAGAAAATTATGATGAATTAGAGACATTTGTCTGTTTATCTGCAACGTTAGGACTAAGATATTGCCTTTTTTGCCAGGTCGTACCAGATTGCGTTCATCCTAAAAACGTTTTCCAAGTTTTAGACAGAGGATTTCGTTGACATAACCCTTCTGTGGAAATCCATCCACAGTGGGTTGTCAGAAAAGCTGGCAAGAGCAGAGACGGCAGTTTTGCAGACGACTCGAGTAGCAGGGGGTGACGAGGGGGCGTTTTTTTTTTTCCTGTATATATTCTCACGTACTAAACTTTCTGGAACATTAAACTTGAACCAATGAAATTGATTTCAGAACAAATGACCCAGACGATCAATCTTTACAACTACGTAATTTTATAGTAAATAATTGGGACAGTATGGGAGAGGGTTGCAAAAAATACCTTTAACATATGAAACTGCATAGAACTCTATTTGCAAATGTTTCTTTCCATCCTCAAAAATGATACGCTTTGATATACATGATTTCCGTACACTAGAATGTGAGCGAATTTTGCACGATTTTTTAAGTTTTACTATCTGTTCTAAAACAAGCGCGTCTTCGTGACATATCTTAAGCAAGAAAGGACTCCACTCAGTTGAAGATTTCACGAAAGAAGATGGCAGTTCAACAGAAAGTTTAATTTAAGTCTAGACACAGAACTCAACAGAAAGTTTAATATGAGTCTAGACTTCAATACACATTCAGAATGCAAATCTGCCATAAAAACAAACAAGAAGAACTACAACAATTAACAGTAGTATTAAACAAAGTCCATGTACAGCTTTGCAGACACTATACCCAATACACGAAAGTACTAAGCAAAAGTACTATGACAATCTTAATAATAGAAATCAAAAGCCTCACTACTGTGATAAGTGGGATACAGAACTTAATAAAGCACTAAACTGGTACGTATGTTTCATTAAGGCACAAAAATACAGGGCATAAGCTTAAACTGGTTCAAATTCAGAATTGTGAGCAGAAAGATTGCAACAAATACAATTACAAAAGAACTAAAGATTGTAAATAATGTAGCATTGAAAAAGAAAACATCAAGCATTTATTTTGGAGATATAACAGAGCATATAATTTAAAGCTGTCTGAAAGTTTGCTTATGTTTGGTGTTAAGCGTGACATAAAAGCTGATAATGTAATTGTTTTAATTAATTAATTTTACTTCCATTCCTTTACAATGGTGTACTACTTATATATCAACTTGATATTGTGTTCAGACGATTGCTACATAAGTGGTATAAATTGAAAAAAAATAATATTAGATTAACCATGACGCAAATAAAATTTGAAGTTATGCGGCTATAAAAACAGAAATATAAAGACGGGTACATATTTGGAATATTGTTTGCTCCCGAGCCACAAGAAACTTATGTTAAATATGTCACGTGTATATATATCATTAGGCTAGATATGTATCGTATTGCATATTTTGTCAGTTTACTAAAAACATTGAATAAACAAATGAGAAAAATCTTCAAGTGTGAAGAAAACTTCTTTCCCAACTATATTTTGTAATACTTCTACTACAACTGCTACTATTCATAATAATATTTATAATGATAATAATGAGGAGGATGATAATAATAAAATAAAGATTCATATAGCGCAACATCACGGGAAACAAGTTCCTGAGCACTTTACACTTCAATGAAAACAAATCGACAATAAATTAATCATAGAAGCGTGATATGACATAAGTAAAAAAAATAATAAGGAGGAGTGTTCTGAGCTTACTGTTTTTGTACTTTGTATCTGCTTCTATGCTAGCTGAATGGATAGCGCAAACTTACTTAGATCTAAGAAGTTCTATACAACATGGGAGATAATTCTCAAGAGTTATGTCCTTTGATTATAATATAAGAAAATAATAGTATCGTGCGCAAATGACACGCGAACACTTTCATATTATGAATGCATGCACCCAACCACACACATACGCTCACTCACACCAAAAATGTGCAGACATGCATGCTGCGACACAAGGACAACGCAAGCTGATAAGCGCAGCACACTTTACAAAACAATAGTATAGGGTTACACAAAATTTGCGAAGATTTTCAAGACTTGCACTAGGCTTTCCACACGATAGTCGACATATCCCGCGCGATTACTTTGTCATGTGATATTGTCGCCTTGTTCTACTGTCAGCACTTATCAGCAGCAAGGCTTGTAAACACTGTGCGCTGAGGATGGAGACTGACTTCTAATCTCTTGATTTTAATTATTACGATCGACGATGTGGTGTGTGTGCTGTGTTTGTTTTACGTGTGTATGATTTCTGTTATCGGTTGTTCCCTTGCAAGTGTGTTTGCGTGTGCGTGTGTCCAGGTTTTCGGATTTTGATGAATATCAGTCAACGTGTGTTGTGGACTGTAAAGTTAAAGCATAATGTCTATTTTCTATAACAGAAAAAAAAGTTGCAAAATTTCCATTTCACACAGTTTGCGACGGATGAGGAACTGAAAGACAGCCATGACTCTGCCCTCTTAAACGTAGCAAGGCAGTTCATAATCTCTTTCCCGCAGGCCCACTTCCTTTATTTTTCCTTTGTGAAAGATTCTAAACACACCAAAACGTATATGGGAAATGGAATCCAAACACATTGGACCTCCTGTTCATAACGTTGAGAAATAGGCTACATCCACGACAGTGCAATTTCCTTGCATTCTTCTAAGTAGTACACGAATTCTGTTGCGCCAAGTTCCTTCCAATCTAAAATGATATGTGTGCTGGAACTACAGATAATATGAAATAATGACAAAATTCCATGCGTTTAACAAAATCATCGCAAACACATTTTGTGCCCGCGCTTTTACAGTTTGCCAATTGAATTGGCAGCCTAAACGCTGATACGCTTATTGTCCGTGTTCAAGGCATCTAGTCATACTGACAATGACAAAGTCTGTGTCACCGTGCGATATGTTTCTGCTTCTGCTTTATGCGTGCCCACTTTTTTTCACATCACTAACCAGACGGCAGAGAGAGAGAGAGAGAGAGAGAGAGAGAGAGTTCAGCCCTATTCAAACTCAATACCTGCATGGTGACAAATTAGCCCGGGAGCATAAGCGAGGAAGTGGGTGCTCGGCTGCCGCACAATGCCACTAGGCTCGGCGCTACTTTCTCGCCATCTGTCGGCAGCAGGCGCAGTTTTATCTCCCATGCTTAGAGACAGTCTAAGGGGAAGGTAGTGGGGTCCTTTGGTCCTGTTGTATTGTAGAAATAAAGGAAGGATTAGGCGAATCAAATAAGCCTGACTATCCACGTCGTGAAGGACATTCTCCCCAGGCCACAACATGATTTTTGACCCTTCCGTCTGTTCAACAGCACTACAAAAAGCAAGTCTGACAAAGCCATATGTAACCCCACTTTTTATGAGAACTTTGAGGGAAACGGTTAAAGCAAAAACAGTTGTTGTTTTTTTTCTCAAACGCTGACACTTTCAAAGAACACATACAATTAACGCTGGTGCGTATG
>CM060306.1:64045853-64090853 GCA_030674185.1 Monoplex corrugatus | reverse complement strand
GTACCTGTCCCTGCTATATGCGTGCTAAATATCAAGGAAATCGGATGAAAACATTTGAACATGTTATGTCTGATGTATACAATCTCCCGAAAAATCGCAAACTTTCGCGGACTAAAAAATAAACTCAATTTCCTACCTTGTGATGTCTTAAAGTCCTCCTGCAAGGTAAGGATGGCCTTCTTTTTCTGTTTTCCTTTCATTCTGTGCCATGGCTCTTTGTCGTCTTGCTCCACGCTGTTCCTTGGTTGCTGCTTGAGCCTGACGGCTGGCATTTGCAATCCGCAGAGCGTCTTTGTTTTCACAAAATTTCACACAGAATTTACCAGGTGTGATTTGCAGTTTGTGTAGGATGGCCCTAAAACTACTGGCTCCATCATTATAAACACAGACAGCCAAGGCCACAGCTATTGACATAGTCCCAAGACCATGATTTTTGGATTTGGGACAAAATTTCCATATCAAATTGTTCAGCGATTCGTTTGCATTTTGTGTATAGCCTTGCAAACATTTTCTCTGAAGCTCAGCCCTGCACAGGTCTTTGAATATAGGTTTTATTGCCTCCATCACTTCTGCTGGCATAGTTTTGTGTTTGAAAGCATTCAGAGTCCCATCCCTTTGAGCCTGCTTGTACTTACACCATTCTATATCACAGAAATGGTGGGTTGGGCTCTCATCAGTCTTCAAGTAATGGAAGTATATGGTCCAAACTGCCTCACGCATTTTCACAAGGTTGTTGCTGTTTTCCCAAATAGCATTTCCATAATATACCTGCATTTTGTCTATCATTTTATCTGTAAGTCTGCCCTTCCCACCCAGAGTTTTACCATTAGCTAATTTTCCCTTGCATGTCTTCTTTAGATTTCTCAGGCGTGTTTCCATTCTCTTTTGGACGTGACCTACACACTCAAGTTTCTCAATGAGGATGTCATCATATGGTTTTGCTGCACATACTTTCTTGAAGCTGTTTGTATCCCCATCACCAATGAAATTTGTATATTTGAGTTTATACTGTTGTACTGACCGAGAGAACATTTGAACAGCCTCGGCTGATTCCATTGATCCTGAAGATCCATCGTGTGTTTTGGTACATACTGCCGGATGCTCATTATTCCATTTTCTAAAATCATCTGTATCATGGTTTTGATTTTCCCAATAATCACATGATTTACATTTACTGCTTTTACACTGGGTATCAATAACTTTCCCACTAAGCATACCAATAACACTTGTACTGCTTTTACACTGGGTATCAATAACTTTCCCACTATGCATACCAATAACACTTGTTACCCCTACAGTAGAGGTATGACCCCTGGTCATCCAGGTGCCATCACTGGATATATCAATGTGTCTATTTTCATCCTCTTCTCTTGTTTCAGCATTTTTTAAATTCAGATGTAGCAGCTTGCTTCATACTTACAGTCTGCACATCAACAGCTGCCTTTTCAGTAGTATCATTTATTATTCCAAAACTACTATTATGAACTGGTGGGGGCAAATCCATTATGCCACAGAAAGTCCTCAGTTCTGCAAGGTCTCCTCCAATACATCTCATAGCAAATGTATTCACAACATTGACTGTAGAATTACCAACAGGTATTTGAGGACAAGATGGAAATGCTCTCTGGTAATTACAATGTTTATTTTCACAATAAAACACAAACTGACTTGCCAAACCCTTTCTGCTCAACTCAACTAACTTTACATGCCCACGACAAGAAGCGCACGCTACTTGTGACATGACATTCTGATTGAAAAGTTCAATATCAATCAATCTATAACCTACTCGCTACTGGTGTTTCCAGATCAAAATCAACACTCTCTTCTTTTTCTAACTCAGAATCAGAATTATCTTCTTCACTATCAATCATTATTTTGTACAAATCATGAATTTTTACCTCTGATCTGGAAATGGGCGTGGCACTTTTGGAACATTTTGGTGGTGGAGATTGTTCATCTTCACTCACTGACACATTTTTATAGTCGAAGGATTCATCTCGACTGACGTTTTCTTCACACACTTGCTTTGCCTTTGTATGCTTGTTTCCATGAAAAGAACGTTTTCTCGTTCTACCACGACTGTACTTTTTGTCTGAAGGCATGATGATTCAGAAAACTCAAAATAACAACAATAAAAATATATATTTTCTCCAAAAATTGAACAATCACATGCTTTTACGCGCCATCGTTCTTTAGCGGAAGTAAACAAATACGTTTCGAGGCTATATACACGGCGGGTGTGTATATTTAGCAAAAGCAGAAGTTAATATGAACTAATTTCAGTTTATCCATTTTGGGGTGAATTTGGGGGAGAAAAATGTCTTCACCTACCTTCACCTACCTCTTCGCTACCTCAGTTGCGACCTTATAACTCCAAAACTACTTAAATTTTGTTGAAAATGTAAACTGTGCATAAAAGTAGAATGATTATACTTCAAATATAAAGTAGTGTCATATTATGTTACCAAAAAAAAAAACGATTTTTGGCTAAAATCTGAGTCGGTCTGTCCCCTTAACAATGTCACAAACTGGTTTAGCTTGGCAGCAGAAAAAGAAGAAATGTTATCTGCAATTGGGTTCGTTTTCATGATGTCCACTGCATTTGTTTGAATTTGATAACTCCCCCACCCACCCCGGGATATTTGTTGCGTAGACAGAGAGAAATTAAAAAAATTTTCAGAAATGTAGTTTTTGTTTTTGCAAAATGTTATGCCAATCTGTTTGTTGGACAACTTGATTCAACCAATGTATTGGTAAATATATACTGAACTTGTAATGGCGTTGTGACATGTGGTATATACATACACTAAACTTGAAGCGATACTGCACCACGTGGCAGATATATCATGTGATGTTGACTCAGTCATTGTGTCCCTTATGCTGTCATAACATGTTCTCTCTCTCTGTCTCTGTGAATAATCCAGATAATTATAGAGGAGTCGCTTTAACAAGTATAGTGGGTAAAGTTTATACATATATTTTGAATAAGAGATTAACAAAGTGGGCAGAAAAAGAAGAGAAAATAGTTGAAGAACAAGCTGGATTTAGAGCAAAATACAGTACAATTGATCATATTTTCACACTTTACTCCCTTGTGCAGAAGCATTTACTTTTAAATAAGAAACTTTATGTTGCATTTGTGGATTTTAGGAAGGCATTCGATTCTGTGAATCGTAATAATCTTTGGAATATATTACGTAAAAGTGGTGTGAATGGAAAATTATATATGGCCCTAAGAGGAGTTTATAACTCAGTGTTTGCATGCGTGCGTGAGAAGTGTGTATATTCAGATTATTTTGAATGCCCTAAAGGATGAAACAGGGGTGTCAATTGAGTCCTCAATTGTTTTTCATTTTTCATTAATGAATTAGCAGTGGAACTGTCAAGAAAAGGCAGGCATGGCATTCAAATTATCCCTGGGGTTATTGAGATATTCCTATTGCTGTTTGCAGACGATGTTATTCTTCTCTCTGGTACAGTCAAAGGCTTACAAAACCAGTTAAATGTCTTAAAGGAAGAATCGGATCGACTAGCTTTTACAGTTAACATGGATAAAACTAATATTATGATTTTCAGGAAGGGTGGACATTTATCAAAACACGAAAAATGGTTCTATGGAATTAACGAGGTTAAAGTTGTTAATTCTTATAAATACTTAGGAATGATATTTTCGACAAAATTAAGTTTAAATTATGCATGGGAAGAATCTTGTAATAAAGGGAAAAAGGGTGTTATTGAAATTCTAAAATCCTTACGGAAGCTCAATTCTATTGATTGTAATTTATATTGGAAAATGTTTGATACACAGATAGAACCTTTACTTACATATGCAGCTGAAGTATGGGGTCTTACTGTAAATCCACATATGGAAAAAGTGCATACATATGCTATAAAACGTTTTTTGGCTGTACCAATTCACTCTTCTAATACTGTTTTATATGGAGAAACTGGAAGATATCCTTTATACATTAGAACCTTTGTGAAGAGTATTAAATACTGGTTGAAATTGTTAAGACTTCCACAATCTCGGTTATGTAAACAGGCATATGAAATGATGGTTACTCAAATGGAAATAGGAAAACAGAACTGGGCCTATCAGGTAAAAAAGGCTTTATCAGAACTTGGGTTTGGAATCGTGTGGTTGTCCCAGGGAGTAGGAAATGAGTGTCAGTTTATTAATGAATTTAAAGACAGGCTTATTTGTTCGTTTAAACAAAATTGGCACTCGGATATGGAAAACAAAGAAAAATATAGTTGGTTCTTCTCATTTAAAGATGTTTTTCAAACCGAAAAATATCTCAGTGTTGTTAC
Organism: Monoplex corrugatus; assembly: GCA_030674185.1. NCBI lineage: Eukaryota > Metazoa > Mollusca > Gastropoda > Littorinimorpha > Ranellidae > Monoplex > Monoplex corrugatus. Next base: position 64,086,542 of record CM060306.1, on the reverse strand, counting down.
GGATAAATGGCAAAGAACTAATTACGCAAGATTTAGATTAAGAACACTTGGTTTCAATGCAAATAAAAATTGGTTTCAACCTGGGACGTCCACAGTATATCCTTGCCCCTCAAATCTGCCCTGGTCAGACCTCTTTTAAAGAAACCTAGTCTTGACCCCAATAACCTCAAAAACTATCGACCTGTTTCCAAAGTCCTTGAAAAAATTGTTCTCGCACAGATCTCTGATCATATCACCGCCAACAACCTCTCTTACCCTTATCAGTCGGCTTATCGCACTGCACACAGCCCTGAAACTGCTCTTGTAAAAATTGCAAATGATATTCTGACTGCTCTTGATCAAAATCAAATCTCTCTTCTATCTCTCCTTGATCTCTCGGCTGCATTCGACACCATCGACCATTCTATCATGCTCACACGTCTCCATAAAGTGTTCGGTATCTCTGACATCGCTCTGTCTTGGTTCCAGTCCTACCTCTCCAATCGCACTCAAACAGTCTCTGTCTGTTGTTCATCCTCTGCACCCGCTACCCTCCAGTTTGGTGTGCCCCAAGGCTCTGTTTTAGGTCCCATCCTATTTGTGCTGTACACACAACCCCTCTCTGAAATTATGCGACTTCACTCTATGTCCCATCATAGCTTTTCTGATGACAACCAACTCTATACTTCTGGTTCCCTCCCACAACTGCCCTCTATAATCAGACAAACCCAAGGCTGCATTTCTGATGTTCACTCCTGGATGACTGTAAACAAACTTCAACTCAACCCCATTAAAACTGAACTTAGCCTTATCTCTCCCACCACATTGGCTAAGTGTTCTTCCCTTCCTCTGTCTGTCTCTCTGCTTGGATCTGACATTCCACTATCTTCCACTGTCCGCAATCTTGGAGTCACTCTTGATAACACCCTGTCCTTTGAAAAACACGTCCAGAATGTTTGCAGATTATGCTATCTTGAGATACGCAGAATTTCTTCTATTCGCAATATCCTCTCTGTCGAAGCCACCAAAACTCTCCTCTGTGCCTTTGTTCTCTCTCGTCTCGACTACTGCAACTCCCTCCTCTCGGGCTGTCCTTTCTCTCTCATTCAAAAGCTTCAAAAAGTTCAAAACAATGCTGCTAGGCTCATCTTCAGAAAATCTCGTTCCTCTCATGTCACTCCTCTTCTCAAATCTCTTCACTGGTTACCTGTTGAAAAGAGAATTCGCTACAAGATTGCTTTGTTATGTTTTAAGTCTCTCAACGGTCTTGCACCCCCTTACATCTCTGACCTCCTCCATCTGTACACCCCCTCTCGTCAACTTCGTTCCTCGGCTGATACTCGTACCTTCCGCATACCATCCCGTCGCACTAAAACCTATGGTCAACGCTCCTTTTCCTATCAGGCCCCTGTAATCTGGAATCAGCTCCCTGTCTCTGTTCGCCACTCTGCAACTCTCACTTCTTTCAAGTCCTCTCTGAAAACCCATCTTTTCCAGTCCCTCTCATGATACTTATAAAGACTCTACCACCTAACTTCCCCAAATCCCCCCTTGTTGTCTTTTGAGCCTTGAATGTCGGCTGGTGTGTGTGTGCGTGTGTGTGTGTGTGTGTGTGTGTGTGTGTGTGTGTGTGTGTGTGTGTGTGTGTGTGTGTGTGTGTGTGTGTTTGGTTGTGTCTGCGTGATACCTGTAAGCGCTTAGGGCTCTTGTTTTCATCAGATTAGGCGCTATATAAATGCTCTTTATTATTATTATTATTATTTATGTGGAAACAATGTCGATAATGAAAAACACTTTTTATTCCAATGCCAAATTTTTGACACAATACGTGGAAAATGCAAAGTTTTTGAATCCGACATGGCCAAAAGACAAGATGTATCTATTTTGTCGTCTGATGACGAAGTCATAATCAAATCAGTGGCACTATACATTGCGGAAGCACAAAAAATAAGACATAAACACTTACAAGCCCGACAATAGTGCTAGACAATATCATACTGGGATTATTAATTTAATCTCTTTTGACTGACGTGGGCTATATCACGTTAACTCCAAAAGAAGCCGCTTTATTATAGACTCTGTTTTGTAAAGAGCTGTTTTCATTTGCTTTATTTTGCTTTGTTTGCCGATAATTTAAGAGTAGCTAATAATATGAAAATAATGGTATATTTGTAGAATATGTTAGAAGTGGATATTGAAAGGGTATATAGACACTTAAGGGTCTACTATACATGTTAACAAAAACAAAAAAACAAAACAAAACAAAAAACCAAAAAACAAATAAATAAAAGGCATAGTGATGTCCCTTGTTAACAGAGTATTTTGGGGCAGTTATGTGAAGATTATATTATTATCACTAAATGTAAGGTTTGGGTGGTCTAGCCCAGATGTTTTATCATATTACAGTTTTGATGTGTGTGTGCGTGCGCACGAGCGCGCGCCCGCGTGTGAGTGTATATGGATGCGTGTGTGTGGGTGTGGGTGAGTGAAAAAGATTTTGGTTTGTCTAAACCTAGACAAATTATTGGCCTGAATGTGGGAACACTTCTGATATTTTTTGTTGTTGTTTTCTTTGTATTATGTAGTAGTGGTAAAATGGATGATTGTTCATTATATATGATTTGAATATGTTCGACTGTTCAAGGAATGGATGTTCGATATTTTTTTTGATTTTGCGTGAAGAATTTGCGCACATACAAAGAGTGGATTATGTGTCGCACTACTGGAAAATTGTTATCCCCCTTGTCAAAAGACCTTTTCGGGTAATGACAATAAACAGTTTCAGTTTCAGTTTCTCTCTCTCCTCTCTCTCTCTCTCTCTCTGTCTGTCTGTCTGTCTGTCTCTCTCTCTTCTTTTTGTTCTGAGTTAAAAGCTTTGATTCATTTCGCTAGGGAAAGGCCAGCAGTTTACGTGGGTTCTATACCAGTTAACTGAAGTAGCCTTAGGTAGTTTGTAAAAATGTGATCAGCATATATTTGAAGTCAGCTGTTTGGTGTAAAAAAATTGATATTATTTGAAGAAACCAGCAGTCTGATAGTTACCTAATGGTCGAGGCAGATTGTAATGTTACCATTGTAACAACATAATGAACACAACTTTAAAGAAATATTTCCGTTGTCTCGGCCAAATTATACTGTTATTTCACAGCCTGTGCCTACCCATAGCTATGCATTGAACATTCCAAAGATCTAACCAATACATTCAATAGGCATGCAGACTGATTTTGCTGTGTGTGTAGATGAATTCGGCATTTCGCAACATCTTCTCTGCTGTGCTACATCATCTCCATGAAAAAAAAAATCTTTGCCTTAGTCGTTGTTGTCGTTGTTGTTGTGCATTTAAAGACTGATTTCCAATGTGTCTTTGTTATGGCTATGTTTAACGTTATTTTCCCATGTATTAAAACACAAGACCGCGTGACTGTTGTTAGTGATTTTCGAAGTTTTTTCTACATTTCATGAGTTTAAGCGGTTGGCCATCTGTTCTTATAGGTGTAACAGAGAGCCTTGCTGTGTTACGATCTTTCCTATTTACCTACAACGCTCAAAGGCAACACAGTGTAGTGTGCTCGCCTAGATCAAAAACGCCTTGCGTTCTCTCGGCCAAATTATACGTTATTTCACAGTCTCTGCCTACCCATAGCTATGCACTGAACATTCCAAAAATCTAACCAATACATTACGTGTATAACACACTGCTGTCATATCTAAACAATGATCTGCAAGGTGTACATGTATTCTGAAGCGGGCCTACGACAGATTTTGTCGTCATCTTCAGTCTGTTACACACAGTGTTACGTTGTAGTCCCACAGAACCTTGAGGGGACCATCTTTAATCTATGCCGCAGGTTGCGGTTGTATGGGGCCCTAGGCAGACTGTCTTTGTTTCACGCCGCCCTTCCGAGTTTGTTGCGTAATAGCCAATACATAGCCACCTGCAAAACCGCGGGACAAGAATGAGGGCTGTGTGTACCGAGGCACTGCGTTAATTAACAACTGATGTAAGACCTCCATTAATTTCTAACAGAGTTAACTTTTCGCCACACCCCAAGTGTTGATTGTGTAGGTAAGAACAACCAATTAGACCTTGTCATCTGAAAGGTTTGAAAGTATGACCATCCTGCATTGTTCCCAGAGTATAAATTAACAAGGCGCGTCATAGCTCGTCATTTCTTGCCGCCACTCTCACCAGAAGAAACCAACCTCACAGTGTTACACTGCTGTCACTGTAGTAAGTTCTGGATTTTTATCATTTTATTATTCATTGTCATTTGCAGTAAGCTTAGGGTCTCTTATTTCTCTAGATTCTAGCTCGCGCCTATTGAGTACTGCGCTAGATTTGCAGAATTCGCGCAGCGAGAAAGTATGTTTTGATCTAAACGATGTGCTATCTCACAAGATCTGTAACACTTTAGTGTGGCTGTTACTATTGTAAGGCCAATGGGACTGAGGTTTGAATGTAGTTGCCACTATAGAATTAGTCCCTATTTTCATGTGAATATTGTAGGACTATTAACAACCATATTGTACCAAAATCAAAGATGCAAGGCATTGCTGTGCAGAGGAACTGTATTTTGTACTTGACAAGGTTGTATTCACAGACTGACATGATGAGTGATGAAAAACGTGCTCAGCTAATTGATCCATTTGTTGTATCCCTTGTCTGCTCAGCACCACTGACAATCATGTATAAAGTATTGTTTTGATGACATGCTTTAATAGTAATATGCTATGCTATTTTGTCATCACTGTCTCAAGTACTTGACCTAGAATTATATATACTTACAGAGAAATAATGTTCAATAGATGACTCAGGTGTGTTGTTCTGTCAACACTGCTGACTGCTATTTGATAAGGTGCTGTTTGTGATGACATAGTTCTCATTGTCACCACTGAATATTAACTAATACTAGCTACCAAGATGCAATGCATTATTGTGCAGAGGAGCACTATTTTATATTTGACAATGTTGTATGTAAAGCACGTGCTCAGCTAATTGATCCATTTGTTGTATCCCTTGTCTGCTCAGCATCACTGATAATCATTATAGAGTGTTGTTTTGATGACATAGCTTAATAGTAACATGCTGTGCTATTTTGTCATCACTATTTATCAGGCTCGCTAAGACCTGATCTTGCTAAGAGAGATAGACAGAATTTACAGACCTAATTACTTATCTCCCCAACACACAGTAATGGTCAACAAACAACTATTTTTTCATTCACCCATATTTAATAGCTGTCATCCAACAATACAGGAATTCACAAGTTACACATTAACATATATCTTAATCGCAATTGTTCACTACACACACACACACACACACACACACACACACACACACACACACACACACACACACACACACACACACACACACACACACACACAAACTAGCCGCTTCACCCACACATTTCAAACATCTACATCCAAATGCCCTACAGCACCAGGACTCTAACAGCGAGTGCACAAAGTTACTCGACTGCACAGTCGACCTGACGCTAGCCTTTGCTATCAGCAGTCTTAACCCAAACGCTGTCTAAACCAGCTTGGCAGTCCCAGGCTGGTTAAACCCCACGAAAACGGTTCTCAAACACAAGTCCAACATCACGAATTTCATCAAATAACCACACAACGTACTAACATTGTATAATCCACAGCGCTTCACAGTTAAAGGCTCAATCAAATTATGATAAGCTTAATACCACAATAGAAAACATAAACCCTTGAAAGTTTGTTGAACTGTTAACCGAAATGAACTTGAGGTCAGGTATAAGTAATCATCACGTTGCACAAGGCAAGGTAAATGATTTAGCATAGCCCTGACCAAATTCTATTAACATGTGAATATACGAAGGTAACAATTCCAATACTCAAAAGTTTTGTTAGACTCTCAATCGAAGTGGATTTTAATTTAAATCAGGTATAAGTAACCAGCGCGTTGCCCAAGGCAAGGCAAATGATTAAACTTAGCCCCAATCAAATTTTATGAATATATGAAGGTAACAATTCCGTTACCCATCACAACGCACACATGGTAGAATCACATGAATAAAACCATAGAACGTTACCACGACCATGGGCCCAAAATACAAAAACATTAACAGGCCCTTAACAATATCACACACTCATACCAGCACTCGATAATAAAGTTACAATATCCATTTTATCTTTAACTTCCTCGTCAACTGTCTGTCAGTCTGCCACTCAACACACATTAATCTTATCTCCAAATGGTAACCTCTTCTAGGTCTATCCTCAAACAGTAAACAACACAAATACTTGTGAGCAAACTAAATTGGTTATCTTAACTTAACGGTTTGGACTCCCAACACCAGGTCCAATCAACAACCCCAATGCACAGAGAATCGAAAATAATCGCGAATTTATATCTCAACGACGACAAATAAACCATGACCCAAACCTACCATACGACGCCACACAAACCGGTTGGGCAAGCCTCTCAAACCAGTTTGGAACCTACGGTAACCAGAAATTAAACCATAAACGCGAACAACACACCACCACACAACGATTCTAACAACACAACTCCCTCAAAACGACATAGAGATTGGAACAGCACAGAACAGCACAAACTGGTACAGACGCCACATCACCCTTGCCAAATACACTCAACTGGACTACAGGGTGAACATAGAAAACATAGAACATAGAACGATCCCGAAAGTGAACCAGAAGTTCACATATAACTTGTTACCAAGTAACAAGGTTATCTCCAGGAAGAGGCACTAACACCCTTCCATAAACACAGATTTTAAAACTCCTCACCTCTCAAAAGAATCATACTGGTCACACCAGAAGTGTTTCAGCTCCTCAAACAACATAGAAATTGGAACAGCACGGAACAGCACAAACTGGTATAGATGCCACACACCCTTGCCTAGTACACTCAACTGGACTACAGGGTGAAACATAGACACAGAATATATAGAACGATCCCGAAAGTGAACTAGAAGTTCACATATAACTTGTTACCGAGTAACAAGGTTATCTCGAGGAAGAGGCACTAACACCCTTCCATAAACACAGATTTTAAAACTCCTCACCTCTCAAAAGAGTGGCAGAATCATACTGGTCACACCAGAAGTTTTCCCCCTCCTCAAACAACATAGAAATTGGAACAGCACGGAACAGCACAAACTGGTACAGACGCCACATCACCCTTGCCAAGTACACTCAACTGGACTACAGGGTGAACACAGAAAACATAGAATGATCCCGAAAATGAACCAGAACTACATCTTAAATTCACATATAACCTGTTACAAGTAACACGGTTATCTGGAAGAAGAGAAACCAGCACCCTCTCAGTCACTTCAATGCTGCTCTGTCAGTTACCTTAAACAACAATGTTGCACTATTTATTCTCCGTGACGTCACGGGAACATTGACGTCATCTGGATGACGTATGACGCCGAGTGCTTACAGTCCACAATCTGTACATACATTATCATCAACACAGATATTCGACAACTGCCTAGAAATTTTTAAGTCAGTATAAATAGAACTAAAAAATCAGACCTGGACTCAGGTTGGCCCCACAATTCACCGAATCCGTATGTAAAGCGTGATTCACAGGTCCAAATGAAACAGAGAGTGATTCGTCCCTTGAAACCCAGACCTACAGATATTCAACCTCGCCCAAATGTGAGTAAAGCAGAAATGGAAACAAGCCTTACTGAGAAATATTTCCCAAACAAAATTTAGTCTCCCTTGACCACCAAGAGAACATCTCTGAAACTCCAACTGTACCAAGGCAACCAACCTTGGTTCGGAATACGATAACTTAATCGAGGCCTAGCAAGAACTGGACCAGCACCCAGATGACTGCAACCTGGCACTATCTCAAGCACTAGACCTAGAATTACACATAACTACATGGAGCTAATGTTTAATGGATGACTTAAGTGTGTTGACTGCTATTTGATAAGGTAGACCTACTGTTTGTGACGACATAGTTCCCATAGTCAAATACTATGTCATCCCCGCTGAATATTAAGTGTCTCATAGCTGCTCACTCAGACGTTACTGTTACTATTTACTCAGCCCATGGCAGCTGAACCGCTTAATATGACTGTGCATTATTTTGCCAGTACATTATTGGAAGTCCACTCTATGCTACTGCTATCGAACAAACAGTATGGTATTTTACCCTCACCTTATCAAAGGTTACTCAAGCTTTTGTTATCAATTATTTGTTCCATGTTTACAAATGCTAGCGCTTTTGAGTGTAATATAGACACCACGTATTCTGTTATAACGTAGTAGTTCGTTCTTGTACATTGACACTGTTAGCTCACAAAATGTGTACTTTGTCACTGTATTTATGAAATTTGTTTTGTGTCTTACAGGCACTGTCTTCTTTTTCCATGTCTTCTTTAACGATGTCTTCTTCTTCGTGTAGTCTTCAATGTCTTGTCTTCTTATTATGAAGATGTACTTGGGTAAGAACTCGTACACATATAAATAAAGTTTGGGAACCACTGTCCTGGCTTTATATGTGTTCGAGTGGAAGAGTCCTCCATCTGCCTCTGACCTTGCACAACTATTATCCCCTAAACCTTAACCAACTCCGGTTCAGGGGGTTTCCTACCTCCCTTCTTTCCCCCCTTCATCACATATATAATGTGTTAAGCTCGCCATTTTCAGTCAAATGGAAGTGGTTGTGGCTTTGTCTGTTTTTATGGCATTATATTTTGTTGATTTTCCCACTTTCTTTTTCTAGCTGTTGAAAAATAGTGATATCTTCTTGTCATCGCGACGTCTTTTATTGTCTTTATTCCTTTTGCTATTTAGCCAATCACATGTAAGCTGTGTTGATTGTATTGATATAATTTCATACAACGGATTTAGGTGAACATCTTGACTGTTGTTCTGGTTTAGCTTATTTTTCATTTTAATTACTTCTGGAATACTCATGGCCAGAAAGGTCTCACATTTTAAGCGTTCGTTATATGATGGATACACTTCGTTCGCAATGTAATTGAAGTGTAATTTGTAAATTAAAATATATACAAACACCCAAAACAGAGCTCACAAAACACTTTCGTCCTGACGGGTGACAAGAAGCAGTCAGTCAGGCGAAAAAATCCTAGTCAGGATTTTATACACATATCTCATTTTGGGGAAAATGTGCACACTATTCAACCAAGCAATTGATAAAATAGAACCTTAACTTTTTGGTTTTGACTGACTGACTAACTTATTAATCTTCTGATTTCCTTGCAAGCCTGCAGGGGCTGTGTTGAAGTTATGGCCCAAGAAACAATTATTCAACATAGAGCTTGAGGGAGGGAATGCTGGGAAGAATAATCATCTTTCAAAACGTTATCTACAGCACTCTCATTGATGATCTTGGTTTTGTGATCTACTTGTGTCTGCCTCCACCAAGACTGTCTCGTTTGTTTTCTTTGCTGTCCACGGAACTCTCAATATTCTTCTTAGAAACTACATCTCGGCTGCCTCAATCTTGTTCCTGCTTTGCTTGTTGACTGTCCACGCCTCGCATCCGTACAACAGTATTGGTTCTATATAACATTCAAGAACTCTCTTCCTAATGTTAATTGATAGGCATTTGTTGGTAAGAATGCTTGTCATCTTCTTGAATGCTGTTTTGGCTTGGCTGATTCTGCCGGCTATTTCTGATGTGCATCTGCCGTCTGATGAAATGATCGTTCCCAGGTATTTAAATTTATTAATCTTTGGGGATTTTTCCAGTGTCGTAAATTTCATTTAGGAGGACTGTTATTTTTTCTATGCCAAATTCCTCCAGGGCTTCAATCATCTCTGTAGTAATGTTGTCTGGTCCTGGGGCTTTTCCTGGTTTGATCTTTTTCAGTGCCGCTCTAACTTCATCTTTCATTGGTGGTCCTTCAAAGTTCTTTTTTATAATGTGTTTTTCGTTTCTGTCATCCTCAAAAAGGTCTTTAATGTACTCTCCCCATCTGTCTAATATTTTGTCTTTTTCCATGATAAGCGTGCCATCTTTCGATTTCAAGCAACCAGCTGATGTGCATGTATTTTTCCTGTGGACAATTTCTTCAATTCGTCTGTACATACCCTGAGGATCCGTTTTGTGTCGTCCTTCCATTTCTTTGCATATTGTTTTCAGCCAAGCTTCCTTAGCTTCATTGCACCTATTCCTGATCTCCTTGTTTATCTTACTGTATATCTCCTCGTTTCACTTTGCCTTCATCCTTTCCTCCATCAAGCCCAAAATTCCATTAGTCATCCAGCTCTTTTTTGCTTTTCTATCTGCCTTAGGGATTTCTTCACAAGCTTCATTTATCGAATTTCTCAACTTTGTCCATTGATCCTCACTGTCACCAACGTCTTCCAGAGCACTGAATTTGTTTTGAACATGTACATTAAATTTTTGACGTATCACTTCATCTGTCTTTAAGAGTCCAAGGTTTAATTTGATGTTGCTTTTGGTTTCCTTTTCCTCAATTTCAGTCTAAATCCTCCCACTACAGGATTGTGGTCACTGTTGCAGTCTGCGCATGGTAGTGTTTTTGCTGACAGTAAAAAATTTCTAAATCTTTTGTTGATCAGGATGTAGTCAATCTGATTTTTTGCATTATCTCCTGGACTCATCCAAGTCCATTTTCTTCTATTAGGCTGCTCAAACCAGGTGTTTCCTACTATGAACTCATTCATCTGTGCCCATAATTTTCCATTGCTTTTATTCTTGCTTTTATTGCTTTTATTCTTTCTCTCCATTTATAGCCATGCATGTGTGTGTGTGTGTGTGTGTGTGTGTGTGTGTGCGCGTGCGTGCGTGCGTGTGTGTGCGTGCGTGCGTGCGTGCGTGTGTGCGTGCGTGCGTGTGTGTCTGTTTCAGCGCTTAGATTTGATTTTGTCGAGATTTTGCGCTATATAAATATTGTAATTATTATTATTATGTTTCCTACTATGAACTCATTCATCTGTGCCCATTCTACAAGTTTCTCTCCCCTTTCATTCTGCGTACCAAGGCCATGAGGTCCAACTATATCCTCCACCCTATCCTATCCCACTTTAGCATTAAAATCTCCCATTATTACAGTAACTTCTTGTGATTTACATTGGACTTTGGACATCTGTAATACTTCATAGAAGTTGTCGATGTCTTCCTGAGTACTTGCGGATGTTGGTGCATACACCTGAATGATGTTGATATCAAATGGTCTGCCTCCCAATTTGACCAGCAAAACTCTGTCGGACACAGCCCAGTGTCCCTTAACTGCTTTTGATTTGTCCTTGTCCCTCATTATGCCTACTCCTCTTTCGTGTGAGTTATCTACTGACCGGAAGAGACTTACGCCATACCTCTAAACACTGCATACTGCTGACAGAGAAAGTTGATATGCTGGGCTGAGCACGTTAACAAACTAATGTACAGGCAGGCAAAATACTATTTGATGACTCTTTGCTGCACTCTCCCAATTGAATCTCTGGCAGACACACCTTCCACTTTCGCTGAGATTGTCAAAGCCCTGCAATAAATCATGCCTAGAAAGGCACCAGGAGCTGATCGTTCTTGTACTAAGAATGGGGGTAGGGGCTTTAGAGAAGCTGACGAAAACGCTGTACCAGTCTACACGCAATAGAAAGAAGTGACCCAAGTCTTTAAAGATGCTGTGATCATCAACAATTGCACTAAAAGTTGCAATAAGATCTTAAGCATTATTCATCGAAGGGTATCCCTCTTGAGCATTGCAGGGAAGGCTTTAATCAGAACGGCCCTGAACAGTCATCACAGATGTAACAAAGCTCGTTATTCCTGAGTCTCAGTGTGTCTTTCATGGTGAAAGATGTAAAAGCTGCAACACCAGCTGTAAAAGGAGTGTCCCAAGCAAAAACAGGAGTTCTATACGGTTTTCGTAGATCTGACCAAAGCATTTGACACCATCAATTGGAAAGGTCAACAGGTGATACTCCGCCCTCAGAACCTTGTCTCGCTGATTGCTTCCTTTCACGATGGCATCCTGGCTAGGGTGCAAGAGAACGGGGAAGGCATCGGAACCTTTCACAGCGCAGAACGAAAAGAAACAGGTGTGTTCTAGCGCCCAGATTCTTCTCTATCTTCTTTGCAGCAATGCTTATTGATGCATTTAAAGACTTTGACAAAGGGACGTAATCTGCTCAGATGAAAAACTATTCAACCCGTTGAGACTCAAAGCCAAGACTAAAAGCGCGAAAAGTTATCCACCAATTGGTAAGACAATCAGATTCAAACAGCACAGAACAACTGGTCTAAGAAGAAGAGAGACCGGTGGAAACAGAAGCGAAGGCCACAATAATACCAGTAGAACAATGTGCCCGTAAGTCTGGATTTCTATCCCATACGGAAACTCAAAGTATGCGCTGAAGACAAGGATACCTACTCAACCGTCAAATCGACGGATGAACCCATCATCATGGTCTTTGCCATGATTGGTTTGGTCCCTTGCGCAAGACGGAATTATCTGTTCTCTGTAATGCTGTGTTGAGCAATCTGATCTGAATCTGACATACAACTCAATTCAATTCAATTCAATTCAATTCAGTAGTCCTTGATTAATATCCATCTGGAAAATATATGTACATACCCTGGAATTGCACCACATGTACATTATTCTAATCTCTATTTAGAACACATACACAAAACTGTCATAAAATACATGAAAATATAAATGCCTCAATGGATCGAATCGTTACAAAATGCAGCAAACTTTTTTTCCTCATTCAAAGACGTACGCCTTAACTTTGTGCATGAACTACCCGCCCTCGTCTCTCCCCACCCCCTTCCCATATTTCACATATACACAGAAAACACACCACTATAAAATTCGATTCCTATTAGAATCAGCTACTGTATGTGATTTCAGTCTCTTCAAATGTATAAGGATATCACCACCAAAGACGATTATCCTCCCTCCTTTCTCTCATAAGTGGAGACCTCTCTCAAAACGTCATTTTTCTATCACAACTAAAATTGGGACCGTCAAACCCAGCGTAACATGCATTCAGTTTGTTTGCTTCTATGACAAAGTTGTTGCAGCTCCTTGTGTCGATGCATTAAAGCTGTCCCTTCCAGCAGCCCCTTCACATTGTTTCCTCCTAGCATGTTTTCAATCCTGCATTTGTACTCTTCTTTCTCCTGTTTCAGTTCCCTCTTGACTCATTGTTTTCATTAATTCACTTTTGTTATTGCTGTGAAATACCCATTCCTTCCTGAACTTTTATTATATTTTGTTATTCCCGGTGTTTTGTTTGCAAAAATCTTCATTTCTTTTGTTGGCAGTACACATTCTTCACAAAACTTAAGACAGTTAGTGACCATATATGTCCGTTCACTGGCATCATCAGTTACATTAATAAAAACATTCCAGTAAGTGCACACAGAACATTCCATAAAGTTTCTATGGCTTTTGTGAACCAGTCACAGTTACAATTGTCCTGTAGTAGAGAATAAAATGCATCAAGCTGTGGTCCGATCTTCCAAGAGCTGGTGGTTGTGAAGAAGTGTAATAGTCACACACATCAGTACACAACAAATCAGCCAGGTATCTTGTCTTTCCGGGTGAGGACCAGTGACGTAAAATATATAGGAAGACTACAATGTTTTAGATTACCTGTTAAAATTTTCAGTGAGACGAGGGTCTGTACATTGAGTTTGTTTCTGTTGACAATCTCATTGGTTGCTTCAATGACACAGGCTTTGGGGTGTTAGCAAATCACATATAAATGCACATGCAAAAACTCAAGTCGCCTATAATATTGTCGTGGTTTCAATATCATTCACACATGCTCAGGTGGACGGACAATTTTGTAAATAATATTGACATCATTTGAATAGCATTAATGATTGTCCACGTACGCATCCCGTCCCCCTTTCCCTCGACCTTTCCGCTTAAATCAGTCTTGTCTCCTCTAAATAAACTGAAACCCTCTTAAAACCCATGGCCATCAGAAATAAAATCCGTCGAGCCAAGTTTCGGTGAAACACATTAAACTGGGTGTTCTAAAATCGTTGTTATAATGGTTTAGGGCATAACATTCATCGTGTTTCTTTCTGATTGATTGCACATCACCCTCGAACGCTGTTAGCAGGAATGGTTTGATTTTTTCCACAGTGTTTCGAGTTCTAATAATTATATCCCTTGAGTACGTTTTTGATAGATTTTATTTCCTTCGGCAGAACGCTGTTAGCAGGAATGGTTTGAATTTTTTCACATCGTTTCGAGTTCTGATATATCCCTTGAGTACGTTTTTAATAGGTTTTATTTCCTTCGGCAGATCAAGACGTAGTCCAACGTCTGTTGACATTTTAGTCCAGTGCAGACGAAACTGGTACGCCATCTTGTATCCAATGGGTGTGTTGAGCCACGCATTGTAGCCGGCTGTCGACTGAATGTAACAATCATGCACAGCCATGCACAATCCAAAGCAGCAGTCACAAACACAGTAGTTCAAATTGGAAACATTCACATGACATCCTGTAAATATGGATATTAAGAGTTATCATCATCATCATCATCATGTGCCATGCCGCTGGCGTTGGCGATTATGGCCCTCCATACAAATCTATCTTTTGTCTCTGCAAGTATGTCTCCTACCCTTTCTGTCCCCATTTACTCAGCAAAACTATCTCATTTTTTCTCCTTGGGTCTACCTGGTGCTCGTTTTACCTGTAGCTTTCCTGTTGTGACTAGGCGCTCAGATTTCTCTCGCCTCATAAAATGTACTATAAATATTGCTCGTCTTTTCCTAATGTTCTTAACTAATGTTCTTTAAGAGTTGTCACGTTGTCACAATCAGATACAAAAAATCATTTAGTCCATGAGACAGAGCTAGAGCACACACGGCACTTGTCGCCACGACCGCAGCGCCATCGAGATCTGACAGGTTCAGACATCTGTTGGGAAATAAGAGTAACGCCCTCTCTGAGCAACACCTGTGCAATGCACCCTGTGCAATGAACAAGACTGAACTGTGTTGAATCTGTGTTCCCACTGAGTCCATCACACACTTAACTTTGTGTTGTAGCCGGCTCGGGTCTGAAATCCCACACTGTTCTGTTTTCGAACGGTATTCTTTCACGATAACCAGTACACGCAACGCCTGATTCCTCCGATTTATTTAGAATCTGTTATAAATGAACACAGTCTGGAAACATGTTACACTCAGTTCAGGAAATAATACATTGGCAGTGTGGATGAAAATATTAAGTCACATTAGTTTTTATCAGATATCTTTAACCTATCCCTAAAGAATGACGGACTATGGATAATTATCAAACAATATTTAATAATTCAAGAGAGAATTACACGCGCGCCGCGCGCGCACACACACACACGCACACACACACGCACACACACACACACATCGTATTCAAGATGGGATAGGGATATATGAGAACACAAGGTAATTCATTGCTTGTAGTCAATATCTAGTTAGATTCGGGAGCAGCTACAAAAATTGCACATGCCACATCCAGTCGACCAGTTCTTAATTGGTACCTTTGTTCATTATTAGAGAAAGTAAAGTAGTGAGGAAAAGGAAATGGGCACTGCTCTCATAATGCTGGCCAAGAGATAAGTGAAGTCCCTGCCATCTCACTCTCCAAAAAGCTTAGGGTTATGAGAAAACCAAACATCACAAATCATCAAAACTGGTGAAATAATGGAACGATTTCTTTAGCGACACAGCTGTTTCAACCATTGCAATTCGGTTATGCATCTCGTTTCTGTCTTTGTTGAAGTATCTGGGGGGAAACACTTTTTGTTTCCATGGAAAATATTCTTTATTATCGGGTATCACTGTCATATTCGTCTTTATCGTCGTTAAAAAATATCAACATTATCCAACCAGCCCACCAACCGCCAGCAAATCATAATCCAATAAACAAATAAATCGGTCAAGATATGTTCGGCGTTTGATCACTTCTGTTTCTGACCGTTCTCAAATTTTCAGATTTTAGAGTGATTCGTTCATGAGCTAAAAACAAATCAGCACTGAGAAGAGGATGCGGAAGATGATAAGGCCCGCTAGTGAGGACACAGAACAGCTTTGATCCGCGCCTGACTGCCTGAAAGGGGCGGAACCCGCTCGCAGTGTAATCAGTATCACTGCAAGCGAGGGCTGAGTTGTTCTTGCAAGCACTCATGTTGACGGCTAAGGTGTAACTCGCGAGAAATACCCTGTGCCAAATCTGTCCTTCGGCATTCTTTGTTGGAATTAGCACATTGTTACATTTAAAAAAAAAAAAGAGAAACTCAATGTGAAAGCGCCAATGCGATAAGAGAAGTGTGACGTCAAAATGTTTCTGTCGATTCAGCTACTCTCTGCTGTTCGCTCTTGAAGATTAGTTTGTGATTCGCTCGATAATGAATCGGGAATATTTGTTTTGGTTTATGCTAACACCGAAAATATATGTTTAAGTTTGATTTCGTTGTATGAAATGTGTAAAATGCTTTGGAACAATCTAAAAATGACAAGAAAAACGTAGAATACCTTAGATCTTTCGAGAAGGTTCCGGAAATTGTAAACAAATTTAATCTGTACAGTGATTGGCTAGAACTACAGAATATTCTAGAAGGGAAGGTTCGAGAATGTGACTATGATTGGCTGAAAATTTAGGGAAAAGCCGAGAATATTCAGGAACTTTCCATGATGTTATAAGTAAAGCGTGACTGTGGGGAGAGAGAGAGAGAGAGCGATCGGAAGAATTGAAGTGTAAGTCTACTGTCAGAGATAGAGAAGTTGCTGTAGATTCGTGGAGTTACTGTGTGTGTAGATTTTGAGGGCTGAAGAATAATAATTCTGTAAACTAGGAGTGGTGCATCGGATGTGTGAAGTTTTACCCAGTTCCTGTTGTGTTTCATTCGTTCTTCAAATAAAGGATCATTTTCATTTAACCTGGACTGGTGTATCTTGTCTCTGAGAAGAACGATCGACTGCTAGATCTTCACGAACCTGCATAAACTGCAAGCCACTGCCAGTCTCTTACATCTTTACATTGTGACACACATGAATCGCGGAAATCTCCAATGAAAGCAAAATGTTGGTAGACATGGCTGTGTGGTCAACACTGGTATCTTTATGCTGCCATGAAGACGCCAAACAGACTAGAAGACTTACGAAATGGGTATATCTTAAATCCTGTGCTAACTTTTAAAAAGATGACAACTCTCTCTCTCTCTCTCTCTCTCTCTCTCTCTCTCTCTCTCTCTCTCTTTTCTCTCTCAATCTCTCTCTCTCCCTGTCTCTCCCCCTCTCTCTCCTTGTCCGAAATGTACCAGAAAGAATAACTGATTAGGGGAAAAAACTTTGTTTTCGAAATGGGATCATGCACATGAGTAAGGGATATCTCTTTTTGTGATAAAGGGGTGATTTCAGCGATAGTGGAGACGGAACCAGGCAGTTTTAACCAATCGAAAAATACGGAGAAATTTTGAAATTAAACTTTGATCGTTTTTTGAAATGCACAAAAATAATGGGCATAATCATTACATTATTTAACGTTTGGACAATGTCTGTCTTCTCTGGAGACCTCTTAATGGATAATCATTAACAACGACAGCGATATGGTTAAACTGTTTTAATAATCTCCCTCTCTGTGCGTTGTAATAAAATCAAAACAAATATTCTTTTACAACGGATGCCTGCCTCACTGATAATATCCATGCAAGTGAAAAACTAAAACTACACAATTATTAAAGACCACCAGTATCACATCATTTCGAAATGGGAACGATCTGTCGAATGTACGTCTATGAAAAATAGGAGAAGAATAAAAATAAAAAGAAAATAGGGGGAGGGGAAGGGACATGTGTGAAACATTATTGTTGACAATTTGGGGCAATGAATCGGTCATTGTGACCTTATTATGGGTGATGACGCTCACAGTTTTTAAAAGAAGCTTGCGTCAAGTTTTAATATAAAGGGTTGCAATAACAAAAACATAAAATAATTCTTGGAAATTCGAGGATGCAAACTTTGATCCAAGTGTAGAAACAGTGATGATTTGTTGGTGCCTCATCCTAAATTTTTTCACAATATGCTTGCATGTGTGCCTTCTTCATCATCACCACGTGCCCTCTGCTTGCCGTTGGCGATTACGGCCCTCAATGCGAATCTTTCCCTTGTAGTTGCAAGCACATCTCCCACCCTCTCTGTCCTCAGCCACCCTGCAAGTCCGTACAGTATTTTCTTCCTGGATCTACCTGGTGTTCTCTTTCCCTCCATCTTTCCTGTTGTGACCAGATGCTCTAAATCCCCTTTCCTCACGAAATGTCCTATAAATGCTTGCCTCTTCCTAACCTTCTTTTTGATGATATTCTTGTGTCTGCCTCCTTCAAGACTGTCTCCTTTGTTTTCTTTGCTGTCCATGAAACTCTCAACATTCTTCTTAAAAACCACATTTCAGGTGTCTCAATTTTGTTCTGACTTTGCATGCTTCATCCTAAACTTTTTTCATAATATGCTGTCCACGCCTCATAGCCGTACAACACTATCGGTTCTATATAACACGCAAAAAAATCTCTTCCTGATATTATTTGATAGGTATTTGTTGGTAAGAACGCCTTCCGTCTTTTTCAATGCTATTTTGGATTGGCCGATTCTGCTGGCTATTTTTGATGTGCATCCGCCATCTGATGAGATGACCGTTCCCAGATACTTACTCTTATCGACCTGTCTACAAGTTGTGCCATTTGCTGTTATTTTGCATGCGGGGATTTCATGTTTTTATGACTTCACTCTCCTTGCTATTCAGCTCCAGCTCTTTATTTCGGCTTTCTATTTCTATTATATTCACAACTTTTGTAGATCTTTTTCATTTTCTGCAGTTAGCACGGTGTCATCTGCGTAAGGAATGTTGTTTATCATTTTTCCTCAAACCTTTATACCAGGGCATTCTTCTAGGTTTCTCATGATGGTTTCACTGTAAAAACAAATCTGGTGACAGAACACAACCCTGCCTGACCCCTCTTTTGATATTTTGGAAAATCTTATATCATTTTCTATTGTCATTGCTGCTGTTTGTTCCCACATATTTCTGATTATTCTTAGATCTTTCCCATTAATATTGAGCCTTTCTAGTTGGTTGAACAATTCTTAATGTCTTACCCGATCGAAAGCCTTGGTATAATCAACAAAGCATAAATATAAATTCAATTCAACTAACCTCTGTATGATAGTTGTTACGATATTATACGGCATTAATAGTTCCTTTCCTTTCGACAAATAAACACTATTCTTCTGCTATTTCTCTCTTGATTCCGCTCCCTGTCCTCATCATGATTATTCTTAACAGGATTTTTGTTTCATGATTTTTCAAGCTGATTGTATGATGGAGTTCGCATTCTAAAGCCCCTGCTTTCTTTGGAAATGCAATGGACATTGATTTTGACATATCTTTGGGGATTTTTCCGGTGTTATAAATTTCATTTAGGAGAACTTAATTTTTTCAATACCAGATACTTCCAAGGGCTCAATCATTTCTGTAGTGATATTGTCTGGTCCTGGGGCTTTTCCCGGTTTGATCTTTTTTTTCAGTGCTGGTCTAACTTCATCTTTCCTTAAGGATAGTCCTTCAATAATCTTACTTATAATGTGTTCTTCGTTTCTGTCATCGTCAAAAAGGTCTTAATGTGCTCTCTCAGGTCTATTTGATATTTTGTCTTTTGCCATGATAAGCGTACCATATTTCAATTTTCAGCAACTAGTTGATGTGCATGTTTTTTTCTGTGGACAATCTCTTCAATTTTTTTTTTTTTGTACATACCTTGTGGATCTGTTTTGTGTCGGTCTTCTATTTCTTTGCACTTTGTTTCCAGCCAAGCTTCTTTAGCTTCATTGCACCCGTTCCTGATTTCCTTGTTTATCTTTTTGTATTCTTCCTCTTTTCGGTTTGCCTTCCTCCGTTCTTCCATAAAGCCTACAATTTCTTTTAAGAGTGCAATATTTAGTTTGATGTTACTTTTGATCTGTTTTCTTTTCTTAAATTTCAGCCTAAATCTTCCCATTTCAGGATTGTGGTCACTGTTGCAGTCTGCGCTTGGTAGTGTTCTTGCTATCAGCAAAGAATTTCTAAATCTTTTATTTATCAGGATGTAATCAATTTGATAAATAAAAGATTTAGAAATTCTTTTCTTATTTATCAGGATGTAATCAGTTTGAGTGTATCAACGGCAGATGTGTGTCAGCTAGTGACTCTGTGCTTGTCACCTCTCACTTTCAGCCTGCACCGCTGGCTAGCACTGCTGCTTGCAGCTATGCGAAAAGGAGAGCAGAATGCGTAAGTCTCTTCCTGTCAGTACATAGCCTCTCCATCAGGAAGCCCCACGTTACGCCTCCTTGTGGCGACATGCGGTAATAATAATAATAATAATTACAATATTTATATAGCGCAAAATCTTGATAAAATCAAATCTAAGCGCTGAAGCAGACACACACGCACGCACGCACGCACGCACGCGCACGCACGCACGCACGCACACACACACACACACACACACACACACACACACACACACACACATGGCTATAAATGGGGAGAAAGAATAAAAGCAATAAAAGCAAGAATAAAAGCAATGGAAAATTATAGAGCATAGCATATACAATTATATATTATAGCCATGTGATTCCCCTCCGAGCGGAGAAGGCTGCAGAGGGGGGGGGGGGGGGGGGTTGAGTAAGGTTAGGATTTTATGCAGAAGAGAAAAGGTGAGTTTTGAGAGCGGACTAGAAGGAGACAAAAGTAGGTTGCTGACGGACTGAGAGAGGAAGTTTGTTCCAGGAGAGTGGACCAGAAACAGAGAGGCTCGTGGACCATAGGTATTGAGCTTAGTGCGTGGAAAGCGAAAAGTCAGAGGATCGGAGGCAGAGCGGAGGGTACGTGAGGGAAGATAGATCTCAAGTAGGCTTGACAGGTAATCGGGGGCTGCGTTATTGAGGCTTTTGTAGCACATGGTGTCTAGTTTGTACTGTATGCGCTTTGATACAGGGAGCCAGTGAAGTTGTGCCAGGAGAGGAGATATGTGGTCAGCTTTTTCTTTTTGAGTACAAGGCGTACAGCATTGTTTTGAATGCGCTGTAGGATGTGAATGGTGGAGGCAGGAAGACCAGACAGGAGTGAATTGCAATAGTCAATGCGAGACATTATGAAGGACCTGAGCACCTCAAGGACTCAGGCTAAATCTTGAGGGACTCGGAGCAGGTCTGGCCCCCAGACGAGCGGCACGCAGGCCCACCAGCGTGTGGATATGCTCTGGTGCCCACAAACCTGATCCCCAAGGTATGAGTAAATAGCTCCACTGCCTTGAGGACATCTCAGGAGAGAATAAAGCTAAGGCATGTAACCCTGAAAAAAATTACCCTACTGCCTTGTAGGTTCTCGTGGGAACGACAAAGGCTAGCGGAGAGACCGCAAAAAAATCGATGGAAGGCAACGGGAAACCACCATCGTATTCTCCCTAGAAAAATTATGGATGGACAAAAGAAGAAAAATGAAGATAACGACGTAATAGGAGCACCTTCATCTGGTAGGGACCGTCATGCGGCGCAGGTTACACCAGACCGTCAGCAAGTTACTGCGACCAAACTCAAACTCAAAGATTTGGTAATCGCAACATGGAACATCAGAACATTGTTGCAAAAAGTAAATTAGACAATATCGAAATGGAGATGGAAAGGTTTAACATTAGTATTTTAGGACTAGGGGAAGTGATATGGAAGGGGGCAGGCATGATAACATCAAAAGAGTATACAGTAATATACTCTGGTGGAAACTCACATGAAAGAGGAGTAGGCATCGGAATGGACAGGAACAAATCAAGAGCAGTTAAGGGATATTGGGGTGTGTCCGACAGAGTTTTGCTGGTCAAATAGGGAGGCAGACCATTTGATATCAGCATTATTCAGGTGTATGCACCAACATCCGCAAGTACTCAGGAAGACATCGACAACTTCTACAAAGTATTAGAGATGGCCAAGGCCCAACGTAAATCACGAGAAGTTACAGTAAAAATGGAAGATTTTAATGCTAAAGTGGGACAGGATAAGGTGGAGGATATAGTCGGACCTCATGGCCTTGGTACACAAAATGGAAAGGGAAGGAAACTTGTAGAATGGGCACAGATGAATGAGTTTAAAGTAGGAAACACCTGGTTTGAGCAGCCTAATAGAAGAAAATGGACTGGACTGGGATGAGTCCAAGAGATAACACAAAAAATCAGATTGACTACAACCTGATTAATAAAAGATTTAGAAATTCTTTACTGTCAGCAAGAACACTACCAGGTGGAGACTGCAACAATGACCACAATCCTTTAGTGGGAAGATTAATTTAAAACTGAAATTAAGGAAATGGAAACAGACCAAAAGCAACATCAAGCTAAATCTTGAACTCTTAAAGACAGATGAAGTGATACGTAAAAAAAATTAATGTACATGTTCAAAACAAATTCAGTGCTCTGGAAGACATAGGTGACAGTGAAGAACAATGGACAACGTTGAGAAATTCGATAAATGAACCTTGTGAAGAAATTCCTAAAGTAGATAGAAAAGCAGCAAAAGAACTCGAAGGCAAAGAGAAACGAGGCGATATACAGGCAGATAAACAAAGAAATCAGGTATAGGTGCAATGGAGCTAAGGAAGCTTGTCTAAAAACAAAATGCAAAGAAATAGAAGACAAAGCATGAATGAAGCTAAGGAAGCTTGGCTGGAAAAAAATGCAAAGAAATAGAAGAATGACACAAAACGGATCCTCAGGGTATGTACAGACGAACTGAAGAAATTGTCCACAGGAAAAGTACATGCACATCAACTGGTTGCTTAAAATCGAAAGATGGCACGCTTATCATGGAAAAAGACAAAACATAAGACAGACGGGGAGAGTACATTTAAGACCTTTCTGAAGATGACAGAAACGAAGAACAGGTTAAAAGAAAGAACTTTGAAGGACCATCCATAATGAAAGATGAAGTTAGAGCAGCACAGAAAAAGATGAAACCAGGAAAAGCTCCAGGACCAGACAACATTACTACAGAGATAATTGAAGCCCTGGAGGAATTTGGTATAGAAAAAAATAACTCCTTCTAAATGAAATTTACGACACTGGAAAAATCCCCAAAGATATGTCAAAATCAATTTTCATTGCACTTCCAAAGAAGAAAGGGGCTAGAGAATGCGAACTCCATCGCACAATCAGTTTGATGAGTCATGTAACAAAAATCCTATTAAGAATAATCATGATGAAGACAAGGAATAGAATCAAAAGAGAAATAGCAGAAGAACAGTGTGGATTTGTGAAAGGGAAAAGAACTATTAATGCCATATACATCCTAAGAACTATCACAGAGAGGTCAATCGAGATGACTAAGGATATGTATTTATTGATCAACCAACTAGAAAGACTCAATATTGATGGAAAAGATCTACGAATAATCAGAAATATGTATCGGGAACAAACAGCTGCAATGAGAATAGAAAACGATAAGAGCTCTTTCCAAAACATCAAAAGAGGAGTCAGACAGGGTTGTCTTTTGTCACCAGATCTGTTTTCACTTTACAGCGAAAACATCATGAGAAACCTAGAGGAAGACAATTAAAGGTTGGAGGAAAAATGATAAACACTTGATATGCAAATGACACCGTGCTAATTGCAGAAAATGAAAGGGACCTACAAAACCTTGTGAATATAATAGAAATGGAAAACAAATGTAAGGGGTTGGAACTAAACAGCAGGAAGACTGAAGTCATGGTGATCAGTAAAAAACATGAAATCCCTTCATGCAAAATAACAGCAAACGGCACAACCTTGAGAGTTCTTGAATGTTATATAGAACCAATACTGTTGTACGGTTGTGAGGCGTGAACAGTCAACAAGCAAAGCCAGAACAAGATTGAGGCAGCCGAGATGTGGTTTCTAAGAAGAATGTTGAGAGTTCCATGGACAGCAAAGAAAACAAATGAGACAGTCTTGATGAAGGCAGACACAAGTAGATCATTCATAAGGAAGATTAGGAAAGACAGGCAACATTTATAGGCCATTTTACGAGGAAAGGGGAATTGGAGCACCTGGTCACAACGGGAAAGCTGGAGGGAAAGAGAGCACCGGGTAGACCCAGGGAGAAGATACTAGACGGACTTGCAGAGTGGCTGAAGACAAGAGGGTGGGGGAGATGCTTGAGGCAACAAGAGATAGAGACAGATGGAAGTCCATGATCGCCAACGCCATGCGGCAAGGCACCTGATGATGATGATGAATCAATTTGACTTTGAGTATTATCTCCTGGACTCATCTATGTCCATTTTCTTCTGTTAGGCTACTCAGACCTACTATGAACTCTTTCGTTTGCGCCCATTCAATAAGTTTCTCTCACCTTTCATTTTGTATGCCAAGGCCATGAAGTCCAATTATGTCCTCCACCCTCTCCTGTCCCACTCTAGCATTAAAATCTCCCATTAGTACTGTAATATCCTGCGATATGCATTGAGCATTGAGCCTTGGCCGTCTGTAATACTACATGGAAGTTTTCCATTTCTTCTCGAGTATTTGCGGATGCCGGTGCATATACTTGGGTGCTGTTGATATCAAATGGCCTACCATCCAACTTAACTCACAAAACTCGATCTGACACAGCCCAGTATCCCTTGATAGATTTTGACTTGTCCGTTTCCATTATGATGCTTTTTCCTCTTTCATGTGTGTTGCCTTGTAATGTCTTTTTGTATTTAAAAGAACCAAAACTTCATCCTCAACATAGAATACATTCATTTTCTAAAACGAGTAGAATTTATACATGTGTAATAACAACTATTGTTTGAGGCAACATAACCTATCATTCATTACGTAGCTATAGATGTGGTTATGTACAGCGTTTTGGGAATCAAAAGACGCTGAATACCACAGCTTTAAATATTTCTTGTTTGATATGATTCAAAATCGCTGCGTACTGAGGAATCCTCTCTGAACCAAATTTCGTAATCCTCTCTGAACCAAATTTCGTTTTCAACCATAATAGGACTACATACTTGTCAGTAGACACTTATCAATCGTTCAAGTTGTGTCACGATTGAGACTGCATGACAGTAGTCTATTCCTCTTTTTACACCATACACTGGCGTCAAGCAAGCTCGTCAGATACATGCAGAATTCGTCAGGGAATATAAGCAACACATATACGACGCATTATCCAAAAGCATGACATTCCTATATGGGATTTCAGTCTTCCAAACTCAATCCAGACTATATGCTCCAGTCTGGATTTGAGTTTGAGATGATAGGAACTGAAAACTATCGTACTGTTTTGGTCTGATGAGATTTGAACCCACAACATCCCAGTTATCAATTCGTCAAGCTAATCACAACATTGCAGTGACTTGTGAATGCACATTTCAGTACTTTCTTTTCTCATTCAAAATCATCAGTACGGAAAATTACATCACTATTTTTAATGGGGCCGGAGAACAGGCGCAAAAATGAAGGCAGCTGGAATGACAGGTGCACAGCTGAGGAGGATCTCCCATAGCCGAGAGCGTCGAGGGAATCTTGCCGTGGCCCTGTGCTGCCCGGGAACTCAGAGACTCAAATCATGCAGGTAATTTCTAACTGATTCAGGTGCCATTTATTCTTTACGTCACACGTTGTTTTGGTGAGCTCATCTTCTGATGTTCTTCATCAGTGAACGTGTTTACATGTCATTCCAAGTCTTTATGCATTTGAAGGTACTTGAATATAACTCACTGTGACTTTGAAGAAACTCCAGTTAAACTTGATGTACAGCGAGTACGATAAACAGTTACAGCATTTAGGACAAAATTGAAATATTGTCAAAGGTTCATGAGAAAGTATTTTATCCATGTGACCTTGACCATGGCGCCTCGTCTTCAAAATTTACCCTTTCGCGACTTCTCAAAAGTCTGCGCCACTGACCAAAATTTGGTAAAGTTCCGCTCATATAAAGATCTGAGAAATCGTCTCCACATATTTTTGTCACAGGACACACACACACACACACACACATACACACACACACACACATACACACACGCACGCACGCACACACACGCGCGCGCGCGCGCATGCACTCATGCACGCACGCACACACACCTCTGGTCAATGTGAAATAATCTCCTTTTGCAAACGCAGATTTCAATAGGAAAACAAGAGAAAATGAGATGGTTTGGAGGCATGGCTGGCAAGCATTTAACAATAGGCGGCTGACTAAGCGAGGGGACATTTTTAACGATTGACAAAAAGCCCTGGCAGATGTTAGGCCTCTGTCATGATAGTAATCGCCATCATGGGGGGGGGGGGGGGTTTTGTGTGCGTGATCCCTCAGATTCTACTGCCGAGCTTAGAACAGTTGCACAATTCAAGGGTTGTGGCGTAGTAGTTAAAGCTGACTTTATTTTAGGAAGAAAGCGAGATTCTTGTGTTCGGGTCTTGGCCATACTAAGAAATGGTCTTGCAATGTCAGATCATTGTAACACATTAAAGCAGTATTATCATATCTTTGGTGCTGTTTAGTTATTGAAATATTTATTGGAGGAAAATTGAGAGAATAGAATTCTAAGAAGACCGGTAATTTTGTGGCAGCCTGTAAATTCGCACAGCAAGTTCATATCGCTCGTAGCTGAGTCGACTACTAGAGCCATTACCAGGGCTAACATCACGTCGAAAACGTCAACCAGGTTAAGATAAAAGACATCAGTTAAAAACCATGCTCACAGTTAATCGCACAGTAACACCGAAAAGAATTGTAATATACTATATCATCATCATCATCAAGTGCCCTGCCGCATGGTGTTGGCGATCATGGCCCTCCATATGTATCTGTCCCTTGTTGCCGAAGCACATCTTCCACCCTCTCCGTCCTCAGCCAGTCTGCAAGTTCGTCCAATATTTTTTCCCTGGGTCTATCCGGTGCTCTCTTTCCCTCTAGCTTTCCTGTTGTGACCAGGTGCTCCAATTCCCCTTTCCTCATAGAAAGGCATATAAATGCTGCCTGTCTGTTCCTAATCTTCCTTATGAATGATCTTCTTGTGTCTGCCTCCATCAAGACTGTCTCGTTTGTTTTCTTTGCTGTCCATGGAATTTTTAACATTCTTCTTAGAAACCACATCTCGGCTGCCTCAGTCTTATTCTGGCCTCACAACCGTATAACATTATCGGTTCTATATAACATTCAAGAACTCTCTACCTGATGTTAATTGATAGGCAGTTTGTTGGTAAGAATGCCTTTCATCTTCTTGAATGCTGTTTTGGCTTGGCCGATTCTCCTGGCTATTTCTAATGTGCATCTGCCGTCTGGTGAGATGATTGTTTCCAGATATTGAAACTTATCAACCTGTCTCAAAGTTGTGCAGTTTGCTATTAATTTGCATGAGGGGATTTCATGTTTTTTACTGATTACCATGACTTCAGTCTTCTTGCTTTTTAGCTCCAACCCTTTATTTTTTCTTTCTATTTCTATTATATTCACAAGGTTTTGTAGGTCCCTTTCATTTTTTGCACTTAACACTGTGTCATCTGCGTATCGAGTGTTGTTTCTTATTTTTCCTCCAACCTTTAATCCAGGGTATATTTCTCATAATGTTTTCGCTGTAAAGTGAAAACAGATTTGATGACAAAACACAACCTTGTCTGACTCCTCTTTTGATATTTTGGAAGAGCTTATACCGTTTTCTATTCTCATACAAAATGAAAAGATATGGAGATATTGCATCTTCCTGTATGCAACCTCTTTGGATAGAAAAACCACCGAATTACGTGGCCATTGACCGACTGTTGATTTTGCATTGTTACAAACAAACCCTGATCCATTTACAAAAACTCGTGTCCCAAAGCCTACACCTTCACGTACTTTTTCAAAATCTACGCATAAAAGAAGTCCAGACAGAATTTTGCTATTTACGTAGCTGATCACGTCATAAATTACACGAATGTTATCATCAAGAAATCAACCCGCAACAAAATTAGTTTCGCCTTCGTTTATCATCATCATCATCATCAAGTGCCTTGCCACATGGCCTTGGCGATCACGGCCCTCCACATGTTTCTATTCCTTGTTGCCGCAAGCATCTCTTCCACCCTCTCTGTCGTTTGTTTTCTTTGCTGTCCATGGAACTCGCAACATTGTTCTTAGAAACCACATCTCAGCTACCTCTTAATCTTGTTTTCTGGCTTTGCTTGTTGACTGTCCACGCCTCACAACCGTATAACATTATCGGTTCTATATAACATTCAAGAACTCTCTACCTGATGTTAATTGATAGGGAGTTTGTTGGTAAGAATGCCTTTCATCTTCTTGAATGCTATTTTGGCTTGGCCAATTCTCCTGGCTATTTCTGACGTGCATCTGCCGTCTGGAGAAATGATCGTTCTCAGATATTTAAACTTATCAACCTGTCTCAAGGTTGTGTCGTTTGCTGTTATTTTGCATGCGTTTATCAGGAAACTTAAACTGGATTTGATTCTATAAGCAATACAGGCTGAGCCTATCATATATACAACATTGAAAATCTTAACTGGTCTCCAAACCTCTCTGTTTCTCACCTTTTGAAATACATATTATCAGCCCTTCTTTTCTGCCTTGATGAGAGTTCTCCCTTTTCAAAAACGTCATTCAATGATCTAACGACTTTCTTCTTCTTCTCTTCTTTAAGCCATCGAAAGTCCGTTGTTGGACGTAGGCCTTCCCTAGCTTCCCCAAAGACAAAACAGACAAATTGGACACATCAGGGGTGATATACAAGATAGACTGCCAGGACTGCGACCACAGTTATATTAGCGAAACTGAGCGCAACTTGCACAAAAGATTAAAAGAACACAAACGTGAGTCCTCTCCAGTGGGAGAACATCTGACCCACACCCAACACGACTTTGAAAAGGACAGTGTGCAAGTTCTCGACAAAGAAGCAAGATGGTTCCAGAGGGGAGTAAAGGAGGCAGTTTACATCGCCGCAAGGAACCCCACCCTCAACCGTGACCGGGGCCGACACAACCTGCCATCGGTGTACTCCTCACTTATTCAGTCGCACTGTCGTGAGTTCGCTCACGGCGGTGCGCACTGAAGCCAGTTCTCAGCCCAGCAGTTGCGCTGAAGAAGTCGGCCGGATGGCCGATGAAAGCTACGCAGTAAGTAGCTTTTTTGTCACTGAGAGACAGGTTCAGCCAGGTAAAAAACTAGAAATAGATTAAAGCCGTCACTATATGCTTACTGGAATCATCATGAAATGATTATCACACGAATTCAAAAATCGCAGAGATATGAAGTTTCTGTTTAAAATTGTCATTGGTTTGAATGATGCAAATCAACTTACAAATGTGTTCTTTATCAAAGGTCGACCTGGTTTAATTACATAGGACTTGTGTCCATTCTATTGTTGTGCTATGCAGAAATTAGCACGAAGGGACGCAACAGCACGTAAATCGAATTCCAGAGGTGCTGCTGTACTTTTAACATATTTTGAACTTAAAATAGAAAAGAATGTTACGAAAGAATGAAACGGAAATCATATTACAATACCCTTTTTAGCTAAGGAAAGGAATTATCTTAGTTAACGTATATGGCCCAAATTGGGGATACTTTTCAGTTGTTGTTTTTTCATCAGATCGTAAACAAATCATTAAAAGAGTATGACAACCACAGTATACTGTAATTGCAGTAGGCGAGTAGAACCTTATATATGGATTCAGTGTGTGACCGTGATAATCATAAACATATCAACATCCAAATACCAGGGAAGTGGAAACAATGTTAGAGTTTAACCTAGCCGATTGTCAAATCATGCTTAGGTTTGATGAAAAAAAAGCACACTATCACATAGACACAACAACTCACAAAACCTGAGTCCCAAGAAGGCGGGTTGACAAAATCAAGTCAGGTGTCATTTGCCATAATAACATTCATAAGTAATAAAGTACACACACACAATACACACACATACACACACATACACACACATACACACACACACACACACACACGCATGCACGCACACACACACACACAACACGCACACACAAACACACACGCACACATACATACACACACACACAAACACACACACACACACACACACACACACACACACACACACAACGCACACACATACACACACACACACTTTTATTTTAAAGCACTACGTACAATATGGTGCTTAAAACACCGCGTTAACAATACTTCAACCAGATTCGCCCAATTACCACCGCAACAGTGGATCCCAGTACACTCTTTTATACGGGCACTCTTCTAGATGTCTTTATAATTTAAATCATGTATTAAAAGAATGAAATGAACAATATTAGATAAGTAGCTGGATATCATTGCAACCATCAAGTGGTGTCCCTGATATCTTCTCTGCCAATAAACTCCAAGGGGACACAGTCCACATACTCCAGAATATTTGAATATGTAGACAAAACAAATCAATTCGATAAATATGAGAGCAACCCACAAGTGGTGTTTCCGATATTTAGAATACATCAGTGCTATTCCCAACGCATAATAAACACTCAATGGTTATCCACAATTATATGGTTTAAGATCACACACACACACACACACACACACACACACACACACACAACACACACACACACACAACACACACACACACACACAAACACACACACACACACACACACACACACACACACACACACGCACGCACACAAGAATGAAACAAGATATCTGGTAAATAATGATATCCAAGCAACCACCAAGTAATGTCCTGGATGTCTATTTACAATAGCTACGAGTGGACACTAAGTCCTGATGTTCCAGAAAACTGGGACACATGGATAACCAAACAAGTCAATTCGTTGAACATAAGAGCACTCTACACATTTGCGCTACTATATCGGATGATGAATGTCACAAGGCCAGTCACGCCCAACCTCCGCATGTGTTCTATTTCACCTTGGGTTTCTTGATTCGCTTTAATGGTTTTCTGTAATTTGTCTCCCTCAGAGTTTTTCCACAAGGACCCTCTCGTGGCATCACGTCGTCAATAAGATGACACACACATTTTGTTTCAAACACGTTTTATTTAGCTGGAGTTCAAAGACCCTTTACCTTCTGGAATGGCTACAATTAGTTGGTGAAGGCCGGATCCGCAGCCAACCTCCCCATATGTGGATTCTCTTCTTCTCTCAAACTGACTTCGCCAAGTATGTTGGCTAACATCCCCAGACATGGATTCTCTTGTTCTCCTGTAATTGATACCGCTAAATACATCTGGGAGGAATGGAAACAGTTGGTCAGCGAAGGCTGGACCCGAGGATCCTCTTTTCTTACAGTTGACACATTGCACAAGAAGATTATAGTAATGTCATATCATCTACATACACAGAGCAGAACCTCAACTTTATTATCCTACACTGAGTTGTTTAGTTTGTGCAAAATATATACAATATTTCTGGAAACCTGAAATGGTCTCACCCTCTGTCCAAATGCCTGAGTCAAGCCGCCAGGCGTCACATCATGTTTGAACGGTAAAACACGCATTCTTTCACCAATAAATCAACAATATAAGCCAGATCTCATTTCGTCTGTTTATGTCCATCTCTCATAAGCAAACCCTAGTTATCATAGTGGCGTTGGCGATCATGGCCCTCCATGCGAATTTATCCCTTGTCGCCGCAAGTGCATCTTCCACCCTCTCTGTCCTCTGCCACCCTGCAAGTCCGTCCAATATTTTCTCCCTGGGTCTACCTGGTGTTCTCTTTCCCTCCAGTCTTCCTATAGTGACCAAGTGTTCTAATTTCTCTTTCCTCATAAAATGTCCTATCATTGTTGCTTGTCTTTACCTAATCGTCTTCATTAATGATTTTTTGTGTCTGCCTCCTTCAGGACTGTCTCCTTTGTTTTTTGTTGTTGTTGTTGTTGTTGTTTGTCGTCCATGGAACTCTCAAAATTCTTCCTAGAAACCACACTTCAGTTTCCTCAATTTTGTTTTGACTTTCCGTGTTGACTGTCCACGCCTCACAACCGTATAACAGTATCGGTTCTATATAACACTCAAGAACTCTCTCCGTGATGATGTTAATAGACAGGCATTTGTTGGTAAGAATGCTGTTTTGGGATGGCCAATTCTCCTGGTTATTTCTTATGTGTATCTGCCGTCTGGTGGGATGCCCGTTCCCAGATTTTAAATTCATCAACCTGTCTCAATGTTTTGCAATTTGCTGTTATTTTGCATGAGGAGATTTCTTGTTTTTTACTGATTACCAAGACTTCAGTCTTCTTGCTGTTTAGGTCCAGCCCTTTATTTTTGCTTTCTATTTTCATTAAATTCACAAGGTTTTGTAGGTCTTTTTCATTTTCTGTAATCAGTACAGTGTCATCTGCATAAGGAATATCATTTCCCCCCAACTTTTATCCCAGGAAATTCTTCTAGGTTTCTCATGATGGTTTCGCTGTAAAGAGAAAACAAATGTGGTGACAGAGCACAACCCTGCCTGATCCCTCTTGATATTTTGGGAAACAGCTTATACCGTTTTCTATTCTCATTGCTGTTGTTTGTTCCAATACATATTTCTGATTATTCTTAGATCTTTTCGATCAGTACTGAGCCTTTCTATTTGGTTGATCAATTGTTCGTGTCTTACCCGTTCGAAAGCCTTGGTATACTCAACAAAGCATAATATAAATCCTTCTTTCAACTCGACTGACCACACTGTTCTTCGCTATTTCTCTTTTGATTCTATTCCTTGTCCTCATCATGATTATTCTAAATAGGATTTTTCTTACATGATTCATCAAGCTGATTGTACGATGGAGCTTGCGTTATATAGCCCCTGCTTTCTTCATTAGTGCAATGAAAACTGATTTTGACATATCTTTGGGGTTTTTTCCCGGTGCCATAAATTTCATTTAGGAAGATTGTTATTTTTTTAATACCGAATTCTTCTAGGGCCTCACAAATTTTTGACGTATCATTTCATCTGTCTTTAAGAGTCCAAGGTTTAGTTTGATGTTGCTTTTGGTCTGTTTCCTTTTCCTCAATTTCAGCCTAAACCTCTCCACTACAGGATTGTGGTCACTGTTGCAGTCTGCGCATGGTAGTGTTTTTGCTGACAGTAAAGAATTTCTAATTCTTTTGTTGATCAGGATGTAGTCAATTTGATTTTTGGTATTATCTCCTGGACTCATCCAAGTCCATTTTCTTCTGTTAGGCTGCTCAAACCAGGTGTTTCCTACTATGAACTCATTCATCTGTGCCCATTCTACAAGTTCCCCCCCCCCCTTTCATTTTGTGTACCAAGGCCATGAGGTCCAACTACATCCTCCACCTTATCCTGTCCCACTTTAGCATTAAAATCTCCCATTATTACAGTAACTTCTTGTGATTTACATTGGACCTTGGCCATCTCTAAAACTTGTAGAAGTTGTCGATGTCTTCCTGAATACTTGCGGATGTTGGTGCATACACCTGTATGATGTTGATATCAAAAGGTTTGCCTCCGAATTTGACCAGTAAAACTCTGTCGGACACAGCCCAGTATCCCTTAACTGCTTTTGATTTGTCTTTGTCCATTATGATGCCTACTCCTCTTTCGTGTGAATTACTACCAGAGTATATCACTGTATATTCTCCTGATGTTATCATGCCTGCCCCCTTCCATCTCACTTCCCCCAGTCCTAAAATTCTGATGTTAAGCCTTTCCATCTCCATTTTGATGTTGTCTAATTTACCTTTCTGCAGCATTGTTCTGATGTTCCATGTTGATATTTTGGTGTTGAATTTAATTTTGGTCGCAGTAGCTGGCGATGCCTACTCTACTGTCATATATTTTACCACCAGAATATAGAACTGTATGTTTGCCTGATGTTATCATGCCAGCCCCCTTTCACCTCACTTCCCCTGTCTTAAAATATTGTTGTTAAGCCTTTCCATCTCCATTTTGACAATTTCTAATTTTCTTGGTCAAAGCCCCAAAAGGAACAAAGCATGCCTTTAATAAAAACGATCGATCTGTTAGGCATACATTACTCCCCTTTCACCATGTTAGCGACATACCATTGACTAACATCTCCCTTTTTTAAGACAATAGTCATACGCAAGCAATGCTCTTTATCCATATCAGCACACGACAATACAATACTTCGGTACTCCAACGTTAATTCACAACTTTTAAAACCAAAACTTAACATATCCATGTCAACAATATCTCTCTCTCTCTCTCTCTCTCTCTCTCCACACACACACACACACACACACACACACCACGCGCGCGCACGCGCGCACGCACCACACACACACACACACACACACACACACACACACACACACACACACACACACACGCACACACACACACATTAAACAACCTGAGTTACTAATTCCTGGCGAACACCAACACAATTCATATAGCCCCATGCAAATCTCATGTGCACTTCTGCACGTAACTTTAATGATATATATACACTCGCACCGCATCTAACCCATTCATTTCCACGCCTGAATTTTATTATACACTCGCAACAAATGCAAAAATCAGTGCCTACACAGCAACACACAGTTTGTTTTCCAGCTGCCATGGGCAAAAATGTTCCCCACACATACGGATAATTGTTAACACCTGATTTCGATTCAGTATACCTTTCATAAGGTTCTAAGTACAAAAGACAATATCTGACGAACAAGAACGTACTTGTATAACAACATGATA
This sequence comes from Monoplex corrugatus, assembly GCA_030674185.1. Classification (NCBI taxonomy): domain Eukaryota; kingdom Metazoa; phylum Mollusca; class Gastropoda; order Littorinimorpha; family Ranellidae; genus Monoplex; species Monoplex corrugatus. The sequence goes on along the minus strand of CM060306.1, from coordinate 64,051,887 downwards.
CGAATGATTAGACACTACATTGGTCACGACTGCTCTCAGCACATAGCGCATAACACACGAAACACAATTTAACACATTACACACCCGAAACGCTAATAGTAACACACAATAAACAAACTTTCTGGGTACGTAACTGAGAGGACAACAAAGACGAAATGGGACTGGAACCTAAGACGAACAGACAGACTGGCACGCCACTTTCGCCTTCTTTCAGATGTAGACGGCCACTCGACAGTGACAGCTGGTGTTTGCCTCGTCCGGGCATTGACAACCAGGGGACAACATCAACACGACGACTTCTTCCTCTGATCAACGTCCTTGGACACCAGGCCCAACTACGACGCTGGTCTTCTTGTCAGACTAACTCACACAACTACTCCCCCTGCTGTTATTCCGCACCCATGTGGTCCAAACCCCACATCTAACTGGAGTAAATACCCTAACAGTGTTAACCTAGTGTTCACAAAAAAAAACCTCAACGAGTTCGAGTTAATCATAGTACCCGTGGACCACACGAAACATGAACGCGCAAACTTACGAGAACTTCTAAAAGGGTATATCACACACACACAGATATGCACAAAAGCACATAAATACAAACACAAATACGCATAGGATTCCACATCTACACATATATACATGTGGCTTTACACAGGGTACGTGGATTTCCGGGGGTAGACAAAGAAAAACATCGTAAACAGGCCTGACTGAGCAGTGCAAAATGGAAACATGAGGGCAATTGTGGTTCCACTGTTGTGGAACACACTTCTATGCTGATGACACCCAACTTCAAGACAGTGACTCACCTGATAATATACAGCGCCTGTTGACTCGCACCACTGAGTGTTACTCGGACATTAAGAACTGGATGACACACAATAGACTTCAGCTTAATGACGACAAGACAGAAGCTATCCTCATTGGCACCCGTCAGAAACTTTCTCAGCTGCCTCCTCTTTCTCTCCCATTATGTAACACATCAGTCCCAATTTCTGATTCAGCTAAAAATCTTGGTGTCTGCATTGACTCTACCCTCTCCATGAACAACTTTGTTTCTCAAACTGCCAGATCTTGCTACTATCATCTCCATCGTATAAGCCTGATCAGGAAGTATCTCTCTGTCGAAACAACTGCAAAACTCGTTCTCTCCTTCATAATGTCTCGCATTGACTATTGCAATTCACTCCTGTCTGGTCTTCCTGCCTCCACCATTCACATCCTACAGCGCATTCAAAACAATGCTGTACGCCTTGTACTCAAAAAGAAAAAAGCTGACCACATATCTCCTCTCCTGGCACAACTTCACTGGCTCCCTGTATCAAAGCGCATACAGTACAAACTAGACACCATGTGCTACAAAAGCCTCAATAACGCAGCCCCCGATTACCTGTCAAGTCTACTTGAGATCTATGTTCCCTCACGTACCCTCCCCTCTACCTCCGATCCTCTGACTTTTCGCTTTCCACGCACTAAGCTCAATACCTATGGTCCACGAGCCTTCTGTTTCTGGTCCACTCTCCTGGAACAAACTTCCTCTCTCAGTCCGTCAGCAACCTACTTTTGTCTCCTTCAAGTCCGCTCTCAAAACTCACCTTTTCTCCTCTGCATAAAATCCTAACCTCACTCAACCCCCCCCCCCCTGCAGCCTGTCTCCGCTCGGAGGGGAATCACATTTTTATAATATATAATTGTGTAAGGTGTGCTCTCTGTGGTTTTCCATTGCTTTTATTCTTGCTTTTATTCTTTCTCCCCATTTGTAGCCATGCGTGTGTGGTGTGTGTGTGTGTGTGTGTGCGTGTGTGTGTGTGGTGTGCGTGCGTGTATGTGCTTGCGTGCGTGCGTGCGTGCGTGTGTCTGTTTCAGCGCTTAGATTTGATTTTATCAAGATTTTGCGCTATATAAATATTGTAATTATTATTATTATTATTATAAAATACGATGCAAATCGAATAGGGGACAAGTCTGTGACGGCGTTATCCTCACACGGTATATTATTTGATTATTTATTCATTTCATGTATATGAATATGAAATCACTCTTTAAACTATTACTGCATGTTTAGATTTCTTGTCTGAGGATCACTTCGAGATTCAGAAGATTACTATAATTTATCTATTTCATCATATTTTATTTTGCTTTGTTTCATCCCGCCACACATTGATCTCCCCAGAAATCTAGAAAGTTCACCTTCTGCTGACTCCCACTTGATTTGGGCTCACACTTGACTCTGGACTCCCCTTGACTCGGGCTCACACTTACTCTGAGCTCACACAGACAGGCAGGCAAAACTTGAATGGCCCAAGCCAGATCCAGCAGCCAGTCACCCAAACTGCGAAGTCTTTTACGCCCCAATATAAAAGGTCACAGTACTCCCCCTCTCTCGACACACACACCCCGTAGACATTTTAACTTAAACATCCTACGCTCAGTTATCTAGTTGCACACGATATGTATGCCAACGAGCGGAATTTCAAATGATTTTATTTCTTGACTACATGCCTGAAATCAACTACATAAACAACCATAGTATGTTCCAATGTCATGAGTACTCTCTTTTATTAAGCTCCCAGGCTCGACATTATTAAAACAACTCAATGATGTGAGTCACACCCAGAGTAGATCTCATTTTGCATTCTCTTTACACTATTCACAATAATCCATTATTCAGCCATCACCCAGTTTTGCGTGAATTACGACCAAAGCCCAAAGTAAACAATAGGTTGGGTTTAATGAAAACAATTCGTTAGAAAGAAATTACTTCCCTTTTCCAGTCATCAATGACAAAAATATTTACGAAGCAGCATTGAATAACATTATTTCTTCACTAAGTAATGACTAAGCGCAAGCAGTGTGCTTTAACCATACAGTTATTATTTAGTCATACAAACTTATCATACTAAACCAGTCACATGTTCCATAGACAAAATTTGTCTGCAAGTTAAGAAAACTTGTAGACACATAAACACCACACCAGCACACACATTAAACAAGCTGAGCTGCTATCTCACCACAGATATTAGCACAATTCATACAGCCCCATGCACTCGCAAGTCTCCTGCGCACTTTGTCACTTAAAAACAGATGTACTTATGGCGAACATAATCGGTGCTTGCACAAATGCACACAGTTCGCATTTCAGCTTCCATGAACGAAGAGTTATGAGGCTTGCAGGTGCAGGAAAAATATGAAATATGTTTGTGGCATTATTAGAAAAGAAACTCCATTAGTAACATTATAATAAAAAATATCAACAACAAAAAAAGAAACATAATAGAAGACATAGAAGAAATAAATAATGAAAACATCGAAGACAGTGAAATACCCCAGCTGCCTGCGGAAGATAAAGACATTCCTACATGGTGAAATCAATTTAGAAGAAACAAGATATATGTTAAAACACATGCAAAATAGGAAAGGCCTAGGAACTGTGTTTCGTGCTGAACTAATTCATTTTGAATCAATCTGAATACTTTTGTTGTTAGAGCACTGAATGAAGCTTCTAGAGAACACAGACAGAAGACTTGATAACCTACATTTCTAAAGGAGACAAGCTGAGGCATTTCTAAGGAACTGGCGTTTGATTCATCTTTTGAATGTTGTATTTAATGTTGGACCTTATTGTACTGCAAACTGGATTAAACATCTATCGTAAGAATTCTTTAAGGAAGACCAAACATGATCTTATGCGAACAGACACATGAGTGACAACATCTGGCTGATATATGATCTGTATGCAAACAGACACATGAGTGACAACATCAGGCTGATATAATGATATGTACGAAAACAGACACATGAGTGACAACATCAGGCAGATATATGATCTGTATGCAAACAGACACATGAGTGACAACATCAGGCTGATATAATGATATGTACGAAAACAGACACATGAGTGACAACATCAGGCTGATATATGATCTGTATGCTAACAGACACATGAGTGACAACATCAGGCTGATATATGATCTGTATGCAAACAGACACATGAGTGACAACATCAGGCTGATATAATGATATGTACGAAAACAGACACATGAGTGACAACATCAGGCTGATATATGATCTGTATGCTAACAGACACATGAGTGACATCAGGCTGATATATGATCTGTATGCAAACAGACAAATGAGTGACAACATCAGGCTGATATATGATCTGTATGCAAACAGACAAATGAGTGACAACATCAGGCTGATATATGATCTGTACGCAAACAGACAAATGAGTGACAACATCAGGCTGATATATGATCTGTACGCAAACAGACAAATGAGTGACAACATCAGGCTGATATATGATCTGTTGCATCACTTACGGACTAAGCAGTTACTAGGTTTGAAAGTCTTCAGAGCAATCAAATTTGCCGATCGTATTAATTTTGCTGATGGAGATAGTATAATAATTTGTGTAATAGTTAATGACCAAAGCATTCAATGGTTACTAGTAATGATGGTTGGATCACTAAAGGATATTAAATAAATTTGTTAATTATGATGGACATAAAATTTCAAAGATGATTATTTAATGAGGACAGAGAGTTCGTTCCATGCTGTTGGATCTTGGTAAGCGAACCAACGCTGACCACAAGATTTCGTTTTGAAAGATGGAACACAAAACACTCTGGAGTCAGAACACAAGCGAAGCTTTCTGCATTTAGTGTAGACAAGAAAATGAGAGGTTCTGCGGTCCTATTTCAGACAAATGCGAAGCATAATGAGAGTTTATATAAGCCAAAACAATGATCATAAATAAAATACGAAACAAAACAAAAAAAAGGGGTGGGGGGGTGGGGAGATGTGCTCATATCTGGAAGATTTGAAAACTGATAGGCTGAGCGGTATTATTTTGAAAATGTTGATGAACGCAATCAGCAATTTCAAAATGAGAGAGAGAGAGGTGGCGGGGGGAGGCTGACAGACTGACAGACAGAGATAGAGACAGACAAAGTGAGAGACAAAAACGTGAGAGAAGAGAGAGAGAGAGAGGAGAGAGAGGAGAGAGAGAGAGAGGAGAGAGAGAGAGAGAGAGAGAGCACCAAATGTATTGGATAAGCCAACAGCCCCTCACGACTGGGTTTACGTCAGTTTTACAAACGTACAAAGATTAGGAGCTGCAATACATCAAATATCAAACATATATGGGCAAACGCTGTACTGAAACCAGCATCGATAAAGAATTGTATCATGCCTTAGTTAATACTGAATAAACACACACACAAGGGCACACGACACACTTGTACCACATTTAGCTTTCATAATCATTCACACACATGCAATCATTTTCCCTTCCAAGTCCATCATGATGCCGTTTACAAAACATGAAATAAATGAATTAATTGTAGTTGAAAATGACATCCTCATTTTCGTTAGTTAACTGTTTAGCTATCTGAATTTGAATCGGTATAGTATGACTACTAATTCAAAAACTTGTTCTAAGATCAGTGTATTGAGGATAGAGGCATGTGACATGGACCTCGCCTTCTGGTTCAGACAAACAAAATGGACTTGAATCTATGACCATTTATTTCCGAGATCTTAATTCGAAATCGTAAGAGGGCTGTTCTGTAATTGATCATACTGACTGATTCAGTGTATTTTTCTTTCTCAAGACAGCTTTTATGATCATTGTATAGGTTACACATCTGATGAATTTCAAGACATGAAAACCACTCTTGACAGAAACAGTCTCTTAATCTACTTTTGAATGCTTGTAATAACGCCTTCTCTCGTTTCCAACACCACCAAACAGCTAAATATGGTAAAACCTGTTATAGCACAGCAAATTTGTACATGAGATACTTAGGTCATATGACCTACTTTAGTAATTTTAAATAACATGTTGTACGCACATTTTTAGTACTTGTTATTGTGCTGTTTTAACAGTCTGAGCCAATATCTAATACAAGTAACTGCAGATTTTATTTTCAGTGGATGTCTTCCCACCTCCATGTGTACTAAACGATTTGAACTCTTAACGAAACCTTCAGAAATGTATTGCAAGAGAACATGTGTACTTTTTCCGATGACACGT
>CM060306.1:64000853-64040853 GCA_030674185.1 Monoplex corrugatus | reverse complement strand
TAATATTGTTTGGTCCTGGGGATTTTCCTGGTTTCATCTTGTTCAGTGTTGTTCTAATTCTATATTTCATCACAGGTGGTCCTTCAATGCTCTTTCTTATAATGTGTTCTTCGTCTGTCATCTTCAAAAAGGTGTTTAATGTACTCTCCCCATCTATCTAATACTTTGTTTGTTTGTTGTTTTTTTCCATGATAAACGTACCATCTTTATGTGTTCTTCGTCTCTGTCATCTTCAAAAAGGTGTTTAATGTACTCTCCCCATCTATCTAATAATTTGTTTGTTTGTTTGTTTATTTTAATATTCACAGCTACCCCATAACAGGGTATTCCCCTATCCGCCACCCGGGAACCCGCTGGGTTGGAGCGTTTGACTTCTCTTGGTGCTTGACAGCCTATCCTAGGGTTCCCCAGTATCAACAACACTTCCAGGACCTACTCAGGAAACCTCCAGACATCTCTGAAGAAGAAATAACTCCAGTCTTCACGGAGGAGCTGAATATCAAGAAAGGGCCTTCTACGTTGGACGAACTACTGATAGCAATAAAAAGCATTCAGTGTGGAAAAGCATGCGGACTCGATGAGATACCAGCGGAAGTATGGAAAATAGAGGAATTTTGCCAGATACTGCTGGAATGCTGCAACAACGTTTATAACCAAGACCCAATAAACAAATGGACTAAAGGATGCCTGCTTCCTTTCCCCAAGAAAGGTGACCTCGGAATCACAAAGAACTACCGCGGAATCACATAATCTGCAATTTCTGCAAAGCTCTACAACCTAATGCTCCTAAATAGGATAAGGCCAGAGATATATCCAGTTCTGAGGAAAAACCAAAACAGGTTTCGTCAAAACAGATCGACATCAGGACAAATACTCACCATCAGACGTCTATTGGAAGGCATAAAAACCAAAAACCTCCCAGCTGTTCTCCTATTTATCAATTTTTCCAAAGCTTTTGATTCGATCCACCGAGGAAAGATGAAGGAGATTCTAAATGCATATGGACTACCCAAGGAAACAGTAGACGCCATCATAATGCTGTATCAGAATACCCGCTCTACGGTTCGCTCCCCGCTCCCCCGACACAGACTTCTTCGACATCACTGCTGGAGTCCTTCAAGGAGATACGCTTGCCCCCTACATTTTCATCATCTGTCTCGATTATGTGCTGAGGAAAGCAGTGGATAAGAACAAAAACTCGGCTTTACCCTCACAGAACAGAAGAACAGACGCTACCCTGCGGTAAAGATAACAGATGCGGATTACGCTGATGACCTGGCTGTTCTCGCAGACATCTCTCCTTCACAATGTAGAAAAAACAGCAATGGAGATCGGGCTCCACCTCAATGCGAACAAAACAGAGTTCACCTGTCTGAATGAAGATGCATCAGAAGGTATGAGAAGTCTCAAAGGAGATACGATCAAACAAGTTCAAGACTTTAAATACCTTGGCAGCTACATTGACTCCACAGAACAAGACGTCAACACCAGACTCGGAAATGCCTGGGCCGCACTAAATCAGCTGGACAAAATCTGGAAATCCAATCTTCCAGACAACCTGAAAAGGAACTTCGTCCAAGCAGCAGTAGAGTCCATTCTTACATATGGCTCAATCTCTTGGACCCTAACAACGACATTGGAGAGGAAGATTGATCAAGCATACACAGGAATTCTGCGTGCAGCCCTGAACAAATCCTGGAGAGAACATCCAACTAACAAAGAGTTATATGGCAAGATCCCACCAATCAGTAAATCAATATGTCAACAAAGACTGCGCTTCGCGGGACACTGCTGGCGTAGCAAAGAAGAACTGCTGGGGGATGTTCTACTACGGAGACTCAGTCACGGCAAACAAAGACCAGGACGTCCAAAGAAGACCTTCATCGACCAACCGATCGATGATACGGGCTGTCAGTATGATGAACTACCTACTGCAATGTCTGACAGAGAAGGATGTAAAAACGTGTCATGGACAGCCCAGCAAGCTCGACACGATGATGATGAGGAAATGATGTTATTGTAGTTGAAAATGACATCCTCATTTTCATTTGTAAACAGTTTAGGTATCTCAACCCGAAACAGTATAGTATGACTGATATTCAAAAACGTGGTTCTCAGATCTCTATATTGAGGACAGAGGCATGTGATGTGGACCTCGTCTTCTGGTTGAGACAAAGAAAAATGAACATCCTCTTTTGTCAAGAATGGGAGAACATTTGAATTTATGACATTATATTTCTCAGAACTCTATTCGAAATCGTGAGAGGACTGTCACACTGATTAATTCAATATATTTTTTCTTTCATAAGTCAGCTTCTCTTATTGTAGAGGTTGCGTATCTGATGGTTTTCAAGATATTAAAACCATTCTTGAGAGAAAAAATCCCTTAATCTGTTTTCAACTTCTTGCAAAACCCATCACGTTTCCAACACCAAAGAACAGATATACATAATAAAACCCATTACAGCACTGAAAACTGATCCTCAAGGTATGAACAGAAAAATGGAAGAAATTGCCCACAGGAAAAAGACATGCACATCAACTGGTTGCTTAAAATCGAAAGATGGTACGCTTATCATGGAAAAAGACAAAATATTAGATAGTCATGGTAATCAGTAAAAAACATGAAATCCCCTCACGGAAACTAACAGCAAATGGCACAACTTTGGGACAGGTTGGTAAGTTTAAATATCTGGGAACGGCCATCTCACAGACGGCAGATCAGATGCACATCAAGTCGGCCAAGACAAAAAAGCACTCAAGAAGATGAAAAGCACTCTTACCAACAAACGCCTATCAATTAACATCAGAAGGAGAGGAGAAAATAGTGGACGGACATGCAGGGTGGCTGAGGACAAATAGGGTGGAAGACATGCTTGCAGCGACAAGGGATAGATGCATGTGGACGTCCGAGATCGCCAACGCCATGCAGCAGGGCACATGATGATGATGATGATATGATGATGATGATGATGATGATGATGATGATGATGATGATATAGTTTCAGTCCTGCAGTGTCACAGACGGCTTTGATTCCTTCCAGTCACTCGTGCAATTGTATCAGGCCTACAAAGACACTGTGGATTATTACATTGCCTGCTGAATTATTTTCTGTTGTAAATTGTGGATATAGAATAATCATAGACAAGATCTTATCGGCAAAACCTGACCGGATGTACAAGAGGTCAGTGCTCAGTGAGGATCACTTAGAGCCTAACCAGTTCAGAATACCTTGTCCTAGTTCAGATCATCTTCAGCGTACCCATCCACTAAGCGCACTTCAGTCTTCCAGAGAACCACCCAGACAGAGCAAGACTTATTACGGCATTGGAATCAGGTGATATTGCCAAAAACACGGCAGAAACAGATATGCATTGCCTAGCTCTTCATCTCTTTCTTTCTTCTTCTTTTTCTTCGTCTTCTCTTTCTTCTTTTTCTTCTTCTTCTCCTTCTTCTTCATTTTCTTCTACTTTATTGAATATTATTTTCTAGCATTATTGTTGTAACTGTTGTTCTCAGTGATGATTTGTGAATTTAAGTATCTGGAAGTCATGAATTCTACCCGTCTATCAATCGTTAAATTAATGTTCCGTTGCCTTATGTGTGTTTCAGGTAAAAATGTGAGACGAAACCAGGAAGTAGACACAACAACTATACGTCCACAACTCACAAAACAAAAACAAACAAAAAAGACGATGAGGAGGCAGGTGAAGACACACTGAACAACGAACTCAAATCACAAGGAATCATCAATATCATGTGCCTTGCCGCATGGCGTTGGCGATTATAGCCCTTCATACGAATATATCTTTTGTCACTGCAAGTATATCTCCTACCCTTCCTGTCCCCACCAGTCTGGAAAACTATTTTCTCCGTGGGTCTACTTGGTGCTTTTTCCTCCTAGATTTCCTGTTGTGTCTAGGCATTCAAATTTCTCTTGCCTCATAAAATGTCCTATAAATGTTGTTTAAATTTCTGTTGGCTCATAAAATATCCTGCAAATATTGCTCGTCTTTTCCTAATTTTCTTCATGAATATTCTCTTTGAATGTTAATTTTGTGTTGTTTTCTCTCAAAACTGTTTCGCTTGTTTTCTTTGCTGTCCATGACGATCATTCTTCTTAGAAACTACATTTCAGCTTCCACGATCTTATTTAAACTGTGCTTAAAACGAAATCCAAAACAAGTGTGACTGCCAGCGTTCAAGCAAACAGGAACCAGAAAAAACATGAAAGAAGAATACGAACGCGTATTTAATACATGCTTATCAATGGACATCAGGAAGACAGCTTTTTAAGGTTATATAGAACGAAGCACGTAAGGGTGGTGTTTATCAAAGAGAAAGGCAACAGACCACGCAACGGTGCTTCTGGAAGACGCAGACACCAGACCTGACATGGCAAGAAGTCAACAATGACTCACCAATAAACAGGCAAGTGTGTGAAGACCAGCATCAGTGACTCAGAGACTCTGTAGCCATGACCATTTCACAAAAAGAGTTGAAAATAATATCAATGAAGGCTTACAATACAAATATCAATGACCATCATATTTCAGACAGAGATAGGAAGAATACCATCTCGACATAAAGATTGATGAGTACGACGATACAAGAATGATGAAAATGACAAAGACAACATGACTACTGATGGATGTGACAGGTGATCATGATTAGAGACTAACGACAAACCCACTTGCAGTTCGCACTCTACATCTCACCACTTGCCAGTGTCATCAGTCTGCACAACATCAAATATTTTTATGCTGATGACTCCCAGTTCTACAACAGTGTCTCTTCGGAAAATCTACAGTTGAATTGAGACAAGACTGAAGCAATGTTTATTAGCACAAAGCGCAAACTTTCCAGACAGTTTGTTCTATCCAACTAGTTGTACTCTCCGAATCGGCATTGTTCTTAATCTTCAACTCTTTATGCAGAATTTCATCACCCAAACTTGTCAATCTTGTTACTATTAACTGCTACGTTTCAGTTCTGCTAGCCGTTATCTTTCAACTTCAGCAGCATCTAAACTTGCCACTTCTCTGATCTTATCTTGCATCGATTGTTGTAACTCTCTGCTTTCTGGTTTACCTGCTTATTCTATTATACACCTCCAAAATATTCAGAATTCTGCAGCCAATCTTGCCCTTCCTAAAACGAGGTATGGTCACGAGACTCCCTTGCTTCACTTTCTCCACCGGCTGCCCGTTTCTCAAAGAATTTCACACAAAATCAATACATTATGCTACAAGTGTATCAATGATACGGCACCTGTTTATCTTCGTGACCACCTCCGAATGTACACCTCTGCCCGACCTGGTTCTGATACTAGTTGTCTACAAATTCCTCGATACAAATGTACCACAGTTGGTCGCTGCTCTTTTTCTGTGTCTGGGGCTTTACATCTGGAACGTTCTTCCCACGTCTATTCGACAAACTCTTCTTCCTTTAAGTCTAGCTTGAAGACATACCTTTTTGGCCAGCAGTGATTTCCCTCTCTACATGTTCACTCTTTTACCCCACTGCCCTCCTGTCCTCCACTTCCAAGTCTACGTGTGTTTCATGCCCTGGAGTTTTGGTCGTTGTTGGGTGACTGCTTTGGTGAATGATGGGAGTGCGCACTTTGGTTTGATTCTTGTATCAAGATTTGGCACCTTATAAATGTCCTTCTTCTCCTTCTTCTTCTTATCATTATTATTATTATTATCATTATTACTATTGTTATTATTATTATTATTATTATTATTATTATTATCATCATCATTATTATTATTATTATTATTATTGTTGTTGTTGTTGTTGTTACGTTCAGCAACGCAAGTCAGGAAGCAGGGTTGACGATCACTTAGAAATGACAACGAACGGCAGGGTACATGATAGCACTGACATACAGAGTGTTGATAGACATGAAGTTATCACAAATGCTGCTAACTGCAGTGACTCATTTAGATACAGATGCCAATGTATAAAGCAAATGCACAGGCAGACAGATCCACACCCAAACTAGCTATTATATGACACATATGCAAAAATGACTCCTGATTATACATCAACGTGACTAGATACCAAAATGTTCTGCGGCTAGGCATACTGCTTCACTAAACAAAGCAACAAAGACGAGTTCTGGTATCTACGTCTAGTGGTCAAACCAGCATCTTAATACACTCACTGGCGAGAGGTCCTTCCAGTAAGCGTGAAAATGGTCAGATAGAATGCCACTCTTATGGCTGCAGTCTGGCTGCAGTTGTGGCGATGGCTATTTTATTTGCCATGCCCAATGAGGGAATTATCCAATAATTCAGCTGCGGTCCGGCGCGCGGCTGCGACTGACGGTCCGGCTTGTGTACATTTTCTCTGAACACTACATGTATCTTTCTGACCAGATGTAGCCGCAGCCGTCGAACAATTTTGTAGGTGCGTCTGATTTCCCACGCTTTTGTCAGAGCGTGCAGAAACATTTGATGATCAACGCTGACAATTATGGCGATTAAGAAAACTGTCTCAAGCCAGAAATTAGAAAAATCCATTTCTTTGGTGAGAGAGAAAATAGCCCCCTATGACGCAAGCCACGCTGAATACAAAGACGCTATGTAACAAGAGAATATCTGGACCACAGTTGCAGAAATAATTGGCAGGGAACACGTCACTGGTAAGAAAACAATGTTTTATTTCTGGAACTTAAATTTATGTGAAGGTATTCGCTTTTTTCTCGCAGGGCTTTTAAATCGCTACATTGTTCCCAGTTTCTTTCTTTTCAGCAAACTGTTAAACTTTAATGACATCATGCTCTTTTTTGAAATGGTGTGTACTTATTTAAAATCATCAGCCATAACGTTTCATTAATTTGATCTAAAAGTATTTCACGAGAACACAATATTCCCAGCCTACGGCATTATTCTTCTTCTTTTACATTAATAATGATAATGTTATTATTATTAATATTATCACTATGATGCTGATGCTGATGCTGATGCTGATGATTATTGTTATTATTATTTTTTTTTTTTTTTTATTTTTTTTTTTTTATTATTATTATGATTATTATTATTGCGAGGGTGAATCAAAACGTAATGCATTTTTATTTATATCAGACGAAGTTTTTGATAAAATTAGCTGAAATGTTGCTCAGTTACAAATAATTATAACTGTTACGGACTGAAATATTTTGTTTGGTATGTTTCCAGTTCATAGACTCGTGAGGAAAATTCAAAATAGCTGCCCCTTTAGAGCTGCGTCAAAAACAAAGAAAAGCGATTGAATTCCTTGTTGCTGAAAGGGAAATCCATGTGAACATTCACAGACGATTACAGAATGAGTATAAGGAGAATACTTTAGATTATAGCAATGTTCGCAGGTGGGTCTGTCGTCTGAATGATGAAAAGGTGGGAACTGCGAGCGTAGCTGATAAACCCCATTCTGGCCGTCCGTTCACCTCTGTGCATCCTGCCAATAAAGCAAAAGCAGATGCTCTGACTAGAGAAGATAGGCGCATAACTCTTGTGGAGAATTGGCAGAAAACCTTGAAGTGAGCCATGGAAGTGCTTATAACATTGTTGTGAATCACTTGGGTTTTCAAAAATGTGTGCCCATTGGGGTACCGAGAGAGCTGACTACCGAACGCAAGACTGACAGGGTCAACACCTGCACTGAACTTCTTGAACAAAGTCAAAGAAATAACACCTTCTTTGGAAGGCTCGTTACCGGTGATGAAACTTGGAGTCACCATTATGAACCGGAATGAAAGAGGCAGCCAATGGAATGGCGCCACCCTACGTCACCAAAACCGAAAAAGTTCAAGACGGAAAAGTCAACTGCAAAAATCATGGCGACTGTTTTTGGGATGCTCAAGGTGTCATTCTGGTTGATTTCCTGCCAAGAGGAGAAACAATAAACTCTGAGGCATACATTAAGACCCTGACGAGGCTCAAATCAAGAACCCGACGAAGGAGACCCAACTTGCAAATCGATAATGTCCTCCTTCTGCATGACAATGCTCGACCACACACAAGCATCAGGACAAGGGAGACAATCACCTCATTCGGGTGGACAACTTTACCGCATCCTCCATACTCACCAGACTTAGCGCCTTCAGACTATCATCTCTTCAGCCCCATGAAAGAGGGTTTGAGAGGCAAACATTATGCCAGTGACGAGGAAGTGAAAACTGCAGCGAAGACGTGGCTCCAAGCGACAGTCAACATAATTTTACGAGGCAGGAATACATGCCCTCATTCGAAGGTGGAACATTGCTATTGAGAAAAACGGTGACTATGTTGAGAAGTAGGGATGCGATCCCCAGAGGACCAGCTTCATTTTGATATATATATGTTCCTGTGTCGGTAATTGTTCCTGTACTAAAGAAATAGGCATCATTTTTTTGACTCACCCTCGTATTATTATTATCATTAGTAGTAGTAGTAGAAGTAGTAGTAGTTAGTAGTAGTAGTAGTAGTAGTAGTAGTAGTAGTAGTAGTAGTAGTAGTAGTAGTAGTAGTATTTGTTTCATGTTACGAAAAAAAAGAAAAATGCTTTTGTCAAAACCTCTCTGAGTGAAAAACAAGACGTTTTCATAATCCAAGCAAACAAGCACACACACACACACACACACACACACACACACACACACACACACACACACACACACACACACACACACACACGCACACACACACACACACACACACACACACACATACATACATACATACATACATACATACATACATACATACACGCACACAGTCATCAGGAAATGGAGAGGTCTATGTCTCCATTTCGCGATGAGAAAATGAGATGATAGCAGGGACCGATATAGTATACAGCTGCTACCAGGTATGATGAAATTGTTCATCTTACCTGTCACAGACGACGTAGCCTTATTATCAATAACGCCACTTGACTTACAAAACCAGTTTAATGCTTTACTAACATGTTGCGGTAACAAAGGGAAATAAAGCTGCCACACAGTTAAAGCGTTTAAAAAAATATGAGGACACGAACAGAAGATACTCTATTCAACGACTTTGCCTGTTTTGTTGTTTTCTTCAGAGATATGGAAACTGAGCACGCTGGAACATATTGAAAAGGACGTATCTTGGCGAGTAAAAGTTTCTTGGGTGTATTAACATGGACGCCCAACAAAATGGTTTATGGTCATTTAGGACGATTTTCTCTCATCCGTTCATAATCTAAGATGCTTGCTCAGAATACTGCAGATGAACTGCGACAAGCTACCTTAAAAAGCTTATCAAATATTAACTGAATTAGACATGTATGGAAAAGAACTAGGACTTCAAACATAAGATGAATTTTGTTTTAAGCTGGTTTTAATATCGTGCGGTTGCAACAGGATGTTGAAAATGTAAAAGATTTCTTGTGTGCCTTCAATTAGAGACTAGTAGATTTACTTATTAAAGAAAGGTCGCGCACTCTTAGAGAACGGGATAGATTCACAAGTTACAGATCATTTAAGACCGTTTCAAAAAGGAACAAATATGTATAGTGTATGGATCTGTACTTTTTCAGAGTTGCTATCTCCCAGGCCAGGTTTAATGTCCTGTCATTGAAATATTACACAGTGAGTCTGATCACGATAAGGAATGTCCATTTTGTAAGTCAAAAGTCAAAAATGCTCGACTACACAGGTGATTTAATTTATATACTTCTGGAGATATCGCTCAAAACAGCAAATGTCCAACATAAGCACAGCGTACATGTATGTACATGTATTTTCCAAGCTATCAAAGGAAGGATAAGGTTGACAGTAATGGACGAGCACCCAGTATTGTAATGGTGTCACTGCTTTGTTTCTTCCATGTCACTTTTTTTTACAAAATGATTCATTGATTTATTAAGTCAAATGGCTATGAATCAGTTAATGAAATAGTCTGGTTATATACTGATTCATTTGTGAATCGATTGACTGACTTACTCTTTGGTTGATTTACTAATTGAGTATTTGATTCAGTAAACAAGCAATTGGTTTTTGATCTATTTACAATTGGTTTTTGATCTATTTTCCGTCAAACAATTTGAGGAATCCGTTCATTGGTGGCCAATTTGATGTGCATTAAGTGGCCAGTTAACTTGCTGATTGTTTATTGTTTGACTGTTCGAATGCTTTATCGATAGATTTTTTGATTGGTCGTTTTACTGACTTGTTTGGTGGATGTTTATTCGATTTCTGGAATGATAAATTCGACTGGCTGACAGACTTACAAACTAATGATAAATTGATCGGTTGACAGTTTGATCTGTCCATACTCTGGGCTATGATATAGAATGATTGTTATTTGATTAATTAATTCACTGACTAGTTTATTAATGAAAGAAATGTATTAATCAACTGATCCAATATTTTTCGTTGAATACTCCATCATTTGATTGACAAGATGTATGTATGATTATTCGTTCTTCAACTGATTGATTGGAGTGACTAATTATCAAGTACACATCGGTAAGTTGAACGACTGGATGATTGATTGGGTGAATTATGAATTGAGGGAATGGTAAGTTTATCAATTCAGTTTGCAAGTAAGCAGATATTTTTGTTTTTACAGATAGAAATGTCATTTCGTTACGTTTCCGATTTTTAGAATTTATTGAACCGGAAGTAGTCACTCAATCTGAGTTGACAATGTCGCCAAAGATGATTTAACTGTAAAGTAAACAAACTAAAAAATCTCATATCTCTCTTGTGTGCGGCTTCATTGGTGACCCCGATATGAGCACAAACTCTCGAAGCTACTTGGCTGTATTTTTATACAGTTTCGACTACATAAATAATGGAGATAACGTCAGAAGCGATCTGTCAACTCGCTGACGCCATTTGGCAACAAACGTTTGCTCAAGTAGAGCAAACACAAAAACTTTCCCCACCACCTACAGTGGCTGCTATTGCTTTCAAAGCTCCACCATTCTGGACAACTAAAGCCAATGCTTGGTTTCTACATTTGGAAGTTTCATTCGCCACCCACACACCACCCATTACAAACGATCTTACCAAATTCCATCATGTGGTTCAATTCCTAGATTCAACCACTTCCCGTCGTGTCCAGGCGGTCATTGAACACCCACCAACTACTCAGAAGAACATAGCCCTCGAGGCAGCACTCCTAGATGCATATGAAGCAACACAGTTTCAAAAGGACACTGAATTATTGAACATAAATGGTTTGGGGGACAGACGTCCTTCAGAATTACTTCAACACATTAAAACAATGAACTCAGACCCTCATGCCCTTTTTAGAGCACTTTTCCTCAACCAGCTGCCCCCAGAGGTACGCCGCATATTGGCCCAAACACCTGAAGTAGACCTGGACACTCTGGCAAAAACAGCAGACCGCATCCTAGAAGTAGATTTACCAACACCAACTTCTGTGGCAGCAACCTACCAACACACTTATCCTACCCCGACAAATAGAAATGAACAGCAAATTCAGTCATTTCCAGACACACGAATCATCACTACATAGCTGGTGCTGAGTTGAATGCTGTAAACAGAGGTTTTAAACCTACTACGCACAACAAAATGAATAAAACAGACTGCTGCCGCCCCTTTTACACTGTGCAAATATCATTCAAGGTTCGGCACCAATGCAAGACGCTGTGAAGGTACAGCTGATGGACGACTCTGTGCTTTGGCTCCATCACAACCCTGAAGGAAACAAGAGCAGCACAAGCCAGAACGTACAGCTTCACGGACCTTTTCAGTCAATACTACAGCTGCTGATACTCGTATAACAGATATTTCTCAAACCCCAGCAACCAACATTGGCACCATCACAGTTGCTGATCTGTCGGCTCGCTCTTTTCTTGTCGATACTGGGGCAAAGGAGTCTATTTTTCCAGCAACTTCAATGGATCATAAAAGATCTCGTGGCCCAAACCTTGTTGCAGCGAATGGTTAAGCCATTGCTACCTACGGAAAGCGAAACATTCCGCTCAGTTTGGGTAAAGAAGCCAAATTTACTCAGTTTGGGCAAAGAAGCCAAATTTACACACAAGTTTTGGATAGCTGACGTCACTCAACCAATCCTCGGTGCAGGTTTCTTTTCCTCTCAGCAACTGCCAATAGACCTCAAAAACAGAAGACTGGTCTCTCTTGATGGCAGTTTGGTGATTCACGCACAACGCACTCACTCGCAAACTTCAGGCATACACAAAATCCATTCTAGATACGAGGCAATATTGGAAGAATTTCTTGACCTGTGAGCTCCATCTTTCAAAGACAACAAACATGGCGTGTTTCACCATATTCCGACTACTGGCCCTCCAGTCCACGCACGCGCTCGACGCCTTGACCCCGAAAAACTAGCAGCAGCCAAAGCAGAATTTGATGAAATGGAACGGCTCAGTATTGTTCGTCGCTCGTGTTCTTCTTGGTCTTCACCTTTATATATCATTAAAAAAAAAAAGCAGTGGTGGCTGGCGCCCATGTGGAGACTAGAGAAGACTCAGTGAAATAACCGAAGATGACCGCTACCCACTACACCACATCCAAGACCTCAATGCCAATCTTCGTGGATAAACAATCTTCTCCAAAACTGACCTAGTTCGTGGGTACAATCAGATACTTGTTGCAACAGAAGACATTCCCAAAAGGCAGTGATAACTCCCTTCGGCCTGTATGAGTTCTTAAAAATGCCCTTTGGCTTGAAAAACGCAGCCCAAGCCTTTCAGCAGCTCATGGATGGTGTCTTACAAGGATTGAATTGCTGTTTAGTGTACCTGGATGATATACTTATTGCAAGTGCAACCCCAGAGCAGCATGAGACAGACTTACGTACCATTTTCAGTTTACTGGACATGAATGGCCTGGTCGTTAACATCAAGAAATGTATCTTTAGTCAATCATCATTGAATTTTCTGGGGCATTTAGTCTCAGCAGCTGGAATTGAGCCTCTGCCAGAGAAAGTTCGAGCAATTACAGACCTTCCTACGCCTATTGAACGATTTCTTGGAATGATGAACTTCTACCATAGATTTCTCCCAGGAATCGCCAAGCACATTTTACCACTGACCGAGGCCACAAAGTGCAAATCCCCAAAACTCATCTGGACAGCTGAATGTCAAGCTGCCTTTCAGGAAGCCAAATCTGTACTGATTTCTGCTGTCATGCTGCACCACCCGGACCCACAAGCGGAAACAAAACTTTCCGTAGATGCATCAGATTCAGCCATAGGAGCTAAGTTGTCACAACGCCATCAAGACATATGGAGACCCATCGCATTCTTTTCAAGGAAACGGACACCTACCCAGCGACGCTATTCCACTTTTGACCGTGAGTTGTTGGCCATCTACAGTGCAATTAAGCATTTTCGCTATTTTTTGGAGGGTGGTTCATTCGCTGTGTACACGGACCATAAGCCGCTGACTCATGCCCTCTCTAGTAACGCTGACAGATCACCACGACAAGAACGGCAGCTTTCTCACATTGCTGATTTTACTGCTGACATCAGACATATCAGTGGATCAGATAACATTGTACCTGATACACTTTCATGGGTCCCTGTTGCAGATTCAGTCTCAGAGCCATTGATTGCTTGTGCATCATCAGTTCCCACAGTGGATCTTGCACAACTGGTGGCAACACAACACAACGACCCCAAGGTCATAGACTTACGTGCCAAACCAGGGTCTCTACATCTCCAGGACGTCTCTCTGGATGGGATTCAAGTTCTGTGTGACGTTTCTACTGGCCGCCCGCCCGCGTCCAGTTGTGCCACTATCTTGGACAAAAACTGTCTTTGAGACATTACGCAAACTTTGCCACCCTGGACCAAAACCTACCCTCCGTGCCATCTCAGCCCGTTACGTCTGGCCTAATCTCAAGAAAGATGTGAGGAACATGGTCCGGGCCTGCCACTTATGCCAGGCAAGCAAAATCGGCCGTCACACCAAAGCACCATTCTTGCCTTTTGAACCTCCAGACAGACGTTTTGGTGATATACACGTGGACATTGTTGGACCTCTTCCCCCATCAAAAGGTTGCGCTTACCTGCTCACCATCGTGGACAGATTCATTAGATGGCCAGAGGCCATTCCCCTCCCCAATGCAGAAGCTCTCGCCTGTGCCAAAGCATTGCTACGAATTTGGATTGCACAACTTGGAGTTCCAGACACTATCACCTCAGACCAAGGCCGTCAATTTGTCAGTACACTCTGGGGTGAACTCCATGTGGTACTTAGTGTTATTCCCAAAAATACCACAGCTTACCATCCCCAGGAGAATGGAATTGTGGAGAAGTTTCACCGCAGTCTGAAAGCTGCTCTCAAAATCCGTCTCAACGGACCATGCTGGATGGATGAACTGCCAGTGGTGTTACTTGGTATCCGGTCAACGTGGAAAGAGGACCTGGACGCAGCTCCTGTTCTTCTCACCTACTGCACAAATGTCAGAGCACCTGGTGATTTTCTCCCACCTCCATCTGCAGAAAAACTGGTTCCTAACAAAGCTTCTGTCTAGAGCTCCAAGACAACTTAAGGAAACTGGCTCCTCCACCCCCTGCACATCACGGATCACCGACTCCATATGTTCCCAGCAATTTACAGTTTGCCAGCCAAGTCTACGTTCGCCATGACTCCCACAAAGGACCTTTAGTGAGGTCCTGTGATGGACCAATTCCTGTGCTGGCTCGCTCGGAGAAGTATTTTGACCTCATGAAGAATGGAACGACAATCCGAGTTTCCTTTGATAGACTAAAACCAGCCTACTCCTACCATTCCGAGACACTCCCTTCGCCACCAGTTGTGTCTGACACTTCTCACCGTTCCTGCATTCCTGATTTGATAGGCTACGACAGTGTTCCGCAGTCTGATTATAAGACTCAGGTCGAACCATCACGTACCAAGGATACAGCAAATGCACCAGTTGAGGCCCAGCCAGAAGAATATCCTTTGTTATCTGACACTTCTGCACCCACAGTTAAAACACGCTCAGGTAGACTGGTGCAGAAGCCGACTAAATATAGAACAATTTACAGGCTTTGTCAGTTCTGAATGCACACTTACCTGATGTGCACATTGGCCTGTTTGATCTTGACATTTCAATGACTTTCCTGTGCTCATAGGCCTATTCTGATCTTGACAAACTGTACATCTTAATACTATTTATTGATCATTTCTGATTTTATTTTAGTTTCCTTGCATTGCGACGTTCTGGGGGGAGCCCTGTAGCATTACAATAATATCTGCATAACGTCTCATGTCATTTAGTTACGTTTCCGATTTTTAGAATTTATTGAACCGGAAGCCGTCCCTCAATCTGAGTTGACTTGACAATGTCGCCAAAGATGTTTTAACTGTAAAGTAAACAAACTAAAAAATACTCATATATCTCTTGTGTGCGGCTTCAATAGAAACACCAACACGAAAGGTAGGCTTGGTGTGGATCTCTCGTGAAGACCACCCAATGATTCCTATAAAACGATGGGTGAACGTCAGTGTTTTACATAGATCTGTCCATTTTTATATCATATTTCTATTTGATCAAATAAACACTAACATATGGTATGTAATTATAACGATTCACATGTACAGTATAATTATTTTACCGTGATCTGATTTCTATGTCGTGAAACTCCCCAAACGCCTCCCTCCCCTACACCCTCCCCTACATCCTCCCCTTTCCCCATCCATACCATACCAACATTCACACTCCTGTCTCTTTTCTCTAAATTAATGTAAAATTAGGTTTGACCATCAGATTCATTGCCGAAGTAATGACGATCCGAAAAACAAAACAGAACAAGTCTAGCAAAGTGGCGGGCTAATCTTTCAGATGTATGTGTGTGTGTGAGTTGAGTGTTTATGGGCGTGTGTGTGTGTGTGTGTGTGTGTGTGTGTGTGTGTGTGTGTGTGTGTGTGTGTGTGTGTGTGTGTGCGCGCACGCGCGCACGCTTGGTTGTGTGTGTGTGCGCGCGCGCTTGGTTGTGTGTGCGCGCGCGCGAAGGTGCACACACGGATATGCTTAAATCTTACGCATTCCTGTTTGTCTAAACTGCCTTACACCTTAATGGACAATAAACAGTCAAAATGTCCTAAAGTGTATCTCTTTATGCATCGACCCTTCTTCATAATTTTCATTCTCGTTCGTCCTTTCTTCCTACCCAGTGCACACCCTTGATACCTACCTGCAGGCAGTTGAAAAGAGCGTAGAGATATTTGAGGATGCGATCCACCATGGTGATAGAAATGATGGCAAAGGACCAGCACACCGTGATCAGAATGATCTGAATCCACAGTCCCTTCATCTGAATCCTGGTTGATAACATGGACATTTGATATATATGCGCTCATAAGTGTCATCAATTATCATAAATACATTTTTTTAGAGAAAGAGAAGGTAATAATAAAGTCGAAATGTTTGGCATTATCAGCTGAGTACCATGGCAAAGCAACTGCAAACTGCAAACGAATCAATCGTCTGTCATACATTGGCAAAGATGTGAAGTTAAACAAATAAATACAATTGATAAAATATTCCTCCCATACAGCTCACTGACATCACTACACTGACCGTTGTGTATTGAGCCAATAAAAATGTAAAGGTTGTCTGACACCACTGAAGTCGTCACGGAGTAAGGGTTTTTTGTTGTTGTTGTTGTTGTTTTAATTTTTTTATGATCATCGCACCCAGGGAGATTATCTATGCGCTCAACTTTTTTTTTCATCCCATTTTTCACGTCACTGAAGCTGTCATACTTTTTTTTAACAAATGCGATGATAATGATGTCGATGAGGATGATAATCATGATGCTATGGAGTTCCATCTAGGATTGAGACTGCGTGACAGGGCTGTACTCAACGCTTACTATCATAATATATCCTGACGTCAACCAGGCCTGAGAGATACAGACACCTGTGGTGCTGGTCAGAAGGTTTGAGCAACACCTTCAATGACGCATCCATGAAGTGGATGAGACTCAACTGTGCGGTCCCAGTCTTCCCAATGAGCTCATAGCACGCCCAACTCTGGGAGGGAGCCGGTCAGAGCCGAAAAATCCCACAATGCTTTTTGAATGGACTAATGGGGATTCGAACCCACGACCTTCCAGTCAGTAGTCTGTTGCGTTAGCCACTACACCAACGTCGACTGGTCGTATCGGAGTAAGTTATCGTTGGCATCAAATATTCTGAGCGTGTGTTATGAGGGAGGGGGTGGGGCGAGGCAAGATTATCAAGGCGCTTCGGTGCGCATTTTTTTTTTTTTTGCGCTCGTAGCCTTCCTTTCCCCAACCCTGAACAGGACCAGGCAGTCATTCTTTCCTGAACAGGCTGAAGACTCTACAAATTTTTTTCAGCAAAGCTAACTCGAGACCGTACAGTTAGATTGGAAGGCGGGAGTTCAGCCCCTACACCAAGCAGTAAAATACGTGATTTGTATTTCGACATTCAAATGGAAGATTGTGGGGAAGGGATTGGGGTGAGAAAGAAGGAGAAATAAAAGGAATAAAGTGTTACATTTCAAAAAAGAGAAACTCAATGTGAAAGTGCGAATGCCGATAAAAGAAGTGTGACGTCAAAATGTGTCTGTCGATGCAGCTACTCTCTGCTGTTCGCTCTTGAAGATTAGTTTGTGATTCACTCGATAATGAATCGAGAATATTTGTTTTGGTTTATGCTAACACTGAAAATATATGTTTAAGTTTGCTTTCGCTGTATAGAAATATGTAAAATCCTTTGGAACAATTTAGGAATGACAAGAAAAACGTAGAACACCTTAGATCTTTCGAGAATGTTCCGGAAATCGTAAACAAATTTAAGATGTACAATGATTGGCTAGAACTAGCCTATGTCCACGGGAGATCTACGCCTGGAAAAAAAAGCAGGACGAAGCTTCAGTATTCCTCGTCACATTGAAGACGATATTGTGGACAAGGTGATCCAGGCTGCTAAGTCTGGGTTCCCCCTCACCAAGAGACAGTTCCTGGCAAAGGTAGGCCTTTTGGCCCTGCGACTGAACTTAAACACCCAGTTCAAAAACAATATCCCCTCGGAAGAATACTGGCGTTCTCTGAAAAAACGACGGCCGGATCTTACCATCTGTAGCCCAGAAACGTGCCGGACAAACAGGATGAGAGGGATGAACCCAACCCTAGTCAGCAACTGCTTCAGTGATTTAGAACTGTTCATGGCTGCTCATGACTTCGAGTCCAAACCGGAAGCTGTGTGGAATGCTGATGAAACAGGAATTCAGTTTTCACCAGTGGCAGCCAAGGTGATCACCCAAAAGGGATCGAAACAGCTACTGGCCAGGACTGCCAATTCCCGGGATAGCGTCACTACCCTCGTGTGCATCAGCGCTAGCGGCAGAGCCATGCCTCCTCTGTTTGTAGTTAAGGGGAAAACTTTCAGGTCCGTTCAGTCTTTCGCCACCCATGACGCTCCTGAGGGGTCAGTGTGGACGTACCAGCAAAATGCTTGGATGGAGAATGCCATCGGACTTGAATGGTTCAAGAACGTTTTCCTCAAGAACTGTGACCCAGCTCGTCCACAAGTGCTAATCATGGATTCACATGGAAGCCATGAAGTACTTGAACTTTTGGAACTTGCCCGGCAAGAAGACATCCACATCATGGCCCTTCCTCCACACACGACCCATTTCCTACAGCCTCTGGACAGAGTCGTATTTGTGCCATTCAAAAAAGCCTACAAACGCCACTGCACGGATTTCAGGTCCGTTCAGTCTTTCGCTCCTGAGGGGTCAGTGTGGACGTACCAGCAAAATGCTTGGATGGAGAATGCCATCGGACTTGAATGGCCCATCCAAACAATACAATCAACAAAATCACATGGTCTGGCATCCTGCAGCAAGTGTGGGAAGAAGTCTTGACACCCGAACTGCTACAAAAAGCCTTCCAAGCAACAGGGATTCTCCCTGTTGACAGGAATAGAATACCTACCAAGGCGTTTGCGCCGTCTGCCGTCCTGGACAGAGCTGAACCAGAGACTGATCCACAGCCACCTGTAAGACAGGAACCTGATCACAGTGACATGCCAGACGCTGAAGCAGCTGTTGCAGAGCAGCCAGTACCAGATCCTCTGGCTGGGGATCAATAGGCGACTCTCACAGACCAGGAAGAGGTCCTGAGCGAGTTCCTCTTAGAAAACTCAGCGGATGATCTCGTCACCTTACCAATCACAGTGAAGAGGTTGCAGGGTTGCAAGGACTTCAGATTGAAGTTGAAGGTGGCGATCCAATCCTCCTCGATTTGAATGGCATTGGTGATCAACCATTTGTCAGCCTGAGCCCAGGGCCTTCTCATCAGCCTGAAGTGGAGAACATTTTTGCCCCCAAATCGGCAACGAAGTGTGCAGTCAGCAACAAGTCTCGCTGTGTGGCCAATCATCATCGACTCCTGATCAGTCATGAGGTTTTTCAAACAAAAGTCGCACAAAAAGAAGAGAAGGAGAGGAAAGAGAGAGAAAAGCAACTGAGGAAAGACAGAGCTGAAGAAAGAAAAAGACTGAGAGCCGCAAAGATCACCTCTGTGTCAACAGTTCAGCCCTAAACAGTTTCAGTTTGCAGACGCTGGTTTTGTTATATTTTAATGTTATATTGCTTTATTATGTTCAAAATAAGTTTTTCTCCAAGACTGACCTCAGCAAAGAGTACTGGCAAATCCCCATACCTTAAGATGATGTTCCCAAGACTGCTTTTGTAACTCCATATTAATGCCATTTGGCATGAAAAACTCACGGGCAACACTGAAACGAGGCATGAGGAAACTATTGGGTGACGTGAAAGATGTGATATTCTACTGGGACGACATTTTTAAAAGTGGACTGAACATTTAGAAATCCTCTGAGAGCTTTTCAAACAATTGACAGCAGCCAACTTGACTGCTAGACCCAGCAAGTGTATTATTGGTGCCGATGATGTTGACTTCATTGGACATCGCCTCCAGGAAGGAGTGAAAGGGGTTCTTGAGGACAACGTCAAGAAGATTGTGGAAGCACCTCGTCCCCAGACCAAGAAGCAGCTGAGATCCTTTCTTGGTTTGGTGGGGTTTTACAGGGAGTACATGTCCCACTTAGCAACTGTGACAGCACCACTGTCAGACCTTCTTCGCAAGGGATTTCCCAACCAGCTGGAGTGGAGAGCAGCACAAGATCAGGCCTTCGGCACCGTCAAGGAGTTCCTGTCAAGAGAGCCAGTGCTACAATTACCTGATCCTTCAAAGACTGTCGTGCTTAGTGCTGACGCCTCTGACGATGGTATTGGTGCAGTGCTCATGCAAGAACATGAAGGGAAGTTGTTTCCTGTTTCCATAGAGAAAGAGTGCCTTGCCATCGTGTGGGCTGTGCGTAAGTTCGAAATGTTCCTCCAAGGGGTTCACTTTATCTTGCACACTGACCATAAACCTTTATCGCTTTTAAACTCTGCCAAATTTGCCAATAACAGAGTTATGCGATGGGCAATGTACCTTAAGAACTTTAATATGAAGGTGGAATATGTGAAAGGTACAGACAACCATGCTGCAGACTTTCTCAGCAGAATGTGATGCAAATGGACTGAGATAGATGTTTGGACAGAAACAAATTGTATGTTGGTTTTCCCGTATTAGATTGGTTCCCTTTTTTTTTTTTTTTGAATGTAAAGAATTTTGAGAAATTTAGTGAAATTTCTTTAAGAGGGGGGGGGGGGGGGTGGGGGTGGGGTTATGTTACATTTCAAAAAAGAGAAACTCAATGTGAAAGTGCGAATGCCGATTAAAGAAGTGTGACGTGTCTGTCGATTCAGCTACTCTCTGCTGTTCGCTCTTGAAGATTAGTTTGTGATTCACTCAATAATGAATCGAGAATATTTGTTCTGGTTTATGCTAACACTGAAAATATATGTTTGTTTGCTTTCGCTGTATGGAAATATGTAGAATCCTTTGGAACAATTTAGAAATGACAAGAAAAACGTAGAACACCTTGGATCTTTCGAGAATGTTCCGGAAATCGTAAACAAATTTAAGGTGTACAATGACTGGCTACAACTACAGAATATTCTAGAAAGGGAAGGTTCGAGAATGCGGCTATGATTGGGTGAAAATCTAGGGAAAAGCCGAGAATATTTGGGAACTTTCCATCATGCTATAAATAAAGCGTGACTGTAGGACGAGAGAGAGAGAGAGCGATCTGAAGAATTAAAATGTAAGCCTGCTGTCAGAAATAAAGAAGTCGCTGTAGATTTGTGGAGTTGCTGCGTGTAGATTTGAGGGCTGAAGAATAATTCTGCAAACTATGAGTGGTGCATTGAATGTGTGAAGTATTTACCCAGTTCCTGTTATGTTTTCGTCGTTCTTCAAATAAAGGATCATTTTTGTTTAACCTGGACTGGTGTATTTTGTCTCTGAGAAGAACGATCAACTGCTAGATCTTCACGAACCTGCATAAACTGCAAGACACTGCCAGTCACCAACACCCTTTACATTGTGACATAAAGGAAGAAGAAATTCTTTTGTCTCAATTTGCAGATGATACAACACTATCTAGATGGAAGTGAAGAATCTTTTATACAGGCTATTTCCACTTTAAAGAAATTTACAAATATTTCAGGACTAAAAATAAATTATTAAGAAAAAAAAGCACAGAGAGAGAGAGAGCGAGAGAGAGAGAGATAGATAGATAGATAGATAGAGATTGAGAGAGAGAGAGAGAGAGAGAGAGAGAGAGAGAGAGAGAGAGAGAGAGAGAGAGAGAGAGAGAGAAAGAGGTAGTTTGGATAGGCAGTAAAACAAATTGCAAAGACAGATTCCTCAGAGATATGAATTTTTGTTGGGACCCAGATACCGATATCTTTACAGTTTTAAGAATAAGATTTTTAGCTGATACAAAACAAATAGTAGATATCAATTGTGAAAATAAAATAGAATAGATAAAAAAAAGAGGTGTAGGTATGGAACAAAACGCCAACTTAGCCCTTTAGGGAAAAATACAGTCATTAAGACCCTCATTATTTCCAAACACACTCACTTATTCATTTATCTGCAGGATCTTACAGCAATATTCATGACTGAAGCTAAGAGATTGCTGTTTTACTTCTTATGGGGCGGAAATGTAAACGAAATTAAAAAGACAATTATCTATAAAACATATGACGAAGGGGGAATAAATAAGTTTAATGTTAATACTTTTTAGCCTCTTTAAAACTTACGTGGTTGAGAAAGCTTGATAACAAAGAAACAAATATTATTCAATTCTTATTGAATATTTACCTAGAACTTGACAATTTACAGTGCTTTGGGGTGAACATACAAGTACATTGATGACTAGAATAAAGAATCCATTCTGGAAAGATGTTCTCAGACACTACAAAAACTGGTATAATAAATGTTCTTCTGCTTGTGATGATTTTTTGTCAGAATGTGTATTTTATAGTCTGAATATAACATGAGGGGAACAGATAGTATATTTAAGAGAGTGGGTTGAGAATGGTATTACAAAAATACAACACAGCTAACTGTAGTGGTGATCTCTATAATTTTTACGAATTTAAGAACAGATGTCCTTTACTGAGAACAATGTTCCTGTTATACGAAGGAATTATATCGGCGATAAATCGATACCAAGATAAAATACTGAAAAATAGTACATCTTGTAAAAGAACATCACTGAAAACAAATACTCAAAAAAAGTAATAAACTGTGCAGACAGCATTAAACAAATATGCTAATCAATCAACTGCGGTAGGGAAATGGAATGAGCTCTATGATGACTTACATTGGGAAGATATTTTCAAAAACGCGAAGAGAATAACTAATGATACACAGCTGAGATGATAATAGTGTAAACCTCGATATCTGAGCCCTCATGGGGATGGGGATGTGAGGCTGGGTTTTTGGGTTTTAGGTCATGACGTCATGAGGTTAGCGGGTTTACCAGGTCAGTGAGTCATCTCATACCCCACGGAGTTTGGATTGCTCCTAGGTCACCAGGGTACTAGGTTAGCGGGTTTACCAGGGTACTGGGTTACGAGTTTGTTTGTTTTTACAGAAACTGGAACTATTAGAACAATTTACAGAAAATATGGAACAGTATCACAGAAGTAAGTGGAATGATAATGGTTATTGCATAACCCCATGAAACTGTCACCCGTGTATTTGGTTTTGAAACAGGAACTATAAGAACACTTTTTTTTTTTTTTAAGATGAACGAACTAGAATATACTCATAATTATTGCTTGTGGTACCATAACAATGTCAGGATTTTCTCTTAGGTAAAATGACCTAGAGTGTACATGTATAATTTTCATCAATAAAAATGCCAAACACACACATGAAATTGTAGTAGGAGCGTCAATGCTCCTTTCTCTAGTGTAGATTAAATGTACGATAGCTCCGGGGTCCGTTTGTCAAAGCGAACACATTTGAGGTTATTTGAACAGAGAGAAGGGTTTCGTGCTTATTGCACTACCCTCTCTCTCTCTCGCTTTGAATTTATTTACCTTTTTTTTTAACCAGGACTACCCTCTCTCTCTCGCTTTGAATTTATATCTATATTTACCTTTCTTTTAACCAAGACTTTAGAAAAGCGTTCTTGCCAGGTGGTCTTTAAGGGATGGGACCTGGGAAATCAATCTATCTCTCTAGTGGTTTATACCAAACCAGCCGGGCAATGCCCTGCTCGTCACGATTTTGAACTGCCTTGGGATCTTTTAGCGTGTGCAACCAGAGGGCACACGGATCTGAATCGTTTTTTGTTTTGTTTTGTTTGTTGTTGTTGTTGTTGTTGTTGTTGTTTGTCTCCTTTTGAAGGAGTAGCGTTTAGTTTTGTTTTGTTTTTCTTTTTTTTTGTCAAACTGAGGAGAAAAGTCGAGGCCTCTACGAAGAGCGAACCCTGGAACCAGGAGTTTAGTTATTGGTAGGCGAACGCCTGAACCATTCCGCCACTATGCCTCTCAAACACATCCCATCTCTGCTTTTGGCCAAGTCACAGAGTTGGGAAATGAATAGGGTAGCTTATGAGGAGAGGAATATAAGGGAGGTGATGTTAAAAAAATTAAACAGAGGTGGATCCAAGATGCGCTCACCCTTTTACCTGTATTATTGCAGGACCTACAGGAAGTGGAAAAACAATGTTTGTTGAAAAGTTTTTAGAACAGATATCTGTCATGATGTACCCTACTCCGGAAGAAATAATTTGGTGTTACGGGGAATGGCAGACAAGATACAAGGAGTTGAAAAACGTAAAACTGATGGAAGGGTTTCCCAAAATAGACGAATGGGAAGGAAAAAAAGACGTTTGGTGATTATTGATGATTTGATGAATGAAACGGATGAAAGAGTAACAAAACTGTTTACTTAAGGAAGTCATCACAGAAACGTAAGCATGATATTTATTGTACAGAATTTGTTTTTTTTAAGAATAAAGAGATGAGGACGATCTCATTAAACAGTCATTATTTAGTGTTAATCAAGAACCCGAGGGACGCGTCTAAGATAACGCATTTGGCGAAACAGACGTATCCAGGCAAGATCAAGTATATTCAAGAGGCTTCTAAACACGCTACATCTCAACCTTACGGTTATTTACTCGTAGATCTGCGACAGAATACACCGGATCATCTACGTTTGAAAACGGATATTTTTTCTCCAGAAAAACAAGTGGTTTACGTACAGAAATAAAAGACATGTCCGCCAGAGTTAAGAGAAATCTACCCATCTTAAAAATGTTATGTTGCGGTACACCGGCTGTGACGAAAGCGATCTTGAAAGACGCTTCGCCGGATCTTGTGAAAGCCTTGTGTGAGTGTTCTTTAAACCTTTGACGGCTCATCAGAAAAAGAAACTCTGTTCACACAAACGTTTGTTACGCGAATTGTCTATATAAAAAAAAAAAAAAAATAAAAAAAACGTCTTTGAAACGCCGTAAGAAAATTCTTCATAAAGGAGGATTTTTAGGAGCTCTTCTTAAACCTGTTTTGGGGATCTTGGGAGGTCTACTGTAATGGAGTATACTAAGAAGATGATGTTGGTAGACCCTCATATATTAGAAGAAAAGACGTCACCAGCTTCGAACACCACAGCGGAAAACCTAAAAAAAAAAAAAAAATAGCAACATGAGTGATGTATTGAATTCTGAAGGAGAGAGCGATTATGACAAAGTCCAAAATTTGAATCAGATGCTGTTTCGGTTTTTAAAGAGGTTTGAATAGTATAACAACCAATCGTTGGGGTATGTAAAGATGGCAACGCCACCAGCACAAGAAAAAAAAATCCAATGAAAAAGAAAAACAAGACGATCTCGTGACGCAGGAAGTGTTAAACAGTGTTCCGAAATCTATGAAGAAAAAGGCAGAAATGATACTGCGTCACATCAAACAGAACACGGACCTGTCTTGGGACAGTTGAGGGGAGGTGACTTACCAAGGACAAACGCTGAGACGTTCAAACTTCGTAGATTTGATAGCCTAAATGATGTATTTAGAAAACGTCAACAACAAAAAAACCAAACAAAAAAACCAGCGGGTTGGGAAACCTTCGCTCAGGCTTTTAAACGGATGAACCTATTTCAAGATCTGATCGGCAATCCGGATCATCGAAGTTTAATCTGTGGAGAAGAAGAAGAGAAAAAAGAAGAACCGGATCGGAAAACAAGAAAGAAAACAAAAGACAAATCAAGAATGGGAAGGGTTTTAGAGAGTCAATTTTACAACCCTGCGCATCCAACCGGGTTTGGAGGTGCGAGAAGACTTCCAAAATCAAAAAAAGTGAGTGGTTGAGTTTTCAAGACGCTTACACGCTACATAAACGGGTCTTGCGTCGTTTTCCGAGATGTAAGGTCGTCGTTGGTGGGATAGATCATCAATGGCAATGCGATCTGATCGATGTACAAACTTTACGAAAGCATAATGAGGGATATTCGTTTTTACTGACTTGTATCGACGTGTTAAGTAAATACGCGTGGGTGATGCCCTTAAAAAAGAAAACGGGAGTGGAATTCATCCAAGCGTTCGAGAAGATTTTGGCATGAGGTAGAAAACCCAGACGTATACAAACGGACAAAGGTTCCACAATTTTGAACAAGCAGTTTCAAATGTTTTTAAAAGACGAGGGTATCAACTTTTTTGTTACGGAGAACGATATCAAAGCTTCGATCGTCGAACGTTTTAATCGCACGCTGAAAGACAAGCTATGGCGATATTTTACCTACAAGAACACTCTAACCTACACGGACGTGTTGTCTCAGTTGGTGACCGGTTATAATCCCGCGTATCATCGCAGCATCAAGACGAAACCTGTAGACATGTGCACCACTAATCAAGAAGAAATATGGCAGAGACTATGGAGACAATGAAGAATATAAAAGACCCCGTCTGAAAGTAGGAGATACAGTGCGTATCAGCCAAAGCAGAAGAGTGTTTAAGAAAGGCTACCTACCATCGTGGACGGGGGAATTGTTTATCAGCAACAGAATCAAAAAGACGATTCCAGTGACTTATTTCTTAAAAGACGAAGCGGGAGACGAACTGAAAGGTTCGTTTTACGAACAAGAACTACAGAAAGTAGGGGGAAAAGACATCTATCGCATAGAAGCGGTGTTGAGGTCGAGAAAAGCAAAAAAGAAACAACGAGAATATTTTGTGAAGTGGTGGGGTTACCCTTCTTTGTTTAAATCTTGGGTTTCTGAGAAAGTTCTCGTGTCATGGAAGCTATTGAAGACGACGACGAAGAAGAAAAAGTAGTGAAACGATCTTCGGGCTTTTGGGATCTATTTGGCAAGCAACTCCCGCGTTCCGAGATCGTTTTTTTTTTTTTAGTCAGATGTTTCTTATTTACGTGGTGACAGCAGTGTCTCTATACACTTTATCTGGAGGACACGGACCAGATAACTTGTGGATCACTTTGCTGGGGAGCTGTTTGGAATACGTGCTTCCAACCCCGATGATTAAGAATCGACGCATCTAAAAAAAAAAAGGCCTTTTACCTGACTCTCCCAAGCAACAGTTCTTTAACTTTTTTCCCCCGACAACCACGCCAGTCGTTTTTTTTTTTTTACTAAGCTACCACAAGAGATTGATCTGAACAGTGAACGGGAAGTGGGCCTGGCTGAAATCCAGTTCACCAATAATTATCTCAACATCGGAGAAGATACGGTGTGGTTGGAATATACAACGCCGGATATACAATTCCAAAGTGAAGAGTTACGAATAGATCTCGCAAGACAATCTTCGGGTCACGCATTATGGGACATATCTACCACACATAGAGTCACGTTGAACAGCGGGTTATTTACGACAAACGAGGACTTTATTCGAGAACTAAATGACCAAGTTATGAACACACCATATTTCAGGGAAAAACCAAAAAGGAGAAAAGAGAACCTCTTACATTTACATACAACAACTCTTTGAAAAAAGCGAACATAATCATGACGGAAAATGGATTGAAACTGAAACTAAGCCCCGCTTTACAACGGATTTTAGGTTTTGATCATGACGAACTGTTGAAAGGAAAGAAAAAATGGATCCCTCACTACATAGTGGACATTAATCAGAGTTTTAAGAGTATTTTTGTGTACTGCGATCTAGTGAGCCCAAGACCCGTGGGGGACACGATGGCACCGCTGTTATGAACATTACCAGCCTTACATCAGCAAAAGACGGAGGTGTTTCATCAAATTTTTATCAAACCCCACTACATCCCTGTCAACAGTTCTTAGTTTAGTTCAGTGGAAATCCTTTTAAGTACAGACAGGAGAAACGCTGTAATTTTCTAGCGGACATACTGTGGTCACGCAGCATCTTAGACGTAGACGTATAGCCTACTTATAAAAAAAACATGGTACGTCAGTCGCCTTTTCATTCGAACTGTAGATTATATGATGAGTATTACTGCAATCAAGCTGGAAGCGGGATTCCTATTTTTGTAGGAAGGAGAAATTACAGAGGACGAGGTCTAGGAAATTTTGTTGGTTGGAATTGGTCGCATGGTACTACCTCTTATCAAAAGTGGAGGAAAGACGTGGTTGAAAGAAGGCGTTCGTTCGGAACTGAACGTCACTAACAACATATTATCTGGACATAACGTGAAATCGGCGTTACAGAAACGCGTGCAAGAAAGTGGACAAAGATTGTTGAATCATGCGGTGGGAACCTTGACTATAGACCATCACCCCCTAAGAAACGAAAAAAAAAAACAAACCGCCAGAAAGCGAGATATCTTCGGATAATGGCTCTTTTTCATCATCAGTCTTGCGAAACGGTGCAGTCTGGTTTGGATTTGTTTTCTGTTCCTCCAAAGCAGACGTCGATAGAACAAGGGCAGTTTACAGAAATATACCCCATAGCTTCCGTGACTCCAGGCGTCCATATAGAATTTGCGGTCAGCGGAGCAACCTCCGAGTATCTAGATTTAAGCAACAGGTAACTATACGTTCAAACCAAAGTGACAAAAGCGAATGGAACCAATTTAGACCCGGACCAGAATGTCAGCCCCGTCAACAACTTTTTGCACAGTTTGTTTTCTCAGGTAGACCTCTCTTTAAACGGTGTCTTAGTCACCAACTCGGAGAACACGTACCCGTACCGTGCCATGTTGGAGACGTTGCTCAACCACAGCAGGGAAACCCAGAAACGATGTCATCTTCGGACAGCTTTGTTTATCCCAGACACAGAAGGAGATGCTAATGAAGGACTGGTAAAATGCAGAGAAGCAGCCTATCAAAGCGGGCACATAGACATGATAGGAAGATTGCATACTGACCTGACGAATCAAGAACGGTTTATGATAAACGGGGTGGATATCAAAGTGAGACTGATCCCGTCAAAGAACAGTTTTTGCCTCATCGCCCACGGAGCAGCTCCGGATTATCGGGTGGTTACCACGCACGCGTCGCTGTTTGTCAGAAAAACCAAGCTAAATCCTGCAGTATCTCTAGCTCACACGAAAGCCTTAGAAAAAAAAAGCACAGCTAAATACGCTATAAAGAGAGTCGTCATCAAACATTTTTCTATCCCCACAGGAAACCTGAGCGCCGTACGAGACAACCTGTTTTTGAGTCAGACCCCTAACAAGATCGCTGTGACTTTGGCGGACAGTGCAGCTGTGAACGGCCATTACAACAGGAACCCCTTCAACTTTAAACATCATAATTTGAACTTTTTGGGGATTACTCTACATGGAAAGCACATCATCATCATCATCAGGTGCCCTGCCGCATGGCGTTGGCGATCATGGACTTCCATCTGTCTCTATCTCTTGTTGCCCCAAGCATCTCGTCCATCCTCCTCGTCTTCAGCCACTCCGCAAGTCCGTCTAGCATTTTGTCTCTGGGTCTACCTGGTGCTCTCTTTCCCTCCAGCTTTCCCGTTGTGACCAGGTGCTCCAAATCCCCCTTCCTCATAAAATGGCCTATAAATGTTGCCTGTCTTTTCGTAATCTTCCTTATGAGTGATCTACTTGTGTCTGCCTCCATCAAGACTGTCTCGTTTGTTTTCTTTGCTTTCCATGCTTCTTAGAAACCGCATCTCTGCTGCCTCAATCTTGTTCTGGCTTTGCTTGTTGACTGTCTACGCCTCACATCCGTACAACAGTATTGGTTCTATATAACATTCAAAGACTCTCTTCCTGATGTTAACTGATAGGCATTTGTTGGTAAGAATGCTTGTCATCTTTTTGAATGCTGTTTTGTCTTGGCCGATTCTGCCGGCTATTTCCGATGTGCATATGCCGTCTGATGAAATGCCCGTGCCCAGGTATTTGAACTTATTAACCTGTGTCAAGGTTGTGCAATTTGCTGTTATTTTGCATGAGGGGATTTCATGTTTTTTACTGATCACCATGACTTCAGTCTTCCTGCTGTTTAGTTCCAACCCCTTACCTTTGCTTTCTATTTCTAGTATATTCACAAGGTTTTGTAGGTCCCTTTCATTTTCTGCAATTAGCACGGTGTCATCTGCATATCGAATGTTGTTTATCATTTTTCCTCCAACCTTTATTCCAGGGTCTTCTTCTAGGTTTCTCATGATGTTTTCGCTGTAAAGTGAAAACAGATCTGATGACAAAACACAACCCTGTCTGACTCCTCTTTTGATGTTTTGGAAAGAGCTTATATTATTTTCTATTCTCATTGCAGCTGTTTGTTCCCAGTACATATTTCTGATTATTCGTAGATTTTTTTCCCTCAACATTGAGTCTCTCCAGTTGGCTGATCAATTCTTCATGTCGTACCCGATCGAAAGCCTTGGTATAGTCAACAAAGCGTAAATGCAAGTCCTTATTCATCTCAATTGACCTCTCTATGATAGTTCTTGGGATGTATGTGGCATTAATAGTTCCTTTCCCTTCCACAAATACACACTGTTCTTCTGCTATTTCTCCTTTGATTCTATTCCTTGATCTCATTATGATTACTCTTAACAGGATTTTTGTTACATGACTCATTAAACTGATTGTGCGATGGATTTCGCATTCTATAGCCCCTGTCTTCTTTGGAAGTGCAATGAAAATTTATTTTAACATATCTTTGGGGAATTTTCCAGTGTCGTAAATTTCATTTAGGAGGACTGTTATTTTTTCTATGCCAAACTCCTCTAGGGCTTCAATCATCTCTGTAGAAATTTGTTGTCTGGTCCTGGGGCTTTTCCTGGTTTCATCTTTTTCAGTGCTGCTCTAACTTCATCTCTCATTAAGGGTGGTCCTTCAAAGTTCTTTTTTATAATGTGTTCTTCGTTTCTGTCATCCTCAAAAATGTCTTTAATGTACTCTCCCCATCTGTCCAATATTTTGTCTTTTTCCATGATAAGCGCGTCATCTTTCGATTTCAAGCAACCAGTTGATGGAAAGCATGTGCCGGCAAAACCTCTGACACCCAATTTCGGTGGAAACCAACTCGCTCGGTCCTACCTGACCACTTTGCAGGGTGCGGGTCTCCTTGACAAGGATGCTGGCGGCGGTTTTTCTTTATCGGACTTTCGTGGGGGCTACGCCATTTGAGTCCCAGCCTGGTAGACGGAGATCAGTTTGAACTTGTGAAATTGGGAGCTCTTCGTCTAGAGTTAACATTCAACCACCCCCTCAACCAACCTGTAATGGTGATGGTTTACGGAGAGATGGACGCCATGATCGAAATTGACAAAGCTCGTCAGGCATTGACTGATTTCACCGTGTGATGAATACCCACGATATTGTAACTCTGGTAACCACTAACCCGCAAACCCGGCGGGTGTTTAGAGGCGTCTACCCTAGAAATCAACTCCCTACTCTAGTGTACCCTGAAGACAAAAAAGCGCTTTTATCATCAATACCGACTCGAGCGACGGACCGGGTGAACATTGGGTAGCGGTTTGGTTTGATGGGTTTGGTCGAGCGGAATATTTTGATAGTTTTGGTCTACCACCAAGGCACAGAGATATAGAAACATTTATCGTTAATAACAGTAGAACTTACCGGTATAACCAGTGTTTATTACAAAACCTGACCAGCTCAGCCTGCGGACTATACGTAGTGTATTTTGTGTTAATGAAAAGTAAGGGCGTTTCTTTGCGGAGATCATTATCTCCTTTTCAAACGCATAATCTATGGGTTAATGATAATCGAGTGCGGTTGTTAGTCCAGCGTTTAAAATAAGATTTTTTTTGATTGGTTGATAGGGGTAAGTATAAAAAGAAGGGTACATCTTAAACGCGGTTTATTTACACCATGGGATCACCGAAGAGAACGTTGTATCCGTTAGGAGGTTCTATGTTTGCCACAGTCAAACTTTGGCGTGGTGTCGTGCGTATCTATATTACACATTATAAACCACCGACAAACACCAAAGGTGGCCGGCTCGTCTCTTCTAGAAAACCACTTACATTGACATGGAAGCAGTTTGAAAAACTGATCAAGATGAAGGAAAAAATATGAGCTGATGTTCGAGAGAAACAACCTCAACACTACGCTGCCCCCTCTGAAATCGTGAAAAAAAAAAAGAATTCCTCCCTTCGTTCAACAGCATCAAGAGAGTCCCGAATGTACGACATATTACAGCGACACAACGTTGTCTGACTACGTACCTCCCTGTGAGATCGTGGAAGAAAGTATTTCTCCTCACTGCCTTCAACAACAACAACAATAGTCCCGAATGTGCAACATATTACAGTGAAACATTGGTGTCTGATATTTAATCTACAATAGAGAAAGGAGCATTTAACTCTCCCATTACAATTTGGTGCGTGTGTTTGGCATTTTTGTTGATCAAAATTATACAAGTTCACTTGAGGTCATTGACCATAGAAAAAATATTGGGTGTGTTGTGTTTTCGAGCAATAATTATGAGTTTGTTAATCTTTAAAAAAAAAAGTGCTGACATTGTGATTATTTGATATTCTTCACACGTTTTTTTCGAGCAATGATTATGAGTACATTTGAGGTCATTGACCATAAAATGTTGTTTTGGAAAAGTATGATATATCCTTAACCTGGTTATTTTGTTTGTTTGTTTGTTTGTTTGTTTTTTGTTTGTTTTGTTTTGTTTTTTGTTTGTTTGTTTGTTTTTTCCGAGCAATAATTATGAGTATAATTTTAGTTCGTTGATCTTTAAAAAAAAAAAGTGCTGATTCATTGTGATTAGTTGATATTCTTGACACGTTTTTTTTTTGTTTTTTGTTTTTTCGAGCAATAATTATGAGTATACTTGAGGTCAATGACCATAAAAAATATTAGTGTTTTAGATTGTGAGATTATTAGCCTTACTCATCTCGAAAAAATGTTGTTTTGGAAAAACCTCGACCATCGAGAAATAATTATGAGTATATTTTTAGGTCGTTAAGGTTTTTCAGACATTATGTAGTAAGCATACCCATTGACAGTTGTATAACCTTAAGAAAACGCTGAATCATGCTGACTGGATAATCTATTTTAAGAACACATGATAATATAATAATAACCACATTACAACTAGGAAAGGGTATAAAAGTAGAGTCACATCCCGACTCGTTACCATTTTTTTTTTTTGCGACTGATTTAAACATCTTCTTGATACATTTCGCTGCTGCCTACGTTTCTTCTTGGACGCCTTTATTTCTAACTTAAAAGTCAAATCACTACTCACATCAAAGATTTGAGTTTTGAAAAAAAAACTATTTCCTACAGAAAAAAAGGAATTTGTTTAAATGAAGAAAAACTCGACGCTATGATTGAGGTTGTAGACAAAATTAAAAAAAAGTAGAGAAATCTCCGAAAAAAAACTAACCAGACGAGATTGAGTTTATACCACAGTTAACAATGTGTAAAACTCTGTGTTTTTCTTCTTCTTTTTATTTTTATTTTATTGCATTGTGTATAGGATAGTTGGTTGGTTGCTTGGTTTTAACTTGTATAGATATACATGTATATATAGTTTTGCATTTTTGACTCGAATAAGAATGATTTTTTTTAAATCATTGTATGACTTTTTATTATCATTTTAGCTTGTGTACGTGAGCAGAGAGAGAGAGAGAGAGAGAGAGAGAAAAGACATTAGTATGCAACTGCGACATTTTGTGAACATATAATTTTATATGAACGTGTACTGTACGATGTCGGTATAATTCATTAGAAGTCCATGCACCGTATTACTGTATATATATATATATATATATATATATATATATATATATATATATATCTGTATCTGTCAAATAAACTACAAAATATACAAAAAAATGTGTGTGTAATGTGTGTGTGTGAGAGTGTGCGCGCACGCTGTGTCCATTTATACCATTATTGTGTGTGTGTGTGTGTGGTGTACGTGTGTGTGAGTGCGCGTGCATGTGCGGTGTGTGTGCGTATGTGTGTGTGTGTGTGTGTGTGTGTGCGCGCGCGCGGTGCGTGTAAGTATGTATGTGAAGGTGTGTATGTCTGTGTATGTGTATTGTTATGTGTACGTGTGTATGTGTGTGTGTGTGCGCGCGTAAGTATGCATGTGAAGGTGTGCGTGTCTGTGAATGTGTGTGTCTGTGTGTTGTTATGTGTACGTGTGTATGTGCTTTTCATAATTTGATTTTTGTTGTTGTTGTTTTTTATTACAGATGGCTGGAGTCAAAAAACATAATAACGTACACGTTGGCGTGTGCACAAAACCACCTACAACTACTACAGAAAACGATACCACCTGTTCTTATTGTGGGAAAATATTTACAAACAAAGATAATAAAATCAGACATATCAAAGAAAAAACACTGAAAATGTTCTTCATCGATCCACAATGCAACAAAGGCTTCGTGAGGAAGGAACATTTGACATGACATTTGAAAACCCACGCCGGAACAAAACAGACAACCAACGACAAAAGATATTTTCCTTCACCCCCAAACAGATGAAGTGATACGTAAAAAACATAATGTACACGTTCAAAAACAGATTCAGTGCTCTGGAAGACGTTGGTGACAGTGAGGAACAATGGACAAGGTTGAGAAAAATTCGATAAATGAAGCTTGTGAAGAAATCCCTAAGGCAGATAGAAAAGCAAAAAAGAGTTGGATGATTAATGAAATTCTGGGCTTGATGGAGGAAAGGAGGAGGGCAAAGAGAAACGAGGAGATATACAGGAAGATAAACAAAGAAATCAGGTATAGGTGCAATGAAGCTAAGGAAGCTTGGCTGAACACAAAATACAAAAAGATAGAAAACCGACACAAAATGGATCCTCAGGGTATGTACAGACGAATTAAAGAAATTGTCCACAGGAAAAATACATGCACATCAACTGGTTGCTTAAAATACTGGACAGATGGGGAGAGTACATTAAAGACATTTTTGAGGATGACAGACACGAAGAACACATTATAAAAAAGAACTTTGAAGGACCACCCATAATGAAAGATGAAGTTAGAGCAGCACTGAAAAAGATGAAACCAGGAAAAGCCCCAGGACCAGACAACATTACTACAGAGATGATTGAAGCCCTGGAGGAATTTGGCATAGAAAAAATAACAGTCCTCCTAAATGAAATTTACGGCACTGGAAAAATCCCCAAAGATATGTCAAAATAAATTTTCATTGCACTTCCAAAGAAGACAGGGGCTATAGAATGCGAACTCCATCGCACAATCAGTTTGATGAGTCATGTAACAAAAATCCTGTTAAGAATAATCATGATGAGGACAAGGAACAGAATCAAAGGAGAAATAGCAGAAGAACAGTATGGATTTGTGGAAGGGAAAGGAACTATTAATATCATAAACATCCTAAGAACTATCATAGAGAGGTCAACTGAGATGAATAAGGATTTGTATCTATGCTTTGTTGACTATACCAAGACTTTCGATCGGGTACGACATGAAGAATTGATCAACCAACTGGAGAGACTCAATGTTGATGGAAAAGGTCTACGAAAAATCAGGAATATGTACTGGGAACAAACAGCTGAAATGAGAATAGAAAACAATATAAGCTCTTTCCAAAACATCAAAAGAAGAATCAGACAGGGTTGTGTTTTGTCACCAGATCTGTTTTCACTTACCAGCGAAAACATCATGAGAAACCTAGAAGAAGATCCTGGATTAAAGGTTGGAGGGAAAATGATAAACAACATTCGATATGCAGATGACACCGTGCTAATTGCAGAAAATGAAAGGGACCTACAAAACCTAGAAATAGAAAGCAAAGGTAAGGGGTTGGAACTAAACAGCAGGAAGACTGAAGTCATGGTGATCAGTAAAAATCATGAAATCCCCTCATGCAAAATAACAGCAAATTGCACAACCTTGACACAGGTTAATAAGTTCAAATACCTGGGCACGGACATTTCGTCAGACGGCAGATGCACATCGGAAATAGCCGGCAGAATCGGCTAAGACAAAACAGCATTCAAAAAGATGACAAGCATTCTTACTAACAAATGCCTATCAATTAATAACATCAGGAAGAGAGTCTTTGAATGTTATATACAACCAATACTGTTGTACGGATGTGAGGCGTAGACAGTCAACAAGCAAAGCCAGAACAAGATTGAGGCAGCCGAGATGTGGTTTCTAAGAAGAATGTTGAGAGTTCTATGGACAGCAAAGAAAACAAACGAGACAGTCTTGATGGAGGCAGACACAAGTAGATCACTCATAAGGAAGATTACGAAAAGACAGGCAACATTTATAGGCCATTTTATGAGGAAGGGGGATTTGGAGCACCTGGTCACAACGGGAAAGCTGGAGGGAGAGAGAGCACCAGGTACACCCAGGGAGAAAATGCTAAACGGACTTGCGGAGTGGCTGAAGACGAGGAGGGTGGACGAGATGCTTGGGGCAACAAGAGATAGAGACAGATGGAAGTCCATGATCGCCAACGCCATGCGGCAGGGCACCTAATGATGATGATGATGACCCCCAAACAAACGGAGATTGGACACAGATGCTCCAGAAAAAGATCTGTTATGTCCTCCTCCGCCAAACAAACGGAGATTGGTCAAAGATGAAAAATGGGAAGAAGAGCTGTTGGAGCATTTGCCCCCAAATATTAAAGACATGTATAAGAAACATTGGGACAGTATCAAAACTCATTCTCGAAAAGGAAAAGTGCAGAGTGTTCACACACACTTTTGGGAACATAAACACGATACCCCTCAATGGCAAACTTTTCTCTTAGACATGTTTCGCGAACAGACAAAACGTTTCAAGATTAATTTCTCCCATTTCTTTCTCTTGAACGGGAAAAAAACAACCAATTGTCTTTCTTTCACGCCTCTCATCGACCAAACCTGATCAATTCCAAATAAGATTTTTTTCTTTCTTTCGCAGACGAGTTAAATGATCAAGACGTTCATGGGCAAGTACAAAAAGAACGACCTGACTCTTCTTATTCCGTGCAGAATATTATGTCAACTGCCTTCTATATCAACCCTTTACCAGATTTTCCCATCAGTTGCGCGTCTGCTGTTGAACTGCCAGATTTCATTCAAAATAACGCTTTTTTGCATACTGTCCAGAGAGATGAAAACCATGCACACCCTTGTACAGATAATTTCTGCTTTTTTCGTTGTTTAGCCTTACACCCAGGCGCTTCTCGTCAATCTCTCCAAACACCGACTAAAGCTCTCTGTCAAGAATGGGCAGGTCACCCTCCTCTTCCTCATTTTCCCGGTGTCACTCTCTTGGACTTAGATTCCATAGAAACCAAGTTTCAAATCAACGTGAATGTCTTCGAGTTTGACACCGCTCAGTCACCCCCTCTGTCTCACTCCCCTTCGACGCAGCGACTACAAACATTCAGACACTCTCAGACTCTTGCACCACAATTATCATTTCATGCACATCATAGACATCAACAAGTTTGTACACGCTTTAGTTTGTCCCAAATGCGGTAAACTTTATTCTACAACATATAGGTTAAATGAACATATAAACGCTTGTCAGGGGAGTCACCCAAAAGAAATCTATGTAGGTGGAGTGCATAACCCCCTGAAATCCGTCTTGCAAGAACTCAATCAGTATGGAATTTCGGTCGATAAAAATTTCATCTTTCTGTACAGAGCTACTTTTGACTTTGAAGTTTTTTTTTGAGACTGACGAGTTGCCTCAGAAGAAACATTCTAATTCAAACACTACCTTTACCGCTAGACACGTACCTCTATCTGTCTCTATGGCTTCTAACGTTCCTGGGTTTGAAGAGCCTCTTTGTTTCGAAACCCCCAATCGCTCGTTGATACCATGCTCAATTACTTTGAAAACGCTATCTCAAAGAACATTTTCAAGATAAGTTTTCAGAGTTAGATGCTTTGCAGGTTGACTCAGTCAACACGCAGCATATCCCAGTAAAAGTTCTCCAAGACAAACTAGAAAACTACCTGCACGAACTTCCCTTGGTGGGGTTTAATTCATCCAACTACGATTTGAATGTAGTCAAATTCTATCTCGTTCAACGGCTCGTGTCTGACAGTGATGATGATGATGATGATGATGATGAAAAGAACGCTGTAAATTTTGTAATAAAACTAAACAACCAGTACATGTGTATCGCTACACAAAAACTGAAATTTTTAGACATTGTCAATTTTATGGCGCCCGGGTTTTCATACTCAAAACACCTGAAAGCTTTCGATGTCGCGGAAGAAAAGGGACAGTTTTGTTATGAATATATCACCAGTCTAGACAAACTAAGAGAAATGTCTCTCCCACCCCACAGCGCTTTTCACAGCTCGCTCAAAAACGCCAACATTACGGAAGAAGAATACAGACAATGTCAAACGGTGTGGACAGAACGTAACATGACCTCTCTCAAAGATTTCTTGGTTTGGTATAACAACAAAGGGTCCTTTCCTCCAGGCTCCACAAACCCAGATCGACATGTATTCTTCTCTCAACATAGACCTTTTAAAAGATGGTACTTCCGTTCCGGGCGTCACTCTGAAATACCTGTTTCAGACACTTCCTTCTGACGTTTACTTTTCTCTGTGTGACTCCAAACGACAAGACATCCACAGACTGATGCGAGACAACATCGTAGGCGGCCCGTCTATTATTTTTCACCGGTACCACGAAAAAGATAAAACCTTCATTCGTGATAATCCGTCCAAACCTGTCAAATTCATTCAAGGATATGACGCCAACGCCCTTTACCTGTATTGCCTCATGCAAGACATGCCCATTGAACATCCTATCATCCGTAAAAGGGAGACAGGGTTCCGACCCGAATACACAGACAAATAAGGACAACAGGCGAGAGAGTGGCTTGAATGGGTGGCGCATACAAACAACGCATCTATCCATCACAAATTTAACGGAAAAGAACATTCTTTAGGCCGTCGACATATTCGTGTAGTTAGGTGGGAAGCAGATACCCATACTGCGTATCAATTTCACGGATGTTTGTTTCATGGTCACGATTGTCATATCCGGCGGAAAAACCATCAGTCCGGTCAATGGTAAATCATTGCAAGAACTCAGAGATAAAACTCGCGCAATCACCGAATACTTGAGAGAAAAAGTAGAAGTGACTGTGGTTGAAATGTATGAGTGTGAATGGCAACGACAAAAACAAGAATCCAAACATAAGACAGTTTATTCAGACGCGTTTT
The DNA here is from genome assembly GCA_030674185.1 of Monoplex corrugatus. NCBI lineage: Eukaryota > Metazoa > Mollusca > Gastropoda > Littorinimorpha > Ranellidae > Monoplex > Monoplex corrugatus. Next base: position 64,001,888 of record CM060306.1, on the reverse strand, counting down.
CCCGACTCACATTATCGTTTCCAAACCCCCATCACGGAGCAATCTGTCCTGGAAGCCGTTCAAACTAACTCGATGTTTGGTTTGGTTGAGTGTGACATTGAGGTGCATGATCATTTAAAAGACTATTTCGGCAAATTACAACTGGTGTTCAAAAATGTGTCTCACTCTCTCGCGATGATATCGGACCCCATACGCGCGAGTATGCTGAAACTCACAAACTCCTAACCCAAACCACGCCGCAGTTTAATTGGTAGTTACTTCGGGGAAAAAATCTTGCTAGCAATACCTCTGTTAAAATTGTACATCGATCACGGACTGCACGCCTCTAACGTCTCACTCGTGATAGAATATACACCCAAGGTTTCAAACAATTCGGAGAAAATGTGTCTAAATCACGCCGACAAGGCGACGCTGATCCGACAAAATCGATACTCGCTGACACGTTCAAATTGTTAGGAAATTCTGCCTATGGCAAAACATTGACTAATGTTGCCAAACATCGTGACATTCGATATGTATCTACCACTCGAGCACCTACTCTCATCAAAGATCCGCGGTTTCAAAACCTTACAGGACTCGGTAGTGACACTGTGGAAGTAGAAATGAACAAAAAAATATTCGTTGGTCTACGTCTCCCATTGCAGATTGGGTATTTCGTTTATCAGTATGCCAAACTGCGGATCCTCGAATTTTACTACGATTTTCTTGATAAATACGTATCGAGGGTCAATTTTCAAGTGCTCGAAATGGATACCGACTCTCCTTACATGGCTATCAGTCGCGATCACTTAGAAGATGCGGTTCGCCCAGACTTGCGTCCACAATTTTCTTCCGAATAAGCGCGATGGTTTCCGGGACAGGCTTGTGACACACACGCGGCCGATTACCAGCGTACACGTATAACGCAACAAGCATGGAACTCTTCTCTCCGTTCAAATTGTCTTGAACGCGTTCACTTTGACAAACGGACCCCGGGACTTTTCAAAACCGAATACACGGGTGACAGTTTCGTGGGATTATGCTCTACACCTACTT
>CM060306.1:63958353-63995853 GCA_030674185.1 Monoplex corrugatus | reverse complement strand
AGAGAGAGAGAGAGAGAGAGAGAGAGAGAGAGAGAGAGAGAGAGAGAAATAAACAGAAAGAGGTGCAGACAGACACACCACTCTTGTCGCGTGTGTGTGTGTGTGTGTGTGTGTGTGTGTGTGTGTGTGTGGTGTGTGTGTGTGTGTGTGTGTGTGTGTGGTGTGTGTGTGTGTGTGTGTGTGTGTGTGTGTGATTCCGTGTATGTGTTTTAAGTGTGTGTGTGGGTGTGTGTGCGAGCGAGTGTATGTGTTTATCTGCACATGTGTAAGTGTGTGATGTGTGTGTGTGTGTGTGTGTGTGTGTGTGTGTGTGTGTGTGTGTGTGTGTGTGTGTGTGTGTGTGTGTGTGTGTGTGTGTGTGTGTGAGTGTGTGTGTGTGTGTATGTGTGTGTGAGTAGATGCATTAGCACAAACAATTCTTTTTTACATTCAGCCTTCGTGCATACAGGATCTCATCATCATCATCATCATCATCAAGTGCCCTGCAGCATGGCGATGGCGATCATGGCCCTCCAAACGAATCTATCCCCTGTCGCTGCAAGTACATCCCCAACCCTCTCTGTGCTCAGCCACCCTGCAAGTCCATCCAGTATTTTCTCCCTTGGTCTACTCGGTGCTCTCTTTCCCTCCAGCTTTCCCGGTGTGACCAGGTGCTCTAATTCCCTTTCCTTATAAAACAGCCTATAAATGTTGCTTGTCTTTTCCAAATCTTCTTTAACAATGATCTTGTTGTGTCTGCCTCCTTCAAGACTGTCTTGTTTGTTTTCTTTGCTGTCCATGGAATTCTCAACATTCTTCTTAGAAATCACATTTCAGTTGCCTCAATTTTGTTCTGACTTTGCGTGTTGACTGTCCACACCTCACAACCGTACAACAATATCGGTTCTTTACAACACCAAAGAACTCTCTTCCTGGTATTAATTGATAGGCACTTGTTGGTAAGAACGATTTTCATTTTCTTGAATGCTGTTTTGTCTTGGGCTGATTCTGCTGGCTATTTCAGATGTGCATCTGCCGTAAAGTGAGATGACATTTCCCAGATATTTAAACTTATCAACCTGTCTTGAAGTTGTGCCATTTGCTGTTATTTTGCATGACGGGATTTTTTAACTGATTACCATGACTTCAGTCTTCTTGCTGTATAGCACCAGCCTTTTATTTTTGCTTTCGATTTCTATTATTTTCACAAGGATTTGTGGGTCTTTTTCATTTTCTACAATTAGCACGGTGTCATCTGCGTAACGAGTGCTATTTATCATTCATTCTCCAACCTTTATCCCAGGGCATTCTTCTACGTTTCTCATGATGGTTTTTGCTGTAAAGTGAAAACAAAATGTGGTAACACGACACAACCCTGCCTGAACCCTATTTTGATATTTTGGAAAGAGGTTACATCGCTTTCGATTCTCATTGCTGCTGTTTGTTCCCAATATTAATTTCTGTTTATTATTTGATCTTTTCCATAAATATTTAGCCTTTGTATTTGGTAGATCAATTCTTCGTGTCTCACCTCATCAAAACCTTGGTGTAATCAACAATGCATAAGCATAACTCTTTATTCAACTCGACTAACCTCTCTTTGATAGTTCTTAGGATGTATATGGTATAAATAGTTCCTTTCCCTTCCACAAATCCACACTGCTCTTCTGCTATTTCTCTTTTGATTCTGTTTCTTGTCCTCATCATGATTATTCTTAATAGGATTTTTGTTACATGACTTATCAAGCCGATTGTACGATGGAGTTCGCATTCTATAGCCCTGCTTTCTTTGGAAGTGCATTGACATCTCTTCGGGAATTTTCCCGTTGTAATAAGTTTCATTTAGGAAGACTGTTATTTTTTCGAAAACCAAATTCTTCTAGGGCATCAATCATTTCTGTAGTATTGCCTGGTCCTGGGGCCTTTACTGGTTTCATCTTTTTCAATGCTGCTCTAACTTCATCTTTCATTATGGGTGGTTCTTCAACGTTCTTCCTTATAATGTGTTCTTCGTTTCTATTATCGTTGAAAAGGTCTTTGATGTATTCTCCCTCTCCCTCTAATATTTTGCTTTTTCCATGATAAGCGTACCATCTTCCGATTTTAAGCAGCAACCAGTTGATGTGCATGTCTTTATCCTGTGGACAATTTCTTCAATATTTCTGTACATACTTTGAGGATCTGTTTTGTGTCTGTCTTCTGTTTCTTTGCACTTTGTTTTTAGCGAAGCTTCCTTAGTTTCATTGCAACTATTCCTGATTTCCCTGTTTATCCTCTTGTATTCTTCCTCCTTTCCCCATGCCTTCCTCCGTTCTTCCATCAAGCCTACAATTTCTTTTGTCATCCAGTTTTTTGTTTTGTTTTATTTTATTTTGTTTTGTTTTGTTTTTTGTTTGTTTGTTTGTTTGTTTGTTTGTTTGTTTTTGCTTTTCTTTCAACTCTAGGGATTCCTTCACAAGCTTCATTTATCGAGTTTCTCAACTCTGTCCATCGTTTTTCACCGTCACCAACGTACTCCAGAGCACCAAATTTGTTTTGAAGATGTACGTTAATATTTTTACGGGTCGCTTCATCTGTGTTTAAGAGTCCAAGATATAGTTTGATGTTATTTTGGTCTGTTTTCTTTTGTTTAGTTTTAGCCTATGTGTTTCCGTTACAGGATTGTGGTCGCAGTTGCAGTGTGCACCTGGCAGTGTTTTTGCTATCAGTAAAGAATTTCTAAATCTTCTCACCCCTTTTATTTTGTGTGCTAAGGCCATGAGGTGTAACTCTATCCTCCGCTCTCTTCTCTCCCACTTCAGCATTAAAATCTCCCATTAGTATTGTAACCCTTAACCGTCTCCAATACTTCATTGAAGTTTTCAATTTCTTCTCGAGCACTTGCGCATGTTGGTGCATATAATTTGGTGACGTTGATATCAAATGGCTTGCCATATACATTGTAACTTAATTAGCAAAACTCAGTCTGACACAGCACAGTATCCCTTAATTGATTTTGATTTGTCCTTTTCTATCATGATGCCTACTCCTCTTTCGTGTTTTTCCACCAGAATACATTATTGTATGCTTGCCTGATGTTATCATGCCTGCCCCCTTCCATCTCACTTCCCCTATTCCTAAAATATTGGCACTTACTCTCAACCTGCATACCTGACCTGTGGTGTTCCACAAGGATCTGTCCTTGGCCCTGTTCTTTTCACTCTTTCACCTCCCCCTGTCCACCATCATCACTTCCACTCTATAAAACACCACTTCTATGCTGATGACACCCAACTTCAAGACAGTGACTCACCTGACAATGTTCAGCGCCTCTTGATTCGCACTACTGACTGTTACTCGGACATTAAGAACTGGATGACATACAATAAACTTCAGCTTAACGACGACAAGATAGAAGCTATCCTCATTGGCACCCGTCAGAAACTTTCTCAGTTGCCTCCTCTTTCTCTCCCATTATGTCACACATCAGTCCCAATTTCTGATTCAGCTAAGAACCTTGGCGTCTACCTTGACTTTACTCTCTCCATGAACAACTTTGTTTCTCAAATTGCTAGGTCGTGCTACTATCACCACCATCATGCAAGCCTGATCAGTAAGTATCTTTTTGTCGAAACAACTGCAAAACTCGTTCTCTCCTTCATAATGTCTCGCATTGACTATTGCAATTCACTCCTGTCTGGTCTTCCTGCCTCCACCATTCACATCCTACAGCGCATTCAAAACAATGCTGCACGCCTTGTACTCAAAAAGAAAAAAGCTTACCATACTTCCCCTCTCCTGGCACAACTTCACTGGCTCCCTGTATCAAAGCGCATACAGTACAAAGTAGACACCATCTGCTACAAAAGCCTCGATAACGCAGCTCCCGATTACCTGTCAAGCTTACTTGAAATCTATGTTCCCTCACGTACCCTCCGCTCTGCCTCCGATCCTCTCACTTTTCGCTCCACGCACTAAGCTCAATACCTATGGTCCACGAGCCTTCTCTGTTTCTGGTTCACTCTCCTGGAACAAACTTCCTCTCTCAGTCCGTCAGCAACCTACTTTTGTCTCCTTGAAGTCCGCTCTCAAAACTCACCTTTTCTCCTCTGCATAAAATCCTGACCTCACTCAACCCCCACTGCAGCCTGTCTCCACTCCGTGTGGAATCACATTGTAATTTACATTTGTATATAATATGTTTTCTATAATTTTCCATTGCTTTTCTTCTTTTTCTCATTTATAACCATGTGTGTGTGTGTGTGTGTGTGTGTGTGTGTGTGTGTGTGTGTGTGTGTGTGTGTGTGTGTGTGTGTGTGTGTGTGTGTGTGTGTGTGTGTGTGTGTGTGTGTGCATGTGTGCGTATGTGTATGTTCAGCGCTGAGATTTGATTTATATCAAGATTTTGCGCTATATAAATATTGTAATTATTATTATGATTGTTATGTTAAGCTTTTCCTTCTCCATCTTGACTTTTTCCAATTTTCCCCTTTGCTGCAATGTCCTCACATTTCACATTACAATTTTGATGTTTTTTAATTTGATCGCAATAGCTTGCCGACGGTCGGGTGTCAGCTGCGCAGCATGACAGTCCTTACCGGAAGAAGGTGCTCCATAGGAGCCCCTATTTACGTCGTTATCATCCTTTTTCGCGTTTTAACTGGCCATGACAAACCTGGGAATATAAAATGGTGGTTTCCCGTTGCCTTCCATCGGTTTTTGTATGAACTCTCCGCTAGCCTTTGTCGTTCCCACGACCAACCTACAAGGCAGCAGGAGTGATTTTCTGTCAGGATTCACCCCCTTGGCCTTTCCCGACATAACCACAAGGCAGTGGAAGATCTACATGACTCAAAATGTATGCTAACAATAAGAAAATATCAAAAGAATAACAGTAGTATTAAACATTTTTACCAAGCAAAAAATGTCCTGAAAAAGAGAACAAGGACAATATAGATTTCAGACTAAAACACTAAGGTTAACAGAAAAATTAAACAAATGTCATATGTATATAGCCTATTAAATAACATCAACAAACTGTTTACGAAGGTTATTACAAACAGGATCGCGAACACACTCGAGGAGAACCAACGAAGAGAACAAGCCGGCTTCCGAAAGATCTATTCGACACAAGACCATTTACATGTTGTCAACCAGGTCATCGAGAAATGTACAGAACATACATGTAAAATCCCTCTATTCGTGGGTTTAGTCGATTACACTAATGCCTTTGATTCCGCAGAGATCCCCGGCGTCATCGATTCCATCCAGAAACAGGGAGTAGACCCAGTTTACGTCAACGTTCTCCAGCACATCTACAAAAACGCTAGGTCATACGTCCGTCTCCACAAAGACTCAGAGTCGTTCCGTCTCTGTCGAGGTGTAAGACAAGGAGACACCAGTTCTCCAAAGCTATTCACGGCAGTGATGGAAAAATGCCTTCTGGAAACTAAACTGGGATAATCAAGGAATCAGAATAGACGGCGAATACCTGAGCCATCTCAGATTCGCAGACGATGTCATAATCTTTGCTGACAGCAAAGGACATCTAAGTCGAATGCTTGTAGAACTGAACGAAACTAGCTTAAAAATTGGATTGAGCATGAACATGACGAAAACTAAAATCATGTGCAACGACCATGTGGAAGACAAAAACGAAACGATCATAACTGACAGCCACACAAAAGAAGAGGTCGACCACTATGTCTACGTTTGTCAGTATACATCGACCGACTCAGCCTCTAAGGAACAAGAGATCAGACGTCGCATTACGCTCGGATGGCAAGCATTGGGTAAAGCAAGCGCCATCTTTACAAATAAAGATATGTCGATTGTATGAAACCGCCGAGTGTACGACGAGTTCATAACGCCCACTATGACATATGGATCCGAAACATGGAACCTGACGAAACGTCAGCTCCTAAAACTGCGAACCATGCAAAGGGCCCACGAACGAATCATGATGGGAATCATCTGGAAGGACCGGCAAAACGGCGGCATGCATAAGAGGAAAACGAAGATATAATAGACACAGTTTGTGAAAGAAAATGGAACTGGGCTGGTCATGTTATTAGGAGATCTGACAACAGATGGACCACCAAAGTGACGCACTGGATCCCTCGAAACCAAAAAAGGAAGAGAGGTCGCCAGAGGACCAGAGGACGAGACAATCTAGAAAAGTTCGACAAACAATGGACCAGAACAGCAGTTAACCGGCACGCAGACAGGCCGGCAGACAGACAAAGAGACAGGGAAAGAGACAGTCAGTTAGATAGCGACAGATAGCCAGACAGAGACAGGGAAAGAGACAGTCAATTAGATAGCGACAGATAGCCAGACAGAGACATCGAGATAGAGAGAGAGAGAGAGAGAGAGAGAGGGGGGGGGGGGGCAGACAGATATGGTAGGAAATAAGAAAAATAAACGAAGAAAAGTGGGAATAAAAGACAAAGAAGAAGAAAGGGGGAGGGGAGGAGAACAGAAACAAAACCATATAGAGGTATAAAAGGCAAAGAAGACCAGTGACTATTACTACATACATGTCTGTGGCATAGTAGTTGTCAGCTGTTCCAACAAATGCTCCCACCAGAACTGCAGGAAACACTGGAACAGAGTAGTAATAAAATAACACGTTTTAGTCATTAGCCAAAATTTTGAAATCTGTTGTATGTACCATATTCCCTTTACACCACAACCTGTATGTTTCACAAGTCGGTAATACAGAATAGCCAAATACAGCATAAAACAAAACATTGACGCCGTTTTAACGATCTCCTTTTTTCCAAAGAATTGAAACACCCACCCGCACGTACAAGCTCTCTCTCTCTCTCTCTCTCTCTCTCTCTCTCTCACACACACACACACACACACACACACACACACACACACACACACACACACACACACACACACAAACACACACACACACTCAGAGATACTAACACCAAAGTGAACACTAAAACGGACATGCGCACGCACACATACACACATGCAGAGACACACATCATCATCATCAACATAAACCATTTATTTCATTGAAAGGTTAATGTGAAAGTTGTACTGAAAACACACACACACACACACGGGCGCGCGCGCGCGCACACACACACACACACAGATACTAACACCAACATGAACACTAAAACAGACATGCGCGCGCGCACATACACACATTCAGAGACACACATCATCATCAACATAAACCATTTATTTCATTGAAAGGTTAATGTGAAAGTTGTACTGAGAACACACACACACACACACACACACACACACACACACACACACACACACATACACACACACACACGCCTCTGCCTGGAGCAAAGCCACCAGCTTGATTGTACTTCTTGACCACAAAAGGCTATTGTCAGTAAAATCTCTCTGTCTCTGTCACTCTCCCTCTCTCTCTCTCTCAAATACATGCACACACATAACGTACACAAAGATATTCACGTATGTGCGCATACTCATGCGCGAACGTGTGCGCAAACTTACCGTATATTATATTTGAAAAGCGTGATTTCTCAAAACTGTTCTTTCTGTGCGCGCGAATATTACGTCATAAATGCCATTAAATTTTACGTCACACACTGCTAGGCCTTCAGACATTAATTAACTTTGTTTCTAAGGCTTATAAAAAACGAGTCGTTGATTTTTTTTTTACTTTTCTTTGTTTCTGACATACAGTCATGAAAATACAAATGGCTTTGAATATCAATCAGATGATGTTGAAATTGATATTTGATTTAGTGACCCATGCATGGTTACAATCTGCTGGAAAATATGGGTGCAGTGATATAAAGTATACATCTCAACAATGTTGTCGCTGTGACCTTGAAATTGACACAAGGGCATTCAAACATTGGCGTTCAACAGTCTCGCTCATGGCACTACTAAAACCCTAAAAATCGATTTTTCTTGTTTCATTCTTTAACGGTGATGTTGCTATTCACACGAATTCATTATGACCAGCAAAGTAAATGAATTCAATGATATGGTTTGGCCATTTCCGTTATAACAGCTTTGATTGTTTATGCATGTACAATGACAATACGGAAAATCTAATTTGTTAAATCAAAAACAGTTGAGAAAAATCGAATAGATGTTTTTGCTTCCCATAAGAAGACCCAGATCATGTACTTCTCAAGGTTACAGCAACCTTGAAGAAACTTCAGTTGAAACAAAATTGACGCATCAAGGACAGTGGTAGACGGTGAATGCAGATTTAAAATTTTTTTTTTCAAGTTTCTGAGAAAGAGCTGTTCACATACTTTTCTCAAAAAGTGCTTATTTCAGGCACTTTTTGGTCTGACTGACCTTTACGTTGGGGTAATATCTTCTAAACTGTCACTTCACGAGTCCTCAAGCTGGTATCTTTCTGAGCTCGAGTGTATGCCTTGAATATGGTCTCAATGATCTGACGAGAGACAGTACCTGCTGATATGGAGAACTTATCAATGGAATCAGGGGTCTGATTGTGACTGTTTAAGAGAGGTCCCTCGAAATCTGAGTTTTGGCCAGAGAGCAAGAAAGAAACCCGAGTATGACTGAACCGTCTCTACGAAAGCTGATGTTTCACTCAGCCCCGCTAAGGGCATACATCACGTTGTGGCTCTTGCTAGTTGCCAGCGCACGAGAGAAGGCAGTCTTCAAAGTAAGATTGAAGGGAGTGTTAGCGATGGGCTCAAATGAAAGTTTCCTTAGGAAATCCAGCATCAGGAAAAGATCCTGCTGAGTAGGCCTCCTGTTGTTCCGAGCTCAACAACAGCCGCCCATCTAATCATGTCTCTAAGGAGGGGATCAGACTCAAAAGCGGGATTACCCAGCTGAGTGACAGAAGTACACATGGCTGACCGGTAAACTGCACAGAACTGGCAGACAGTTTCTTTTGTGAATGCAGGTGTGCCGGGAAGTTGGCTTACTATGGGCTGGTCCGTTTGGTGGGGGACATTTTGTGTTCCCTGCACCAATCTATCCACTTGATTAAATAGAAATCATACAGATTTTACGTTCCAAGCCTCTGCAGTCTTCAATTCCTCTGAAACGCCCTTAGCCAACAGGGCTGCTTGTTTATTTGCCGGAATCGATCTCGGATTCCATGCGGAGGTCGTTGAAATGATAGTTGACTCAAGATCAGAACAGCAACTCAAATGATTCGCTGCAGTGCGTGGCATAATTTGGCATAATTAATAACTATGACAGCGCAATCAAACGGAAACGAGAACGGGAGAGAACTAGGTCGAAGTGTGACTGGTAAAAAAAGTGTTTTCATAAGACACGAACAAAGGGGGTCAAAAATTTTGAACTGCTGTGACTTAGGGGTAAGTCACACGAAAGTGAGAGACAATACACCAAACAACATGAGACGAAAGGATGAAAAGCTAGACAAAGGAAAACAACCGGTGTCCGCTTCCCAGACGGTTGAATATGGAAGTGGAGGATATGCGCCAAATCAAGCGCTATAGGGACGGAAGAGGAATTGGAATGGAATCTTTATTTAATGTCTGTTCACAATAGTGATTTTAGACACACACACACACACACACACACACATACACACACATACACACACACACATACACACACACACACACACACACACACACACACACACACACACACACACACATACATAGGGAGAAAAAAAAAAGGTTGGGGGACGGGGATGGGAAGGAGTAGTGATAGTTTGAATGTAAGAAGGGGAACAATAACAATTAAGAATTCAGAACATTAAGTTAACAGTGTCAATTAATAACAGACAACAATTAATTAACTCTTCATAACAATTTGCCAACAGGGGATCTGAGAATCAGCTGGACTACCGAAATAATATCATTATTTTTGTTGTAAAGGATATCTCTAGAGTCAGTACATGAAAAATCGAGATTGTTATTTCTATACGTCGTAAGTAAAATAGGACATTCAAAGAGCAGATGGTGGACAGATAATGCTTTTGAACAAATACATACATTCTGTGTATATTTTGTTTTCCAAGAGTTAAGCCTTAGTTTGTATATCAAGGACGCTAGCTGTCTGGGGCAGTTAGGTATCAGGCTTTGGGTATTGGAAAAATTTGTATACAGTGAACATTCTAACACAAGAGGAAGAGGCTGATCGGCTAGCAGACAACAAGTGCCTGCCTGTACCTCTCAAAATAATGTTGTCAGACGCCAAAATTGTACAGCTGTCAGAGCAAACCTACTGTTCTGAGTTGGCATCAGTTTGACATAGTACAGTATATGAAGCCAGAAAGATCTTTTTTTTTCTTATTTCCTGAGATAGTGGCACACACAAAATATTTTTTTGCATCCAACCCTCGCCCAGTGAGGACGTATGTGATATAAATACATTAAAACAGGAAAAAAAAAACATCAAAATGATGGAACATCAGAATATCAAAAAGAGAGAGAAAGAGAGGAAGAAAGAGAGGGAGACAGAGAGAGAGAGAGAGACAGACAGACAGACAGACAGACACAAAGAGACAGACAGACAGACGCACAGGCACGCACACAGACACAAACACAGACAGAAGTGTTTCAAACGTAAGAATAATCACGGAAGTAAATGTTATTTAACAGCCTGGCCACTGACTTCAAGGTATCAAGCCTGATGACCGCAGAGAAAGACTAGTTGGTGGTCCAGAAAGACGGCAACTTTGGGACCTTTCTGGGGACATGTCAGACCTACCTAAACAGCAAAATAGGCTGTATATGCCTGACCACTTTCGTGCCTGTTCGCAGACCCTGTGGTTGTAGCAGAGCTACGTTGGGAGCTTCTGACTGCTTACTGACTGCATTACAGTAACGGGAGAAAAGCTGGCAGATGTGCGAGTTGGTAGCTGGGCAGGCTGCCCAAAAAGAAAGATGAAGGTTCAGAGTAAAGCAAGAGAGGGCTCTTTCATTCTGTCTTGGTCCTATAGCTAGGCTGGACCTGGTTGATGCGCGTTTGTGGCTGTGCCCAGGGGCTTGTCATCTCCCCACCTTGCCATCTGGTGCTTAACAAGGTAACTGAAGACTGGATCCGAATGGGTCATGTAGCTCATGCAGCCCATGAACAGCCCACGTTTGCTCGATGAAATGGCTGTTCTTAGGCGTCGGGAGATTGGGAGCTGAATGTGCTCTGGGTCCCATCCAGCACCCTCGGGTGTTTCTGGTTAACTTTGACTTGTGGCTTGGTCGCTGACTTCGGGGAATCAGGCGTGAAGAAGGACCTGTTGGTGGCCCAGAAAGACGGCAAAATTGGGATCCCTTTGGGTGCATGTCAGACCTAGCTGAAAAGCAAAATGGGCTGTGTGCAGGGTATCATGCCTGGTCATTTTCGCGGCAGTTCGAACACCCCCAGTGGTTGTCGTAAAGCAGCACTGGAAGCTTCCGATAACTGTCGAGACTACAATATGGGGAGAAGAGCTGGCAGCTGTGCGAGTTGGCGGCTCGGCGGGATGCCCAGTAGAGATATGAAGGTTCAAAGTAATGCAAGAGAGGGCTCTTCCATTATCTTTTGGTTCGACAGCTGGGCTGGATCTGGTTGGTGCACATACTGTGGTCATGTCCTGGGATTTGTCATTTTCTCACTTTGCCTTTGGGTGTGTGAACAAGGAAACTGATGACTGGGTCAGAATGGGCCATGTAGCTCATGCAGGGCATGGGAATCCCCCTTTGCTTGATGAAATGGCGTGGGAGCTTGGGTAGTGATTGTGTAGGAATGGTAAAGCACTGGTGCTCTCGGTCCCGTCCAGCGCCCTCGAGTGTTTATTGTTAATTTTGATTTGTGGCCTGGCCGCTGACTTCAGGGAATCAGGCCTGATGATCGCAGGGCGGCCCGAAAAGACAGCAACTTTGGGACACCTATAAAGACATGTCAGACCTAGCTGAAAAGCAAAACGGGCTGTGTCTAGAGTACCATGCCTGGCCACTTGTGCGGCTGTTCACAAACACCCCTCCTCTCAACCCTGGTTGTATAGTAAAGCAACATTGGGAGCTTCCGACTGCTAACTGTCGAGACTATAGTAAGGCTGGCCGCTCTGTGAGCTGGCGAGTGGCATCTTTGCTGGTGGGCTACCCAATAGAGAGATGAAGGCCCATAATAAAGCAAAAGACGGCTCTTCCATTCTGTCTCTTGCGCGTTGTGTGGCTAAGCCCCATGGTTTGTCATTTTCCCACCTTGCTGTTCGGTGTGTAAACAATGTAGCTGATTACTGAATCATGTGGGTCATGCAGTGCATGGACAGTCCCCCTTTGCTTGATGAAATAGGTGTCCTTTATCGTCGGGACCTTGGGAGGTGATTGTCTGGGAAATTGTGCGGCTTTGGTCGTCTGGATCCCATCCAGCAGCCTCGGGTGTTTTTGTTAACTTTGGAAATATATATACATATACATATATATACATATATATATATATATATATATATATATATATATATATATATATATATGTATATACATATATATATATGTATATACTTCCAAATATGTATATACATACAATATATATACATATATATAAATATGTATATGTATACATATGCATGTCAAAAGCCTGCTGTGATGCGTCTAGTGTGTTGGCTAGTGACTGCATGCTTGTCACCCCTCGCTTTCAGCCTGCACCGCTGGCTAAGCACTGCTGCTTGCAGCTATGCGAAAAGTAGAGCAGAATGCGTAAGTCTCTCTCTGTCAGTACATAGCCTCTCCATCAGCAAGCCCTACATTGTGCCTCCTCGTGGCGACATGAGGTAACTGAACACCTCACGGACTCAGGCTAAAACTCGAGGGACTCGGAGGAGGTCTGGCTCCCAGACGTGCGGTATGCAGGCCCACCGGCGTGTGGACATGTCCTGTTGCCCACGAACCAGACAGACCCCCAGCTATGCGTGAATAGCACCACTGCCTTGTGGTTATCTCGGGAGAGAATTAGGCTAAGGGAGTAAACTCTGAAAGAAAAATCACCCCTACTGCCGTCGTGGAAACGACAAAGGCTGGCGGAGAGTCCATACACAAACCGATGGAAGTCAACTGAAAACCACCATCGTATTTCCCAAGAAAACTCATGGTCAGCAAAAGCGAGAAAAATGAGGATAACGACGTAAATAGGGGCTCCTATGGAGCACCTTCGTCCAGTAGGGACCGTCATGCTGCGCAAGTGACACCAGATTGTCAGTAAGCTACTGCGATCAAACTTTAAAAAAATACAAAAATTGCAACATGGAATGTGAAGACATTGCTGCAAAAGAAAAAATTAGAAAATGTCACGATTGAGATGCAAGGCTTAACATAAATATTTTAGGACTGGGAAAAGTGAGATGGAAGGGGGCAGGTATGACAACATCAGGCGAGCATACAACAATATATTCTGGTGGAAACACAAATGAAAGAGGAGTAGGCATCACAATAGAAAGGGACACTTCAAAAGGCAGTTAAGGGTTACTGGTCTGTGTCAGACCGAGTTTTGCTGGTTGGATCGGATGGCAAGCTATTTGATATCAACATCATCCAGGTGTTTGATCCAACATCCGCAGGTACTCAGGACGAAATTGACAACTTCCATGAAGTGTAAGAGATGGCCAAGGATCAATGTAAATCACAGCAAGTTACAATAATAATGGGAGATTTTGATACTAAAGTAGGACAGGAGAGGGTGCAGGATATAGTTGGACCTCATGGCCTTGGTACACAAAATGAAAGGGGAGAGAAACTTGTGGAATGGGCACAGTTGAATGAGTTCATAGTAGGAAATACCTGGTTTAAGCAGCCTAACAGAAGAAAATGGACATGGAGATAATACCAAAAATCAAATTGACTACATCCTGATCAACAAAAGATTTAGAAATTCTCTGCTGGCAGCAAAAACACTACCAGGCGCAGACTGCAACAGTGACCACAATCCTGTATTGGGAATATTTAGGCTGAAATTAAGGAAAAGGAAACAGGCCAAAAGCAACATCAATTAAATCTTGGACTCTTAAAGACAAGATGAAGCGATACGTAAAAAATTCAAAGTACATGTTCAAAACAAACTCAGTGCTCAGTAAGACGTTGGTGACAGTGAGGAACAATGGACAAAGTTGAGAAATTCGATAAATGAAGCTTGTGAAGAAATCCTTAGAGTAGATAGAAAAGCAAAAAAGAACTGGATGACAAAAGAAATTCAAGGCTGCATGGAGGAAGGGAGAAAACCAAAGAGAAAGGAGAAAAGATACAGGAAGATAAGCAAAGAAAGCAAGAATAGGTGCAATGAACTGAGGAAGCTTGGCTGAAAACAAAATGCAAAGAAATAGAAGACCGACAAAAAACGGATCCTCAGGGTATGTACAGAAGAATTAATGAAATTTCCCAAAGGAAAAATACATGCACATCAACTGGTTGCTTAAAATCAAAAGATGGTACGCTTATCATGGAAAAAGACAAAATATTAGATAGATGGGGAGACTACATTAAATTAAAGACCTTTTTGAAGATGACAGAAACAAAGAACAAATTATAAGAAGGACAACCCATAATGAAAGATGAAGTTAGAGCAGCACTGAAAAAGATGAAACCAGGAAAAGCCCAGGACCAGACAATATTACTACAGAAATAATTGAAGCCCTGGAGGAATTTGGTATTGAAAAAATAACAGTCCTCCTAAATGGGATTTATGACACTGGAAAAATCCCCAAAGATATGTCAAAATCAATTTTCATTGCACTTCCAAAGACAACAAAGGCCATAGAATCTGAACTCCATTGTACAATCACCTTGATGAGTCATGTAACAAAATCCTATTAAGAATAATCATGATGAAGACACAGAACAGAATCGAAAGAGAAATAGCAGAAGAACAGTGTGGATTTGTGGAAGGGAAAGGAGCTGTTAATGCCATATACATCCTAAGAACTCTCATAGAGAGGTCAATCGAGTTGAGTAAGGATTTATATTTATGCTTTGTTGATGATACCGAGGCTTTCGATCTGGTAAGACTCGAAGAATTGATCAACCAACTAGAAAGACTCAATATTGATGGAAAAGATCTACGAATAAACAGAAATATGTATTGGGAACAAACAGCTGCAATGAGAATAGAAAACGATATGAGCTCTTTCCAAAATATCAAAAGAGGAGTCGGGCAAGGCCGTGTTCTGTCACCAAATCTATTTTCATTTTACAGCCAAAACGTCATGAGAAGAATGCCCTGGATTAACGGTTGGAGGAAAAATGATAAAGAACATTCGATACGCAGATGACACTGTGCGAGTTGCAGAAAATGAAAGGGACCTACAATATATACTAGAAATAGAAAGTAAAGGTAAGGGGCTGGAACTAAACAGCAGGAAGACTGAAGTCATGGTGATCAGTAAAAAACATGAAATTCCCTCATGCAAAATAACAGGAAACGGCACGACCTTGAGACAGGTTGATAAGTTTAAATATCTGGGAACGATCATTTCATCAGACAGCAGATGCACATCAGAAATAGCCAGCAGAATCGGCCAAGCCAAAACAGCATTCAAGAAGATGACAAGCATTCTTAACAACAAATGCCTATCAATTAACATCAGGAAGAGAGTTCTTGAATGTTATATAGAACCAGTGCTGTTGTACGGTTGTGAGGCGTGGACAGTCAACAAGGAAAGCCAGAGCAAGATTGAGGCAGCCGAGATGTGGTTTCTAAGAAAAATGTTGAGAGTTCCATGGACAGCAAAGAAAACAAACGAGACAGTCTTGATGGAGGCAGACACAGGTAGATCATTTATAAAGGAACAAAGGCAGACCTCCAGTCTCATACATCGAGAACATAACCAACATCAGAGGCCTAAATATTCAAGAAGGTATCCACAAAAGTCAAGACAGAGCCATCTGGAGGAGATTCAAATAGAGTAGCGGCCAACATTCAACCTGGTAACGCCGACAGATGAGGTGAGGTGAGACTTCGGCCTGTGTGAGCTTTCTCACTTTCGGGGTCCAAGGGTTCATATCAAGGACATGGCAACCGCTGTGGGGAAAAAGGGAGAGCGGGGAATACGAGTGGAAGTAGGGTGATAGGGAGGGAAATGGCCTACAGATCTGCAAGAAACCACTGGGTATTTTACACATTTGTATTATGACAGGTAGGATAGTGATAGTGGTCAGTCTGAAAATACGCTAGCCTGGATGGCAACTTGTAATACGCACGTACACGTACGATTCATTATCAGTGTTTCTCTGCGACCAAAGGAGTCAGAGAGAAATCCATCTCAGACTGGGATGCACGAGTGCAGGTTCTTGTTTTCTTTTTTTTTTCAAGAGGAATGGAGTGTTATATGAAAGTGCCTCCAATTACGAAGCTGAAAACACCCTGTCCTACCCTGCGAAAGAAGACCCATGCAAGGACTGAAGTTGACGAAGCTATTATAAAGCAATGCTTCTCAAGCTATGTGCAAGATCACTAAAGGGCAATATACTTTCAACCTATTCACGACTTTTGTCAAATCATGCTAAGGACTGAACAAAGAAAACAAATCATTTCCAAGATCTAACCCTGCACCGCTACCAAACTCAACAACTCACAGGGATGGAGTCCCAGGAAGACGGGTTGACAAAATCAAATCAGATAATATTTATATTATAACAAGAATATTTGTAAGTTAAATATTTGAGCACACACACACACACACACACACACACACACACACACACACACACACACACACACACACACACACACCACCACCACCACACCACCACCACCACCACCACCACCACCACCACCATCACCACCACCACCACAATACAGCGGGTCCCAAATACACTATTTTAAGCGGGCGCTCTTCTACACATCATTGCCATGTGCCCTGCCACATGTCTGGCGATCATGGCCCTCCATATAAATCTATCTTTTGTCCCTGCAAGTACACTCTGTCTTCATCCACTCCGCAAGTCCGTCCAATATTTTCTCCCTGGGTCTACCTGGTGCTCTTTTTGTCTCCAGCTTTCCTGTTGTGACCAAGTGCTCTAATTTCTCTTGCCTCAAAAATGTCCTATAAATGTTGCTTGTCTTCTAGTCTTTTTCATTAATGTTCTTTTTGTGTTTGCCTCTTTCAAGACTGTCTCGTTTGTTTGTTTGTTGTTGTTTGTTTGTTTGTTTGCTTGTTTGTTTGTTTGTTTTTGTTTTGTTTTTTGTTTTTGAGGTGTTTTTTTTTTTTTTTTTTTTTTTTTTTTGCTGTCCAGGGAACTCAACATTCTTCTCAGAAAACACATTTCAGCTGCCTCAATCTTGTTTTGACTTTGCGTGTTGACTGTCCATGTTTAACATACATACAACAGTATCAATTCTATATAACACTGAAGAGCTCTCTACTTGATGTTAATTGATAGGCATTTGTTGATAAGAACGCTTTCCATTTTCTTGGATGTTGTTTAAGCTTGGCCGATTCTGCTGGCTATTCTAACGTGCATCTGACGTCTGATGAGATGACTGTTCCTAGATATTTAAACTTCTCAACTTGTCTCAATGTTGTGCCTTTTTTTTAACTGATTATCATGACTTCAGTCTTCTTGCTATACAACTCCAGCCCTTTGTTTTTGCTGTCTGTTTCTATTATGTTCACAATACTTTGTTGTTCTTTTTTCATATTTTCTGCAGTTATAACGGTGTCATCTGCACAACGAAGATTGTTTACCATTTTTCCTCCAACCTTTATCCCAGGGCATTCTTCGAGGTTTCTCAAAATGTTTCACTGTATAGTGAAAACAAATCTGATGACAACACATCCCTGCTGCATGATATTTTGAAAGGAGCTTATATCATTTTCTACTCTTATTGCTGCTGTTTGTTTCATATTTTTAGATCCTTGCCATCAACATTGAGCCTTTCTGATTGGGATCAGTTCTTCGTGTCTTACCCGATCAAAAGCCTTGGTATAATCAAAAAAGCATAAATATGAATCGTTATTCAATTGGATTGACCTTTCTATGGGAGCTCTTACGATGTATATGGCATTAATTGTTTCTTTCACTTCGACCAATCCACACATTGTTCTTCTGCTATTTCTCTTTTGAGTCTCTTCTTTGTCCTCATTGTCACGGGAAAGATTTTTAAGTGATGTTCTAGAATTTGGGGGATGTTTATTTGGAATTACCTTTCTATATAGAAATAACACACAACAACAAGGAAGGAGAGGGACGAGCAGAAGCGCACTAAGCACACTAGCAATAACTTTCAAAAGCAGTCCACACATAGCATTGTAAGTCAATATAGTTTCGTTGATTAAGCATGTTCAACTCAAAGCATAATCGTTCATCATTATTCTTATTTGCCTAAGTCCTAAAACGATCCTCCTTCTTTCCCTATTAGCCCTAAAACTCTACACTGGAATAAGAATATCAACGTACCTTCACTACATGTTTCTGGAAAAGGCTTGCACCTCTGCTTTGTTGAGTGGCCTACCTCTTAGTACGACCGTCGACTCTCTGTCTGTCTGTCTGTCTGTCTGTCTGTCTGTCTGTCTCTCTCTCTCTCTCTCTCTCTCTCTCTCTCTCTCTCTCTCTCTCTCCGTCTGCATTGTGTCTATTCCGAGTGTTATTTTCCCTTTTCATTTACAGAAGGTGGATCAGAACACGCTGGGGTCTGACTCAACTTGTCTAAATCTGACTTCGAGGTTGTTTTTCTACATGTGAGTGCTATGAAAGAAATGTTAACGTGAATAAACACAGGGTAGAACCTGTCCACTGTCCCTTTCACTAGAGCGATCTTCGAAAACGACCCAATAGAGTTTACGTAATCTGGCTTTACTGTTCAAGTGTCTGGTTCACAGTCTAATATAAGTGTGATTGTCTGTACTGTTAGATACTGGTTAATCCTAAGCCTTCAGTTGACAGGCTTGCCAGACATTGTCAACGTACATCCTTAGTCTTCAAACAACAGGCTAGTTAACTATCTTGCCAGACATTGTCAACACTTGTTTCAGAATAAAACACAGGTATGGGCCTGTTTCTGCCTGAGGGGTTTCTGTCATATGTCCCCTCCCCCTTAAAAACATGTCCTTATCCTAGTCTATTTTTTAGGGGAAGGCGAACATAAATAGAATTACATATAGGAGTTTGTTATCTCAGGAGTTGTTCTTGTACACAAATGAAAGGCGTTAGGAAGGTTTGGGAATGGGGAATTTTACTATCTTCAATTAATGCAAAAGCGAATGACTGAACACACTTGTGCATGCTTCCTGAGGCACTGTACAAGTCAAGATGGGCAGTTCAGTTCCAGAAATGATTACTGTCTTTGGAAGGTAGAAGTTTGTCTGTGTATTCATGGCAACAGTCATTCTCACACCTGTACATACGTTCTGGTGCACTACGAGAACAGTCTCACCGGTAACTATGTTCTGCTACACTGTGATAAGAGAGTCGCGCACATGTGAATAATAAGTTCTGGTTGCACAGCAGAGTTCTGGTCCGTTTGACGTATGCAAGAGGATGTCAAAAGAGATATGGAGGAGAAAGGTGAACTGGTGTGTCAGCAAGCAGTCAGGTTGAAGACAAAGAAGAAACGCCTGGTAAGCGTAGAGATGACGGTAGCGACACACGTGGCGAAGACCATGTCAGGAGTCATGCCATCGCACAATAATAATAATAATAATTAATAATAATAATTACAATATTTATATAGCGCAAAATCTTGATAAAATCAAATCTAAGCGCTGAAGCAGACACACACGCAGGCACGCACGCTCGCACACACACGCACGCACACATACAGACACACACACACACACACACACACACACACACACCCACACACACGCATGGCTATAAATGGGGAGAAAGAATAAAAGCAATAAAAGCAAGAATAAAAGCAATGGAAAATTATAGAGAGCATAGCATACAATTATATATTATAACCATGTGGTTCCCTCCGAGCGGAGACAGGCTGCAGAGGGGAGGGTTGAGTGAGGTTAGGATTTTATGCAGGAGAGAAAAGGTGAGTTTTGAGAGCGGACTTGAAGGAGACAAAAGTAGGTTGCTGACGGACTGAGAGAGGAAGTTTGTTCCAGGAGAGTGGACCAGAAACAGAGAAGGCTCGTGGACCATAGGTATTGAGCTTAGTGCGTGGAAAGCGAAGAGTCAGAGGATCAGAGGCAGAGCGGAGGGTACGTGAGGGAACATAGATCTCAAGTAGGCTTGACAGGTAATCGGGGGCTGCGTTATTGAGGCTTTTGTAGCACATGGTGTCTAGTTTGTACTGTATGCGCTTTGATACAGGGAGCCAGTGAAGTTGTGCCAGGAGAGGAGATATGTGGTCAGCTTTTTTCTTTTTGAGTACAAGGCGTGCAGCATTGTTTTGAATGCGCTGTAGGATGTGAATGGTGGAGGCAGGAAGACCAGACAGGAGTGAATTGCAATAGTCAATGCGAGACATTATGAAGGAGAGAACGAGTTTTGCAGTTGTTTCGACAGAGAGATACTTCCTGATCAGCTTTATACGATGGAGATGATAGTAGCAGGATCTGGCAGTTTGAGAAACAAAGTTGTTCATGGAGAGGGTAGAGTCAATGCAGACACCAAGGTTTTTAGCTGAATCAGAAATTGGGACTGATGTGTTACATAATGGGAGAGAAAGAGGAGGCAGCTGAGAAAGTTTCTGACGGGTGCCAATGAGGATAGCTTCTGTTTTGTCGTCATTAAGCTGAAGTCTATTGTGTGTCATCCAGTTCTTAATGTCCGAGTAACACTCAGTGGTGCGAGTCAACAGGCGCTGTATATTATCAGGTGAGTCACTGTCTTGAAGTTGGGTGTCATCAGCATAGAAGTGGTGTTTTATAGAATGGGAGTTGGTGATGGTGGACAGGGGGGAGGTGTAAAGAGTGAAAAGAACAGGGCCAAGGACAGATCCTTGTGGAACACCACAGGTCAGGTATGCAGGTTGAGAGTAAGTGCCATTGATGAGAACGGTTTGTTTTCTGTTTGATAGGTATGAAGTGAACCAGGACAGAGCAATGTCAGAGATGCCAAAAGTATGATGAAGTCTAGAAAGGAGAATACCATGATCAATGGTATCAAAGGCTGCAGACAGATCAAGGAGTGTGAGGAGAGAGACTTTGCCAGTATCAGTTGCAAGGAGGAGATTGTTGAGAATGTGTAGTAGGGCAGTTTCAGTGCTATGGCACTGGCGGTAGGCTGACTGGAAAGGATTGAGGAGATTGTTGGCAGACAGGTGAGAGTTCAGCTGGTTGAGGACGACTTTTTCAAGGAGTTTTGACAAGAAAGAGAGATTAGAGATAGGCCGGTAATTTTTCAGTTCATTTGGATCTAAATTGTGTTTCTTGAGGAGAGGGTGAACAATAGCAGACTTGAAAGAATCTGGGACAGTTCCAGTTTGAAGAGAAGTGTTGATGATGTCAGTGATGAATGGGAGGAGAGTAGGGAGACAGTCGGCGTAGACAGAACCTGGAAGAGGATCCAGTTCGCAGGTTTTGAACGACATGGATCTGATTGTGTTGAGAATTTCTTCTTGTGAGACTGGGGTAAAAGTAGTAAGAGGTGTGCCAGAGAAGGAAGGGTCAGGTGGGCATGGTTGACAGGGTGTCCTGTCAAGCCTGTCACGAAGAGTTTGTATTTTGGTGGTGAAATAGTTGGAGAATACTGTCTGTGCCATCCTCTGTTACAGGCAATGGTGAGGAACCTGTGTGCAGATGATGTTTCTGAAACTGACTGTAGCTGAGCAGGTGGGTGGCACAGTGAAGATGGTGGCGTCACTGGAGATGTTGGGATCAAGCGTATCTAAGCCAGTGTCGGGGATGGCTCAGAAATTAGTGCTGAAATGGCTTGATAGTTTCTGTAGCTTGGACATGAGACCAGTAGTGAAATACGCTTACGAAGAACTGATGTGATTGTGTGGAACACTCGTTGATGAAGAGCAGGTGCTGCATGCACAGTGATTCGTGATTCATGGGGTTTGGGAAAATTGGGTATTACAGAGTTTCAGCAAGAAAAGAAGAACAACCACCTGTCATCCATGTCAAGAATAAGCAGGCTAATGAATACTTGCAAAGGCGAAACATAACTGAAGGATGAATGAGATTGAATACACACCAGAATTTATTACATTATATTCTAAAATAAGGACATGGAAAGTATACAGGGAGGCAAGGCATGAAAAATGCAAAATAATTATACAAAGAAATCATCATTCAAGAAAATATTGGTAGAGAAACACAATTTATACATGGAGGAATGCCGCTTGAAAACACACTTTAAATATGGAGAAATGCAAATTAAAATCGCGATTCAGATATGGAGAAATATTGTTAAAAAAAACAATTTATACATGGAGGAATGCCGCTTGAAAACACACTTCAAATATGGAGAAATGCAAATTAAAAACGCGATTCAGATATGGAGAAATATTGTTAAAAAAACCCAAAAACAACCAAATGCATACCTTGTATTAGAATATAGATTTGATCACCTAAATAAGCTGCATATTATTGTTTTACTTATGATGTAACATGAAGTTATGTCATAGTTATCCTCTGTGGTGATGCCTGGGCTTCTTCGGTATAAATAATTACCTCTCCTTTTGGAAATCCTGCGCTAGAAATTTCCTCTTTTCTGTCACTCTGTCTGTTTCTACCTTGCTCCTTTGCTGTATATCATCTCTTCATTTTCTGCCTTGCTGGTCCATTTATCTGTGTATGTTCTACAAAGCCTTACATACTTTCTATTCCGACTGATATTGGGTAAGCCTATATGCATGAACTGCACTTTTGGCTCTGAGGAAATATGACATGCAGGAACAATTTTAGGTAGTCTAGGCCAGCTTCTTTTAGTTTGTAAGTTGTGTTAAAAACTACATGTAGGTTTGGTTAATCTTTTTAAACCCCTGATGATAAATCAAGGGGAATGGTTAATGCCAGGATATCTCCTTAGATTATGTGTGCAGATGCACTGATATACATGTGCTTAATGTTCCTGTTCAGATTTTTTCTTTGGGGTCACTGATGTTTTTTATGAGATGGTTATAACCCTGCACAGTTGACTGGGCTTTAAGTGGACTACTACTAGTAGTAGTTGTAACCATAATGATGGTGATGATGATGGTGATGATGATGATGATAATGATGATAATGTCTTGGTTAATATGTCTGTAACTGAAATGTGTTATTTTTAGTGTTACTGTTATTTTGAAATCAAACTCCCATTTTGGCTCATAAAGGCATTAAATCATGAAATTGCCAAGTTGTCAACGCACTCTCTCTCTCCCTCTCTCTCTCTCACACACACACACACACACGCACACACACGCTCTCCCTCTCTCTCTCTCCTCTCTCACTCTCTCTCACTCTTTCATGCGCGCGCGCGCACACACACACACACACACAAATACACTTGCACACACACACACACACACACACACATACATACATACACACACACACACACACACACACTAACACACCTCCTATGAAAGTACGCACGCATACACTCATTCCACATCTACGAGGAAAAAGCCACACCGAACTATCAAATACACTTCCCAACTACAGTGACAGTGACAGTATTAAAATAATGGGGTATATTGTTGTAAGGACGGTTTTCAGTGAACACCGAGTCCGCTTTCCTGCACCGTCTGCCGGTGACTTACTCTGTCGATCAGAGCTGAGCTGCCTACAGCAAAATTTGGCACGCGTCATCAATACGGCACGGCTGGCCGCGCGCAGTCTAATTCTATTCATAACGTCTTTGTTGTGGACTCACGCTGACAGGAGGTCCCCTAGCAAGCCACCCAAAATATAAAACCTACTACAAAAAATCGGTCAATTTATACATATATACATATAAGCAAGCAGAGAGACAGAACCTACCCCAACCCAGTATGTGATATCTGAGCATGGAGCCAGTCTCAGTTGTATCACTCTTGGAATGGGCCGAATAGGTGACGACAATGTATAGGTTGAAGGCCTCGTTCATCACCCATGAATAGGTGGTCAGAAAGGCATAGTGGAAAAGGATGGCGAACACCTGGCACACCAGCTGTTAAAACACATACTTTGTTAATATTAAATCAGAAAAAACACAGTCAAACAAGTAAGAATCAGAAATACACAGAAATAGAATCAGAACACGCATTTGATACAAGATAAGACAAATGCAAATTATCGGCCAACTGACCTTTGTCAAAAGACACAATGGAAAAGAAAACAGTACTCAGAAATTATTTGACAGAAAACGTGACATCATACGAAAACAATGTAATATGAAAACAATGTAATAGAAGGCAACGTCTCCCATGACCCAGATGCCCAATTAAAATACCATATTTTCTGAACGGTTTGTGTATTCGTCACGAAATTTTAGGAGTTTGTCAAAAACTGTAATAATTCTTGGTCATAGAAATTTCGTTTGTGCGCATCAAAAATAATTGGTGTAATTGGTCATGTGATTTTGACAACACAGGCCGACGTTGGTCGCTCAGGACCCATACATTATAAAGAGGGAGATGCTAAATGGTTAACCGAACAGGGCGTTTATCCTGATACCTACCACGTGGATCATACATGACCGAGTGGGAACATCGATTGGCTGACCGCATTTTGTTCATCGTAACAGTGATGCCAGAAACAGCAGCAGCAGCAATGGATTATTTTGTTTCTTAATTCAAGGCGTGAATTATTTTCTGTGCCAGTCAGAAAAACAGTAAGTAAGAGCTTTTCATGTCTGAAAAGCGTCAATGAGAATGTTATCATAAAGTAGCTCGTATTTATGTATGACATGTAGGACAAATTCGAAATGCACTTAAGTTTACACGCTGCTTGCGTAAAAGTATAAAATGATCCCACTATTGATTTGCATCCAGAGTTTGACGTGAAATCTATCCAGCTGTTAAAAAAAAGAAGTAGCGTACTTTTGACAAGACAAAACCATTAGAAAACGTGACCGTTGAAATCTTTAATAAAAATTTTTTTTCAAAAGAAACATTTTCATAATGACCACGAGAAACTTGGTTGACTGTGGTTGACAAGAAAATGGACGTTATATATTAAAAGTACGAATTGAAATCTTTACTCTCACAAATTTCATACGAGACAGGGAGGCAGATGGTACTTTTATCATGACAAATGTACCTTCGCACTTTTGACATGCTACCAATGATATTTTTTTAATTATTACAGGTGAAAATTGTTCGAGGTTTTTGTAACAGCACACGGATGTCAAGCTGATGCAAAGTCATTTAAGTTGCTAAGTTCATCCATCTTTATTGTCTTATTTCTTTGAGCTGAAATGTGTATGATCACAGGTGGGTCAAAGTAATGTGATTGTGCATATAAACGTGTTGATGTGTCAATGTGTCTGTAATATGTGTGCTCGCGTGTGTTTTGCGTGCGTGCGTGCGTGCGTGTGTGTGTGTGTGTGTATGTGTGTGTGTGTGTGTGTGTCTGTGTGTGTGCGTGTGTGTGTGTGTGTGTATGTGCGCGCGCGCGCATACGCAAAGTATGTTAGTGTGTATGTATGTGTGTGTGTTGGGGGGGGGGGGTACACATGTGCCTGGACACTCGCTCATTTGCTTATGTGCTGTAAATGATGTGTATGTGTAAGCGTGCATACATGTTTCTCGAACACTGCATTTTCTGTTCTCAAAATTTCAGTGGAGTTGGGAGAACGCCCAAGTACTACTACGCGAAACCTTCCTCTGAGTGAGGACGATAACACAAGTGAGAAAGAGGTCCATCCATCTTCTGAAGGAGATTTGCCAGATGAGCTGGAGGAGTCTGAAGACAGGCAAGAAGACAACGGTGAGATGGCAGGCTCTGAGAATGGCTTCGGCCAGCCAGAGACGAAACAAGGTGGAGTCGAAATCCAACAGCTCCAAGACCGAAAGCTCCCTCTCGAAATATTTCTCGAGTACCCCTTAGCTAGATCGTAGATTGTTAACAAGTCAAGAACCCAAGAAATTGTTTTTTTCGTTTCAGAAATCCAATATAAGGTCGGATTTCAGTTACATTCAACAATATCAAGGGGCTCAATGTCCTTTAACAGACATATTTTGAAACAGTTGAAGTAAAACTAGAAGCTCTCATTGGCTTACTACTCTTTGTGGGCACTGAAAAAATAGACTATGGTGTGCACAGAATACAGTGAGATTCTACACTTTGTAAGGTGTTTGCCAGGACCTGTGTGAATTGGAGACAACTCCAGACCCTCCTGACTTATCTACATTTTGACAACGATGCATTTCCTCTCTTTAGGGATGTCTGGGATGCATTCACAAGGCATCTCTACCAACAGTATGTCCCAGGTCCACTGTCTACTGATGAATTGCGGGTGCTATTCAGGAGGAGATGCATTCTTCTGGAGAATTTCAAATCGAAATCTAGCCACTAGTCTTAGGTATTATGGATGGCTGCTGCTAAACAAAATTACACCCTGTTTCGCATCCCCTGTCTTGGTCGGCCAGGCGGTCAGGACAGACAGATCAATCTTGGCCACAACGTTGCCCTGAAGCTGGCAACGCCTTCTGTATGAGTGGAAGGAATGCCATCTGTGACAATTACTTCAAAGACACCACTCTTGTCGAGACATTCTTACAGAATGGCCTGACTATGGTAGGGACTGTCAGAGCAAATATAAGATTTCTGCCAAACTCCTTTCCAAAGAGACCTGTACGACAGTGACTTTGCATATAATGTGCTGTCACTATCGTCAGCTATCAGAGCAAGAGCAGGAAGAACACAGGAATACTCAGTACAATGCACAGCACCGTTGCTGTGAATAAAAACACCACGAAGCCCGAGATCAGCCGTTTTTACAACAGTGCAGAGGGCGCAATGGATGCTGTGGGGAAAAATGGCGCATGCATTCACTGTCTAACGCTAATCCAAAACGCAGCACGATGGCCAAAGGTAATTTTTCTAACATCCTTGATCTGGCCACAATTGGAGCACGCCGCTTTTGGGAAATCAAGTTCCCAGATTATCCACTAGCCAAGAAAGACAAGCGTGTTGTTTTTGTTCGACGTATTAGTGAACAAGTGATACTTGAGCAACTCTAAAGACGTTTGTCACAGGTTACAGCGCCAAGAAGTCTTGCCCAAACAACGAGAAGACTGTTCACAACATTAGGTATTATGGAGAAAAGGACGAGGATGACCAGATTCAGGCAAACAAAACAAAAACGAAGGCAAAAATTTTTTTTTAAAAAACGGTGGAGGTGGCAATCAGGAGCAGGACAAAACCGTAAACTATCCCATAATGACAGCAGCATTAGCGATAACATCAAAAGAAGACCATACCTCTTCTGCAGCTAGTAAGTTGACAGAAAAACTCAGCTAAGAATCAACAAGTCCATATCACATATAAAAAGTCTGTACTGTGTGCACCGACTCCATACCATCCAGTAAGGGACAGGTTTCTGAAAAACATGGAAGCACTTTCATCCTCATCACCAATTACATCGTACTGAAAGCCAGAACAAAAGCTATGTGAAAACAGGACAGAATATTAACAGGAAAGAAAGATAAATGAAGAGGAAAGAAAGATAAATGAATCTATTATAACAATACAAGAGAAAATCAACCACAAATCTACTCTATGTGCAATAGAAAGCTCTACCAATGGGTCGCACATGACCCATGACGTCGGGTAAGGAATGAAAAGTTATGCAGCTATTTAATGTGTACAGGTTTTACAAACCCAATTATCCTTCTATTTTGTATTTTGCTGTTTGGGCTGTCTCGTGGAGTGGGTTTTACAAGTTTTCCAATTCCTAAAACATGCCTTCGCTTGTTCTGTTTTATATCGTGCTGCATTACAGGGACGTTAAAGAAGGTGCCACATAGTCTCCGTAGATATGTCTTTTGCGGTTCCGATGATCACTCTCATTGCTTCGTTTTGTATTCAGTCTTGTTTCAAAAGATTTGTCTGTGACAGCGTTGTGAGGCCAAGTCCACAGTCGATTACACTCAGCTTGGTATAGGTGAAAACGATGACATTTTTCAATGACTTTAGCTGCCATTGTTTTCAGGATTGAAAGGCTCTATTTACATTTGAGTGAAGTGGTTTCCACATGTTTTCTAAAGGTTAGCATTCTATCAAAACTGATGCCAAGGTTGTGTAAGTTGTTTGCTCGATATTGGTTCCTCTGAACGTAATTGGTGGAATGTTTTTACTAGCTGCTTTGTTATCAAGGGTGCAGAACAGTACCTGTGTTTTGGTGAGATTCATTGCCGATCCAGTTCCTTGACACCATTCATCTATGCTTATGTTCTTGGACTGCTTTGTTTCTTTCAAGTGCATTACTTTTTCTAGAAGATGAGTCCGTGGTCAGCACAAATGAGTCTACACGCTGGTCGGTTGTGGTCTACAAATGCAACCGAACAGTTTTATATTGAGCTGCATCTTCTCTTCAATTGAAAGTGAATATGTCTGACAGAAACAATATTGTATTTAGAAAGTGTGGGTACTTAGGTATTTGGGAATGGTGGCTCTACAGTGAAAATATTATGCCTATTTAAACAAATACGGATACTTAGTAGCATATTTTTCAATGTGATCAAGTTTTACTGTGACGTGTAAAGACCTGGCAAGTAGATCAAAACTCTGCGTCATACAAAAACTTTCTATACTAGGGAACAATTCATTTGAAGTATTTATGAAATTGTTTAATTCGCAAGTTCAGTCCAGTATACAAAATGGAGCTGATAGCTCTGTAATTCAATATGCAAAGGTTCATCTGTTTGCACTGAAAACATTTCTTGGTGTGTCAATGCAAACTCCTAATAATCTGATTTCTGTAGAAACAAACAGATGTCCAATTTATCTTCATTTATTTGTCAGATGCACATGTTATTGGTTAATTATCACGGACGCCAAATAAAAGATTGCTAAGGAAAGAGTGTTATATGCTATTTGACTTGGACACTAAAGGGAAAACAAACTGGACATCAATTACGAGAGTTAAGCTATTTGAACCGGATATGAATATGTGTGGATGAATCAGACTGTATGGGATATAAAGGCATTTGTTTGTACTATTTGTAGTACATGTAGACTGATTGACTACAGGATTGAAATGCTCATGTTCAAAGTAGTAAAAGATTTGATTTTTATAGACAGTTTAATCCGTCACATTGCATTCCCAAGTATTTACCGACTAAAATGGATAAACATCTAAGGTATATATCAACAAAATTTAGACTAGAGGTATCTGAGATCTGTGTGCATTACTATCGTTATAGACAGCATGGTTATCGTGATCTTATATGTCCATTATGTAGAAAGGCAAGAGATAGTGAAATCCATCTTGTGTTATGTTGTCTAGCACTAAGCAATCTTAAAGATTAACTGATTTCCAAAAAAATATAAACAATCTTCACTAATTTAGACAGCTTGCCATCTACTTGTTTTAAGCCTTTAAACTCAGGAGCACTTGTACAACATGCATGTAATAACTTCATGAGGAGTCAACGGCTTTTACTGAATAAATCAATCTCTCTCTCTCTCCTCTCTCTCTCTCTCTCTCTCTCTCTCTCTCTCTCTCCTCTCTCTCTCTCTCTCTCTCTCTCTCTCTCTCTCTCAAAGTTTATAATTCAGTGTTTGCATGCGTGCGTGAGAAGTGTGTATATTCAGATTATTTTGAATGCCCTAAAGGAGTGAAACAGGGGTGTCAATTGAGTCCTCAATTGTTTTCATTTTTCATTAATGAATTAGCAGTGGAACTGTCAAGAAAAGGCAGGCATGGCATTCAAATTATCCCTGGGGTTATTGAGATATACCTATTGCTGTTTGCAGACGATGTTATTCTTCTCTCTGGTACAGTCAAAGGCTTACAAAACCAGTTAAATGTCTTAAAGGAAGAATCGGATCGACTAGCTTTAACAGTTAACATGGATAAAACTAATATTATGATTTTCAGGAATTGAATTGAATTGAATTGAAAAACTTTATTGTCCATATATGTTAACAAACATGGAAACATGGAAGGGTGGACATTTATCAAAACACGAAAAATGGTTCTATGGAATTAACGATTAAAGTTGTTAATTCTTATAAATACTTAGGAATGATATTTTCGACAAAATTAAGTTTAAATTATGCATGGGAAGAATCTTGTAATAAAGGGAAAAAGGGTGTTATTGAAATTCTAAAATCCTTACGGAAGCTCAATTCTATTGATTGTAATTTATATTGGAAAATGTTTGATGCACAGATAGAACCTTTACTTACATATGCAGCTGAAGTATGGGGTCTTACTGTAAATCCACATATGGAAAAAAGTGCATACATATGCTATAAAACGTTTTTTGGCTGTACCAATTCACTCTTCTAATACTGTTTTATATGGAGAAATTGGAAGATATCCTTTATACATTAGAACCTTTGTGAAGAGTATTAAATACTGGTTGAAATTGTTAAGGCTCCCACAATCTCGGTTATGTAAACAGGCATATGAAATGATGGTTACTCAAATGGAAATAGGAAAACAGAACTGGGCCTATCAGGTAAAAAAGGCTTTATCAGAACTTGGGTTTGGAATCGTGTGGTTGTCCCAGGGAGTAGGAAATGAGTGTCAGTTTATTAATGAATTTAAAGACAGGCTTATTTGTTCGTTTAAACAAAATTGGCACTCAGATATGGAAAACAAAGAAAAATATAGTTGGTTCTTCTCATTTAAAGATGTTTTTCAAACCGAAAAATATCTCAGTGTTGTTACGGATAAATGGCAAAGAACTAATTACGCAAGATTTAGATTAAGAACACTTGGTTTCAATGCAAATAAAAATTGGTTTCAACCTGGAACGTCCACAGTATATCCTTGCCCCTTATGTGGAAACAATGTCGATAATGAAAAACACTTTTTATTCCAATGCCAAATTTTTGACACAATACGTGGAAAATGCAAAAGTTTTTGAATCCGACATGGCCAAAAGACAAGATGTTGTATCTATTTTGTCGTCTGATGACGAAGTCATAATCAAATCAGTGGCACTATACATTGCGGAAGCACAAAAAATAAGACATAAACACTTACAAGCCCGACAATAGTGCTAGACAATATAATACTGGGATTAATTTAATCTCTTTTGTCTGATGTGGGCTATATCACGTTAACTCCAAAAGAAGCCGCTTTATTATAGACTCTGTTTTGTAAAGAGCTGTTTTCATTTGCTTTATTTTGCTTTGTTTGCCGATAATTTAAGAGTAGCTAATAATACGAAAATAATGGTATATTTGTAGAATATGTTAGAAGTGGATATTGAAAGGGTATATAGACACTTAAGGGTCTACTATACATGTTAACAAAAACAAAAAAACAAAAAAACAAACAAACCAAAAAACAAATAAATAAAAGGCATAGTGATGTCCCTTGTTAACAGAGTATTTTGGGGCAGTTATGTGAAGATTATATTATTATCACTAAATGTAAGGTTTGGGTGGTCTAGCCCAGATGTTTCATCATATTACAGTTTTGATGTGTGTGTGCGTGCGCACGAGCGCGCGCCCGCGTGTGAGTGTATATGGATGCGTGTGTGTGTGTGTGGGTGTGGGTGTGTGAAAAAGATTTTGGTTTGTCTAAACCTAGACAAATTATTGGCCTGAATGTGGGAACACTGTTCTGATTTTTTTTTTTTTTTCTTTGCATTATGTAGTAGTGGTAAAATGGATGATTGTTCATTATATATGATTTGAATATGTTCGACTGTTCAAGGAATGGATGTTCGATATTTTTTTTTTTTGATTATGCGTGAAGAATTTGCGCACATACAAAGAGTGGATTATGTGTCGCACTACTGGAAAATTGTTATCCCCCTTGTCAAAAGACCTTTTCGGGTAATGACAATAAACAGTTTCAGTTTCAGTTTCTCTCTCTCTCTCTCTCTCTCTCTCTCTCTCTTTCTCTCTCTCTCTCTCTCTGTGCCATCTGAGGCTGAAGTCTTGAATGAGATTTTTTGCTTAACATGTAATTCTTTTTTCAATTTTTGTTCATAAATATTCCTGTGTCTGCTGTTTTGCATCGTCTTTGGGATTCCTAATTTCTAGATTGTCTTTGGGATTCCTAGTCTTTCTATAGCAAAGAAGCACAATATAAGCATGTCGCAAACAGTTGCAAACAATCTTTCCAAAGGTTTCACACGACAGTAGAAAAGCAATTAAACAGTAGCACGAAAGGTTTGCTGTACACAAAGTTATAATGTTTTCTAACTTGATGAGGACATTTTTTGTTTGACAAAATTTTGTTGAAGTAATTATAAGTTACCTATTGAGTTAAACAGAGCATCAGGAATACCAAGAGAACTTCGATTTTGTCAAATCTATAACATGAACAATATCAGTGACAAATATTATCTTATCTTTGAATGCACTAAAATCAAAACAGCAGTTTTTAGAGTTGGGGGAGGAGCGTGGGAGGGGAGGGCTGTTAAGTTCGTTCTTTCTTTTTTTCTTTCTTTCTTTATTTCTTTCTTTCTTTCTTTATTTATTTATTTATTCTTTCATTATTTATTTATGTAGTTATTTATTTATTTATTTGTTTATTTATTTTTAGTTAGTTAGTTAGTTAGTTAGTTAGTTAGTTAGTTATTTGTTTGTTTATTTAGTTATATATTTATTCATTTATCTTTTCATGCAATGCAACAGGGTTTTTTTCATATGTTTACCGTTCGTTATCAGAAAATATACACGGCAATGCACTTTTTGCACTGCCAACAATGATGGGTGGAAGCTCAACCTCTACTATAATT
The DNA here is from genome assembly GCA_030674185.1 of Monoplex corrugatus. Classification (NCBI taxonomy): domain Eukaryota; kingdom Metazoa; phylum Mollusca; class Gastropoda; order Littorinimorpha; family Ranellidae; genus Monoplex; species Monoplex corrugatus. The sequence goes on along the minus strand of CM060306.1, from coordinate 63,963,210 downwards.
AACTGGAAAAACGTGTAAATTGTAAAGACTGATGCTGTATTGCTGATATTGTTTCTAATTCTAGCATTTCTATAAAAAAAAAGTGGAACGAAAACCACAAACACCACGATACCAGATATCACGAACACAGATGGAACCGTATTAAGAATAAACGAAAAGGACAAGCCCTACTACAGCGTTTCATACAACAGAGTGATCAGAAAAATCTTGAAGGAAAAAAAAGCATTGCGAACTTAAACAAAAAATTGACACAAACTGAACTTTGTGATGAATAATTGAACAAAAAAGGCATGAAGCACTTGCACGTGTAGCAAAAGACACAGCCCCTGGTCCAGACCAGATTCGATATTTTCACCTCAAAACGCTGTCTGAACACGAAAAAAAAACTGTCTGTTCTCTGTTAATACAGTTTTGAGAAAGATCAAGTTCCTAAATACTGGACACACATCTTCCTAAAAGCCTTACCTAAACTGCGTAAAGATCATCGCAGACTAAATGGATATCGCATCCTAACTAAGTAAATGGAAAACTGATGGAAAACAAATAGCAGAGAAACTAACTAGAGATCTAGAAGACAGGAAAATATTCTCAACTAATCAAGGAGGCCTTAGAACATGAAAGAGTATATGGGAAAACGCAGCTGCCTTTGCTCACGAAATCTACGAAGGTTTTCACAACAGAGAAGAAACATTGGCTGTAGCTATTGACTTAGAAGATGCGTACAATAAGCACAATTCACATTACTCATGGAACTACTTCAGCGACAAGATGGGTTACTGCTACACTCCAAGAACGAACAGTAGTCCTATGACTTGGAAACTCTCCATGGGACTCCTTCAAGGATCGCCACTTTCTCCTCTTCTCTACAACATACATACGAAAGGACTGCTGACTTAAATAACAACAGACCAGCCCGTATATTCACTTTTGCAGACGACTGACTCATCTACAAGGCATGTAAAAATGCATCAGAAACAAACAAAGTAGTCCAAGAAAGTTAAACAACGTAGATCAGTGGTGTCAATGAACCTGATCAGAGATCAATCCCACCAAAGCACAGTATTGTCCTGCGCCCTTGACAACGAAGCACGGAGTAAAAACTTTCCACTATTACGTTCAGAGGAACCAATATCAAGCGAACGAACAACTTAAGCTACCTTGGCATCAGTTTTGATAGAATGCTAACCTTCAGAAAACATGTGGAGACCACTACGCTCAAATGAAAAGAAAGGCCTTCCAATCCTGAAAACAATGCCAGCTGGAGGCGTTGGACAACGTCATCCCTATAAGCTATACCAAGCTGTCATACTGAGTGTCACTACGTTGTCACAAACAAACCTGCTAAAACTAAAAAGAATACAAAACGAAGCAATAAGAGCGATTCTCGGAACCACAAAATATACACCCACAGAGACTATGCGATACCTGCTTGACCTTCCTTCAATACAGTCTAGGCACAGAATAGAACAAGTGAAGGCATATTTCATAACACTGAAAAACCCAGAAAACCCACTCCACGAGATGGTTGGAACAGCAAGAGGCAACAGACTCCAACGTGGAAAATCATGGATGGGACAGGCAGAAGAATCCATTCAGCACGTGTGTCAACTGACAGAACTCAAAGGAACAAAGGAATGGGAAAAACATCCAAAGCATTTCACAAATCTACATACAAAACAATCATACCAAAAAAAACAACAAATCTAGGGAGACACTGTCGCAGATTGGCAGAAGGAAAAGCAGCTGCAGAAATTCACCTATTCATGGAGCGACTGAGTTGCAACCCCAAAGGTGTAATCATATACAAGGAGGGTTCAGTCACCGATAACAAATCTGGATGGGGCTTCACTGTTAAACACAATGGAAACACCACCATCAGCAGCAGCAGCATGTGCCCTTTCGATCATGGCCCTCCACACGAATCTATCCCCTGTCCTAGCAAGTACATTTCCCACCCTCTCTGTCTTCAGCCCCCTGCAAGTCCGTCCAATATTTTCTCCCTGGGTCTACTTGATGCTCTCTTTCCCTCCAGCTTTCCTGTTGTGACCAGGTGTTCTAATTCCCCATACATGAGAAAAACGCTACATACGATATCACAACCTCCAGCCTAACAATGGAAATTGAGGCAGTCACATGCACTCCAATGGTTAACTTCACTGGATAATGAAATAAAAGCGACTCAAATCTTCATCTTCACTGATTCGATGAATCTATTTCAAAAAGTGTGAAATAAGCAGTAACTCCAGAATGGCACAAAGCAATGAGCAGTATGGACCTACAATCTAACGTTGTCCTACTGACCTGGACACGCTGGTATTAAGGGAAATGAACGTGCCGACAAACCTACAAGCAATGCCACTACAACAAAAATTCTCCATCTCGGAAAGTCAAGTTGTTTAGAAAAGTGTAATTCCAGAACGGAAGCAAAAAGAATGGCAGGGATGCACTGTAAAAGACAGACACAAACACCATAAAGTATCCATTGCATTTTTGACCAACATCGAAGACAAAGACAATATTAATTCTTCTGTTATAAGTACATTGCAGCTGCTCAAGAATATTCCTTGCGTCCAGAAGAGTGCTCACGCCGTTGTTCTGTATGTAACTACATAAATGAAACTGTTTCTCATGCATTATTAAACGGCTGTAAATATTAGTCACCACATCAAGCCAGGCAGAACAGAATAGTCGGTGCTGTTGCATCTCACACAATGCCTCGAGTGACTCAGTAGAATTTATCTAAGGCACTATAGAAATTATGAAAGGCACAGATAAGACCCCTTGACGATTGCACGCTTACTCTGACTCCTTCATTACCAATGTTACCAGACCCCACATCACCGTAATCAAAATTCCTAGTTGTTAAGTGATTTTGAGCGAAGTTGCTGTGTAACGATACGAGCCATTGATCAAATAATTTTAGATTATAGTGAAATGAAGGCTCTATATAATGTATTATATGGCATAACCTGTGTGCATTCATAAAATTGTTGTAAACTAAATGATATTCATCAAATGTGTTGGTATCAAAACTGTTGAAATGTGTGTGTGTGCGTGTGTGTGTGTGTGTGCGTGCGTGTGTGTGTGTGTGTGCGCGTACGTGCGTGTGTTTGTGTATGTTTGTATGTGTGTGTGTGTGTGCGCGCGCACGCGCATGCCTTCGCAAGAAGAAGAAGAAGAGGAGAGAGAGAGGGGGGAGTTAGAGAGATGAGGTGGGGGGGGGGGGGGAGAGTTACCGGATTGTCATAGCGGTCGATGCCGAACATGAACACGAGCTGACTGAGGGCCACAGACACAGACAGGTTACGGTGTAGTGCTGCCGTACTGGACGATGTTCTGTCATTATCACCAGCAGCATCGTCATCATCATCGTTGTTGTCATCTCTATCATCACACCATCTTCACCACTATCATCATTATTGTCAGATACATAAATGTGTATATATATATATGTATACATATACATATATGTGTGTGTGTATGTGTGTATGCATATGTATATGTGTGTGTATTATGTATATTATTATCAAGTTAAATGTCTTATAATTCTGTAAATATGAAAACGCTAGAAACGATTATACAAAACCAATAAAAAAAATTACAATAAGTAGCTGTAAATTGCAGACTTATTTACAAGAAAATGCTGAAGCTGGCTAAATCTTTTTAATAACGAAGTTCAAGGAACCAAAAAGAAAGACAAAACAAAAAACCTGTCGTACATACATCTGTACAATTTTGCACACATACACACGCAAGCACGTGCACACACGCGCACACACACACACACACACACTTCCTCTCTCTCTCTCTCTCGTCTCTCCTATTCATTCTCCACCTTCACACTCACACATGTACATTATCTACAAGTGAGGTAAATGTTATCACATAAGGTACTTTAACTTTTCCGATCCCGAATAAGATTAGGTACTCATTTTGCAGCTTTGAGGATTAGGCGTGGCATGTACCAAATATTTTTTGTGCCAGAATCGAAGCCGTGCAATCAGATTGAAAGGCGGAGCTCAACCTCAACGCCAACAAGATTGTAAGGTAGGCTTGATGTGTACAAATAAGATATATCACACACACACACACACACACACACGCGCGCGCGCGCGCGCGCTGCCATTTTTGTTTACCTGAGATAGATGTGCACGAAGCAGGTCATAAGGCACATGGTGGCCGAGGCGGCGCAACCAAAGTAGGAGGCAAAGTTCATCAGGATGGGCCTCTTGTCTCCCTTGTCCCACTGCACAGTGTTGTGGGGAATGTGATTACGATTCTATCGTGCATCACTGATCAGAAATTGACGTTATTTTCTATTTGTGACAGATAATGAGTATAATAATTTCATGATGCTTGTTAATTTCCTAGTGCTGCAGGCTCTTCTTCTTCTTCTTCCTGTTAAATGACCACAATAATCTTGTCGATAATTCTATCACTGTAAGGTGGGGGGGGGGGGGGGGGGGGGCGTGAGGTCTGATACGCAAAAAATAATTGTTATAGTATGGAGGCCCTTGACACACACGAATCGATGGCCTTGGCGTCAATGACTTCCAGGGGTAGGTCGTTCCAGTCTCCTATAGTTCTCAGCAGGAAAGAAAACTGGTACAGACTTCTACGGTGTGGCTGTGAGAAATGTTCGTGTCGTTGCTGACATGGTGGTGGTGTTTTAAGCTTGCTCTTGATGTCTACAGAATTAATAATATTATTGCGTACTTTGTTGGGTGTGGTTGGGTGTCGTCAAACAAGTTGTCTTTCTTTAGTCTTCGAGAGAGGTCCATTTTAGATTTAAGTCTTGGAGCATAGTTGAGGTGCTGGAGTTCATTTGTGTCGTCGCATGACGAAGCGCGCTGGTCG
>CM060306.1:63915853-63953353 GCA_030674185.1 Monoplex corrugatus | reverse complement strand
TAATCATTGGCAGTCATGAAGTACAAGGATTCAGGTTTGTCTCTTCCATTTGGTGATCTCTACTGTGGTGACGTGTGCAAAAAGAGCAAGAATAATAAAGATAAGTGTTTTCTCTAACATTCTTCTATTTGGTACTGTTAGAGCTATCTGCTTTTACAATAGCATTAGGGATAAGTGTAAGTATAATGAACATAAATAAGTGCTTTTTCCAACATTCTTCTGTTTAGCATCGGTTTAGTATAAATCTGCTTTTACAACAACATTAGAGATGAGTGTAACTACAATGAAAGATTGTTTGCATCCTGCAGCTTCTGGACTTCTATATTTTCTCTGTTCACATTAATCTGTCTGAATGTCAAAAATCTGTCTATTTGCTTTCTTCTTCTGTTTGTATCTAATCCTGCTGGTACTCCAATGTAGTAGGCCACCGTGCAGCTGGGCTGTGTGATTTCTTGATTTGGCATGGGGAGAATTTAGATCTAAAAAACAGGAAGAAACTTATTTCATTTGTCTTTTTATTTGTTTACATATTTATTCATGATGATGATGATAATGATAATAATAATAATATTGACAGTAATCATAATAATAATAATAATAATAAATAGATAAATGATTAAATAAATAAATGATATAATTATCATCACCACTATCAGTTTCTGCCGCCTGTGCATACACAATCCACACTTGCTCCCCAGCAGCTTCTATTACCAGGGTAGGCCTATGTGGCCTTGACTTGATGAGAAACCAGACAGTGATCTGCCAGGCTAGATCAATTTCCTTAAACGCGGCATCCATTATACATTTTTGGTTCGAAAATTTATCCACAAATAATCAAAAGGATGGATACAAAATAAATGCACAGAAATAGAAGACAGCCTAAACAAGAACAACAGCATAAAGGCGTACAAAGTGGTGAAAGAACTCACCACACAGAGACAGGCAAGGATCAGTACCATTCAAGACAAACAAGGAAAGTGCCTGACAGACGATAAAGAAATCATCCATAGATGGACAGAATACTGCTCTGACCTCTACAACCACCAGACACAGGGTGACTCAACTGTCCTTACATGCCAGGAATCAACAAATGACGATGACCACCCTATTCTACGCGAAGAAGTCGAAACAGCAATACGATCGCTGAAAGATGGAAAAGCTGCTGGAGTGGACAACATCCCAGCAAACTGATCAGGCATGGAGGGGAGGCAGTGACTGACATCCTCTGGAAAATCTGCAACAAAATCTGGCAGACGGGAGAATGGCCGACACCTTGGACCCAGTCACTAATCATCACACTTTCCAAGAAAGGCAATTTACAACTATGCCAGAATTACAGAACGATCAGCCTTATCAGCCATGCTAGCAAAGTGATGCTGAAAGTCATTTTGAACAGACTGAAACCACAGGCAGAGGAGATCATTGCCGAAGAACAAGCGGGATTTCGCAGTGGTAGAAGCACAACAGAACAAATATTCAATCTCAGAGTCCTATGCGAAAAATACAGCCAACACCAACAGGACATCTACCACGTTTTTATCGACTTCAAAAAGGCATTTGACAGAGTATGGCATGAAGCACTGTGGGCCACCATGAGGAAGTACAACATGGGAAGGAAGCTTATTGACACCATCACACAGCTATAAGCAAAAGCGAGCAGCGCAATGCTTGTTGGGGGCACAGTGGGGGACTGGTTTCACACATCAGTTGGAGTTCGCCAGGGCTGTCTCCTCTCTCCAACCTTGTTCAACATCTTCCTTGAGCGCATTATGACGGATGCCCTTGAAAACCATCACGGCTCAGTCAGTACTGGAGGAAGGACAATCACCAACTTGAGATTTGCCGACGACATCGATGGGTTGGCTGGAAATGAAGACGAACTTGCCAACCTGGTGAAACACCTGGACGAGACATCATCCAGATATGGCATGGAGATCAGTGCCGAAAAGACAAAGTTGATGACAAACAGCACAAAACCAATAGAAAAGAAGATTACAGTCAGCGGGAGTGAGCTGGAAACCGTGGCTCAGTTCAAATATCTCGGAGCCATTATCAGTGAACAGGGATCGAAAACCGAAGTTCTTGCAAGAGCAGCACAGACAACAGCAGCACTAGCCAAGCTGAAGCCCATCTGGAGGGACAAAAACATCGCCCTCACTTCCAAACTGAAGCTAATGCACGCATTGGTCCTGTCAATCTTTCTCTACGCGTGCGAGTCATGGACACTAACAGCAGAACTGCAAAAGAAGATCCTGGCAGTAGAAATGAGATGCTTTAGAAGAGTGCTTGGCATCTCATACAAAGACCACATTACCAATGAGGAAGTACGAAGAACAATTTCACAGCATGTCAAAAACTATGAAAACCTTCTGACAACAGTAAGAAAAAGGAAACTTCGGTGGTATGGTCACGTGACAAGAACTAACGGACTATCAAAAACAATACTCCAAGGAACAGTTCAGGGGGGAAGAAAAAGAGGCAGACAGAGAAAAAGGTGGATGGACAATATTGACGAATGGACAGGAAAAAGCTTTGCCACGACCCAGACCCTTGCTCATGACAGACAGAGGTGGAGACAGACGGTGCGACGTTCATCCATGTGGAGCCCCCACGACCCTGGATAGGGTTAAGGGACAGGAAGGAAGGAAGGAAGGAATCAAAAGCAATAAAAAAAATTACGTCATTCACGACATTTCTAACGTTTCGCGTCCACAAAATAGCATTTCACAGCAAAAATTGCAGTCGAATCGGGCCTCCGAGCTGAAGTCTAGTTCGACATTTTAATTAGGTCAGCTGGTGATACGTACTTCCCAGCAGCAGGCTTTTGCTTGCTGACACTTGGTGCGTTTGGTCAACTCGTACATAAATTGTTTAAAACTCAGTGACATAATAAGACATACATCACAAGGTAGAAAAAGGGTTTCAAAACACAACCAAAATATTACTTACCTTGAAACTTGAGATATGCAGTCCCAAACTAGATACGGGCGAGAGCACGTATAAGTGGACTTCCATACTTAGACACGTCCCTATCGAAGCGACACGTATCGATATAATCGCGCGAGAAAATGCGATATGTAGTCGGTATGTTACGTATCTGGCCCTTATTGGATACGTGACGTGTAATAAGTAAATATGTAAATGAGTAAGTAAGTAAGAAAGTAAGTAAATAGGTAAATGCATAAGTGCAAAATAAAGGAGTGTTTAGATAAATAAACAAGGATCGAAAATAACTAATAACAATAAATACATGCAAGTACTCACATGCCCGCACACAGACATGCACACGTATATATACATTCATACATACACACCCATATCAATACAGCATGCTGGCCGACAACAATAGCAACAAGAACAACAACAACAGCTACAAGAACAACAACAGCAGCAACAACAACAACAGCAACAGTAACAACAGCAGGAACAACAACAACAAAAACAACAGCAAAGAGGAAACACACATATATGATTATTATGGGAAACTTACAGACATGTCTGGACAACAATCAACAAACATAACACAAACACAAACACACACACAGAGACAGTTTGGCAAACTTGCTTATTCGCCTGTTCTCTTTTCCTTTTCTTCATTTTCCCTTTATCTCTGTTTCAGGAAAAGCCCAAACACTTTCCATTCCACGCTGTAAGAGCCTGGGCAGCGTTACTTTTGAGATGATACAAATATTAGTCTGATTAATGATAGCTCTTGTTTTTCCTTTCACGGTAGATTTCTGGCCACTTCCTCTATCTATTCCTTTTTGGGTAAGATGTTCAATGGTATGATGGCTCACATTTTGTTCGTGAAGGTAAGATTTAAGGTATCTAAGGACCTCAGACTTTCCCAGATGGAGAATTTTTGTTGTATGGCATTGCCTGCATGTTTATTGGCCCGTTCATTTCCCTTAACACCAGCGTGTCCAGGGCAGTAGATCCACGTGAGATTTTGTAGGTCGGTAGCGTTCATTGTTTTGTGCCACTCTGGGATCCCTACTCCATTTTGCTCTTTTTGAAGTAGATTCATCCAGTCAGTCAGGATGAAGACCTGACTTTCTTTAATTCATCATCCTGTGAAGTTAACCATTGGGGTGCATGTGTGACTGCCTCGATTTCCATTGTTAGACTGGAGGTTGTGATATCATTTCATGTACAGCGTTTCCATTCTGTTTGACAGTGAAGCCCCATCCAGATTTGTTATTGGTGACTGAACCATCAGCATATATGATAACATCTTTGGAGTTGCAACTTAGCTGCTCCATGAGTATCTGAATTTCTGCATGTTTTCCCTTCTGGCCATTCGCGACAGTGTCTCCCTAGATTTTGGGGTATGATAGTTTTGTACAGATTTTTGAAATGGTTTGGATGTTTTCACCATTCCTTTGTCCCTTTGAGTTCTGTCAGTTGATACACATGCTGAATGGCGTCTTCTGCCTGTCCTTTCATGATTTTCCACGTTGGAGTCTGTTGCCTTTTGCTGTTCGACTGTCTCGTGGATTAGGTTTTCTGGGTTCTCCAACACCTTGAAAAATGCCTTTACTTATTCTATTTTGTGTTTCGACTGTATTAAAAGAAGGTCAAACAGATATCGCATAGTATGCGTGGGTGTGTCTTTTGTGGTTCCGAGGATCACTCTCATCGCTTCATTTTGCATTCTTTCTGGTTTTAGCAGGTTTGTCTGTGACATCATGGTGAAGCCCAGTCCATAAAAGATGACACTCAGAATTACAGTTTGTTATAGATGAAAGAGATGACGTTATTCAATGCCTTTAGCCGCCATTGCTTTGAGGATTGAAAGGCCTTTTTTACATTTAAGTGTAGTGGTTTTCACATGTTCTCTGAAGGTTAGCATTCTATCAAAACTGATGCCAAGGTAGCGTAAGTTGTTTGTTCGCTCAATATCGGTTCCTCTAAATGTAAGTGATGGAACGTTTTGCTCGCTGCCGTGTTGTCAAGGGTGCAGAACAGTACCTGTGCTTTGGTGCGGTTGATTGCCGATCTGGTTTCTTGACACCACTGATCTACGTTGTTTTAACTGTTCTTGGACTGCTTTGTTTCTTTCTGATGCATTTTTACATGTTTTGTAAATAAATCTATCGTGAGCAAAAGTGAGTATACGGGCTGGTCCGTTTTCATTTAGGCCAGAAAGCCCTTTCGTATATATGTTGTAGAGAACTGGAGAAAGTGGTTATCCTTGAGGGAGTACCATGGAGAGGTTTTGTGGTGCTGAACCAGTTTCCAAGTCATAGAACTACTACTCGTTCTTGTTGTGTAGCAGCAATCCATCGTGTGACTGTCATGCTGACACCATGTCACTGAAGTATTTCCATGAGTAATGTGAATTGTACTATATTGTACGCATCTTGTAGGTCAATGGCCACAGCTAAGGTTTCTTCTTTGTTCTGAAAACCTCTGTAGACTTCGTGAGCTAAAGTACCTGCACTTTCCCATGTATGTTTTCCTGTTCTAAAGCCTCCTTATGTGAAAATATTTTCCTGTCTTTTTAGACCTCTAGCTAATTTCTTTGCTTTTATGTTTTCCGTCAGTTTCCCAATTATGTTTTGCATAGTCAGGATGCGATATCCATTTAGTCTGCGATGATCTTTACCTGGTTTATGTAAGACTTTTAGGAAGCTATGTGTCCAGTCCTCAGGAACCTGACCTTTCTCAAAACTATCTTGATAGAAGGTGTATAATTCAGGTTTGTCTTGTTCAGACAGCGTCTTGATGTCAAAGTATCGAATCTTGTCTGAACCAAGGGCTGTGTCTTTTCTATACCGTGCAAGTGCTTCATGCATTTCTTGTTTAGTTGTTTCATCATCTAGTCAAGTCTGTGTCAATTTTTTGTTTAGGTCCTCAATGAATTTGTTTTTCTGTTCAAGATTTTTCTGGTCACTCTGTTGTATGAAACGCTGTAGCAGGGCTTGCCCTTTCTCTTCTTTTGCTCTTAATATGGTTCCATCTGTGTTAGTTATATCTGGTATCGTGGCGTTTGTGATTTTCCCTTCCATTTTTTGATAGAATTGCCAGAATTGTGACTGTGTTGTATCAGCACTGAGTCTTTTAAAGAATTGTTATTGTCTTTTTGTTCCTGGGCTACGTTTGAACTGCTCAGTTTTGTCATCAATATTTCGTTTATACTCGTCCGTTTTTTCTAATGCTATCATGCTATGAGCGATGTCTTCTTCTGTGTTTTTGCCAGGCCTTTACAGCAGCTCGGTTTTTTTTCTTTTCTTTTTTTTTTTTTTTGTAGGCAGCCTCTGTGTCATGGCTCCACCAGGGAGGTTGTTTTCTTGTTGTTGTTTTTTTCCATTTTTATTTCATATTTCTCAATTTAGAAACAATATCAGATTGTATACTGTAATACTGAAATGGGTTTCTTGATTGAGTTACAGAGTTTCTAGGGGATATATTTGATTGAGTTACAGAGTTTCTAGGGGATATATGTTTCATTATACTGAAAACCACTGGAAGATGGTCGCTGCCATAATTGTTCAGTGTCTCCTCACTCATTAGTGGTATTAGTTTAGGAGAGACTAGTGCTATATCAATGTTAATTTCTGTGTCTCCTTGTCTATCACCCATATGGGTCGGTGGCATTGTGAGTGGGCTGAACTGGATATTGCACAGCATGTCTTCCAGAAAATGACCCTAGGCGTTAGTTCCGTTCTGATCCCACATTGCAGACCTTGCATTGAGATCACCACAAACCACAGTAATGTCTCCTAGTTCACCTTCAATTTCTTCCAGGAAGTTCCAAGTTGTTTTTGAGGTACAGGATCCTCGGTGCACACAAGTATTGATGAGTACGATTTCTTCTGTTTTTTGTTGGAGTTTGAAGGCGTATGCCTAGTAGTTCACATTAATTAGTACATCATCGTTCTAGATCTAATATGGACACTTTGTCTTTTAGGTTCCTTTTGATGACTATAGCAGTTCACATCATGCTTCTGAATTACTGCGAAATCTTCAAAGTCTGTTGGTTTTCCTTGGTGTGTTCTAGTTTCTTGTAGACACAGTATATCAAAGTTGTTTGCTAATTTTTCAATGGTTGATATCCTTTTTCTTGCACTGGCGCAGTTCCAGGTACATATTCTGAAATATTTCTTAGACAGCCGTTCAGATTTTGTCATCTTTCTGGTTATATTTGCACGTTTCCTCATTCTTTTTCATCTCCCTTGCTTTGTCCTTGCTCCAGTGGCATATTTTTCACTCCCACCCTGGAGTCTGCCAGTGGGAAGCGTTGCTCCAGTAGCATATTTGTCACCCCCATCCTGGAGTCCGTCAATGGGTAACGCGGTTGTTGTATCACCGGGCCGCAACTGATCCGGTAAGATATTTCCATTCAGTTGTGTTTTTATCATAATTTTGGTTTGGGCTTAAAGAAAACTTGGTGGCCCCCGTCTCCATTTCAAGTATTGAATTCATAAGGGCACATATTTACACGCACACACCTACCTTATACTGCATACACAAGCACACACATTCACATGTAAACACGTATCTAACAACACATACATCTACCAAAGGTGATGTAAAAGAGGTCATTCGGAGTACTTGTAGTAATATTCGCGATACTGATTGTAGTACTTGTAAAGTTTTTCTTCTCATACACACACACACACCAGCACGCACGCACACATACATATATACATATATAAATATGCATATATGTATATATATATACACACACACACACACACACACATATATATATATATACATATATATACGTATGTATGTCTTCCAAAAAAGACAGGGGCTATACAATGCGAACTCCATTGCACAATCAGTTTGATGAGTCATGTAACAAAAATCCTTTTAAAAATAACCATGATGAGGACAAGGAATAGAATCAAAAGAGAAATAGCAGAAGAACAGAGTGGATTTGTGGAAGGGAAAGGAACTATTAATGCCATATACATCCTAAGAACTATCATAGAGAGATCAGTCGAGATGAATAAGGATCTATATTTATGCTTTGTTGATTATACCAAGGTTTTCAATTGGGTAAGACATGAAGAATTGATCAACCAACTAGAAAGACTCAATATTGACGGAAAAGATCTACGAATAATCAGAAATATGTATTGGGAACAAACAGCTGCAATGAGAATAGAAAACGATATAAGCTCATTTCCAGAACATCAAAACAGGAGTCAGACAGGGTTGTGTTTTGTCACCAGATCAGTTTTCACTTTACAGCGAAAACATCATAAGAAACCTTGAGGAAGACCCTGGATTAAAGGTTGGAGGAAAAATGATAAAGAACATTCGATACGCAGATGACACCGTGCTAATTGCAGAAAATGAAAGGGACCTACAAAACCTTGTGAAGATACTAGAAATAGAAAGCAAAGGTAAAGGTTGGAACTAAACAGCAGGAAGACTGAAGTCATGGTGACTAGTAAAAACATGAAATCTCCTCATGCAAAATAACAGCAAACGGCACAACTTTGAGACAGGTTGATAAATTTATCTGGGAACGATCATCTCGTCAGACGGCAGATGCACATCAGAAATAGCCAGCAGAATCGGCCAAGCCAAAACAGCATTCAAGAAGATGAAAAGCAAAATGACCAATAAATTCCTATCAATTAACATCAAGAAGAGAATTCTTGAATGTTAGATTGGACCGATAATGTTATACGGTTGTGAGGCGTGAACAGTCAACAAGCAAAGCTAGAATAAGATTGAGGCAGCCGAGATGTGGTTTCTAAGAGGAATGTCCAGAGTTCCATGGACAGCAAAGCAAACACACGAGACAGTCTTGATGGAGGCAGACGCAAGAAGATCATTCATAAGGAAGATTAGTAAAAGACAAGCAACGTTTTATGAGTAAAGGGGAATTGGAACACCTGGTCACAACAGGAAAGCTGGAGGGAAAGAGAGCACCAGGTAGACCCAGGGAGAAAATATTGGACGGACTTGCAGGATCGCTGGAGACAGAGATGGTGGAAGATGTGCTTGCGGCAACAAAGGATAGATACATACGGGGGGTCATGATCACCAAAAGCATGCGGCAGGGCACCTGATGATAATGATATATGTGTACTCTGTTGTACATTCTACTGACACAGTCACCACAGTGCAGGCGACTCCCCATCCCAGTTGTCATCGACGTAAAAGATAGATCCAAGTTCAGCAACTTGCATATGAAAACAAATATATATATATATATATACATTTTAAATGTCAACATAAACACAGAGAACAGAGTACGTACTTTTTTTTGTGGACCAAGCTGACACAGGCAGGGTTGGAAATGTTAAACGTCTGAAACAATACTTGAAACTGACAATTTGGAAACAGATACATAGAAGAGAAATAACACAACCACGAACAAATCAGTAACGCAAAAATAATCAAACTATACTAGCCGACAAATTAACTATTTTACCAGCCAACAAACCAATCAATTAGCCTGATACCCAATCAAATTATGTACCAGTAAACAAATAATGTGGGCATTTTTCGAAACAAAAATGGGCCAGACAAACCCTTCATGAAATTTTTGCCTCTAAATTGAAACCACACACGTAAAACGAAGTGAATTGTTAACTACAAAAACAATAGCACAACATCAACTATAAATTACGTTATTACCGTCTGTCACTTTGCATATGTTAAAAGCAAGGACCACAAGACTGCCAAAAGCATAAGTATTTCAGTTTGTTTCCAAAGGAGACTTACCATAAATCGCGATCAGACAGCTCAAACATCTCTAAAAAATTATGTACTGAGATACAATAGCATAAACAGTATCTGTCTGTCTGCCTTTCTATCTGTCTGTGTATCTCAATCTCTTGCCCATAGTACAATTGTTACATTGGTACTTTACAAGACAAAGACAATATAAAGAAAAACCGTTCGCTTATCTACAACTCCATGAAATAAAGAAAATTCGTGCTGTATCGTATTAATTTAACAGCATTGCATTACATGATCATCGTTATTATCGTTATCGTCTTCGTTTCATCATCATCTCTTAATCCATCCGTCGTCACACACCCTGGCAATACCAAAGAGTTTGATCATCACACACAATCTGAGCTCACATCAAGCATAGGCATGTGAAGTTTGATGCCAGAAGACAAGTTTCCGCCAACCGAGGAATCTTGTAGGTGGATGTATAACGCCATCACAGGGGAATTCACCCAGTCTTCCAGAGAACGACTGAAACAAATATGCGAGTACAGCATAAATCAATCTGACAATAAATTGTTGTTGAATTGATGCATATTTTAACCCCTTTTATATATTTTATCCCTTTTGTAAAGACGTTATCCTGCAAACTCTTAGTGTGCTGTTTACCTAGTACACAACAAAATCACTTATGACCTACAAGGATACAGCAAAATACGTGGATCCCCTATTTCTCCTATTACCCTGATGTGTTTGCTGTTGTTGTAGTTGTTGTTGTTGTTGTTTTAACCAAATTCCTGTTTTAAATAATTCTTCTTCGCACTACTCCTATTTGCCCGAACAATATGCCTGCTTGATTCCACTTGTCTCTTAAGGCAGAACAGTGGCAGAATAGTTAAAATTCGTCTGCCAATATATATTCTCGGGGTTCCAGGGTTTGTTTCCCGTTGAGGCTTCGACTTTTCTCCTCAGCTTGGCCAGAAAATCCTGTCTAGGATAGACTACTGTAATTCACTCCTGGCAGGGATTCCAAAATATTTGTTAGACCGACTCCAGCGAATCCAAAACAATGCTGCTAGGCTCGTCTGTAAAGCTTCTAGATCTGAACATATCACTCCTCTTCTTCGCTCTCTCCATTGGCTTCCTGTACCTGATCGTATATCGTACAAAGTATCTACTTTGACCTTTTCTGCTGTTTGTGGTTCTGGCCCAGAATATCTTTCTGAACTACTCCCAGTGTATACTCCATCCCGCCAACTGCGTTCCTCTTCTGACACTCGACTTCTCACGATACCATCTGCAAGAACTAAGACTTATGGTGAAAGGTCCTTCTCTTTCCAAGGTCCCAAAATATGGAACAAACTCCCTGGCAGCCTTCGTCACTCTGACTCCCTCGTCTCTTTCAAATCTGGTCTAAAGTCACATCTCTTCTCGAAGAGCTCGGATACGACTTAACAGAAGACATGTCTGTGAGTCACTATCACATGTGCATAAGCGAGTATGTGCATGCATGTCAGTGTGTATGTGGGGGGGAGGAGGGGGGATAAATGTAGCTGTGTGCACGTGCGTGTATATTGTGTGAGTGGAAAACTTGGACATTGCTTAGTCTGTTAGTGACCGTACTTAGAATGTGTGTAAGTAAGTGGGAATGTATTTTATGTGCTTGTGTGTATAGGATGCTGACGTATGTGCGCATGTTAAACACGGTATTTTGTATCGGTTTGCTACCCTCTGTTGTCTAATGACTAGAGTGTTTGTGTCGATTTTGTAATGCAATACTATTTTGTATGTTATTGCTCATGTCATGTTTCTTTTTGTCTACAATGCCATGTCTATGTCCACGTAATGTGCTACAATTGTGTATAGATCTAGCATCGATTTGTGAAGCACCTTGAGCAGTTTGTCTGGATAGTGTGCTCAAAAAGTACCCATTATTATTATTATTATTATTAAAATCAAACAAATATTGAACGTCTAGTCCTTCACAAAGAGACGAAAAATAAGTTGGACCCCTATGCCCTCTGGCCTGCGCACGCTATAGATCCTATGGCAGTTGAAAATCAAGAAAAGCAGGGCATTAGTCAGCTGCCCTGGTATAAAACTTTGGAGAGATACACTTATTTGCTCAGTCCCTCCCCTTGAAGACCAGTTAACCCTTTTGCCTTTCTGATGTCTTGGTAAAAAAAGTGGTGGTCCTGCATTGCGATGACGCGCTCTCAATGGGGAGAGCAGCCCGAATTTCACATGTCAAGTCTATTGTGACAAAAAGAAATAAATATGGATATGAATATGAATATGAATATTAATCAATCTCCTGCTGAACGTGTTTTTCTTTGCTGTAAATCGCTCTTGCTGTTTACAAACGGCAGACAGCAGAAGACTTTTCTGCTCTGCCAGCTCTCTCTGTTTTGTTCACAACCCCTCGGTGATCCGTATGTATTTTACCGACTGACCCAATCTTTGCGATACGACACTCGAAGGAACTACTCCAGATCTATTCCTACTCTATATACTAAAGCTACTTCGCTAATCTCACAAAAGAGGAGTAGGCATCATAATGGACAATGACATGTTAAAGTCCATGAAAGGATACCAAGTATTATTAGTATTGGATGGCAAGTCATCTGATATCAATATAATGCAATATATGCACCAACAGCCGTAAGTACTCGGAAAGAAACTGACAACTTCTATAAGTATTAGAGACAGCCAAGCCCCAGGGCAAATCACAGGACGTTTCAGTAATAATGCGAGATTTTAATGCTAAAGTGGGACATGACAGAGTAGATGACTGTCACAACCGGATCAACTGGTGTACTAAGATAATAAAAGAATGGATAAGATTCAGTATGGTAAGGCAATGTTTGCAGATTGGCGAGATAGGGAAGGAAGATTTTTTGTCGCTGTTGTTTTTTGTTTGTTAGTTTTTGTTTGTTTGTTTGTTTGTTTGTTTTTGTTTGTTTGTTTTGTTTGTTTGTTTGTTTGTTTGTTTTTCAGTGTTGGTCGTTTTGTTGTTTGTTTTTTTGTTTGTTTTTGTTTCTTTGTTTTTTCATGTGAGGAGCATTCGGTGTTAGGGAGTCAGTTTTCTGTATAAAAGACCGTTTTCATGTGGGGCGTGGTTTTCATGTTTTGGGCGCAGAGCTTGTGTTACGCTGAAGTTTGTATGTAAACAATGTTCGAAAAAAAAACCGTAGTGTTGTCCATTTGGTCAAGTTTGTGTCCCATCGGTTTCAGCTCTCCTAGCAGAAGGAGTTAGTGGTAGCGCAGAAGAAATTTCTGTCTCAGACAGAAGAGTTGTATAGTGTTGTCGTTAGATTAAATGCCTTGTGTCCATGTAAGCTTGTACCTCTAAGAGATATTTCAACATCCCTAGATGGTGTGAGATGGCGGTCTTAGTCATAGTCACGTCGTGTAGTCCCAGCTCTGTCGTCTTCGTCATCGTATACTTTCGATATTGTGAAGGTCAGTACGGTATTGTACATGTACTCTTGAAGTTCAGATGTCAGTAGCTGTAAATCGTAAGATAAAATGGGGTAACGGAATTGATGTTTAATCCACTGGTGGTACATAGTCATGCAGTTAGTTAGAAATTGATGTTAATACTGAATGCTTTATACTTTTGTGATACTCTATAGTGGAAATTAAGCTGCGTGTTAGGCAAGCAAATCATTTAGGAATTGTGCGCCATGCAGGTAGCTGGCAAACGTGGATTGTACACTTTAGAACTAGAGCACGTCAAGTCGTAAGTCTATAGCTGAAGAGCTACCAGAGCGTTTAATTAATAGCCAAGCATAGTGTAGCCATGGGCCAGTCAAAATAAATAGTATGGCCAGCAAAGATTGAATGCTAGGCATTGCTTGCTATAGTTGGGATGTAAATGGAGGAGGTTTTTGTGGCATAGCAAACCAAATGATTGGAATGAATGATGATTTTAAAAATCTTATTTCAATTTGAAATTTTGTGCGTGGTGTGTGTTGACAAATGGAATAGTCGATACTCTGAAGGTCGGAATTGTAAAAAGTATTTGTTAAACTTCGGAAATTTACATGTATGAATTATAATTTGTTAACAAAACGTGTAAGAATGGCAATGTCGGCAATTTCGAATAATTTCTACAAGAAGGAATTATATACGTGTAAGAATGGCAATGTCGGTAATTTCGAGCAAATCCACACTGTTCTTCTGCTATTTTCTCTTTTGATTCTATTCATTGTCCTCATCATGATTATTCTTAACAGGATTTTTGTTACATGATTCATCAAACTGATTGTGCGATGGAGTTCGCATTCAATAGCCCCTGTCTTCTTTAGAAGTGCAATGAAAATTGATTTTGACATCTATGGGGATTTTTCCAGTGTCATAAATTTCATTTAGGAGGACTGTTATTTTTTCTATGCCAAATTCCTTCAGGGCTTCCATCATCTCTGTAGTAATGTTGTCTGGTCCTGGGGCTTTTCCTGGTTTCATCTTTCAGTGCTGCTCTAACTTCATCTTTCATTATGGGTGGTCCTTCAAAGTTCTTTTTTATAATGTGTTCTTCGTTTCTGTCATCCTCAAAAAGGTCTTTAATGTACTCTCCCCATCTGTCCAGTATTTTGTATTTTTCCATGTTAAGCGTGCCATCTTTCGAATTTAAGCAACCAATTGATGTGCATGTCTTTTTCCTGTGGACAATTTCTTCAATTCGTCTGTACATACCCTGAGGATCCATTTTGTGTCGGTCTTCTGTCTCTTTGCATTTTGTGTTCAGCCAAGCTTCCTTAGCTTCATTGCGCCTATTCCTGATTTCTTTGTTTATCTTCCTGTATATTTCCTCCTTTCTCTTTGCCCTCCTCCTTTCTTCCATCAAGCCCAAAATTTCATTAGTCATCCAGATCTTTTTAGCTTTTCTATCTGCCTAAGGGATTTCTTCACAAGCTTCATTTATCGAACTTCTCAACTTTGTCCATTGTTCCTCACTGACACAAACGTCTTCCAGAGCACTGAATTTGTACATTAAATTTTTGACTTATCATTTCATCTGTCTTTAAGAGTCCAAGGTTTAGTTTGATGTTGCTTTTGGTCTGTTTCCTTTTCCTCAATTTCAGCCTAAACCTTCCCACTACAGGATTGTGGTCACTGTTGCAGTCTGCGCCTGGTAGTGTTTTTGCAAACAGCAAAGAATTTTTAAATCTTTTGTTGATCAGGATGTAGTCAATCTGATTTTTGGTATTATCTCCTGGACTCATCCAAGTCCATGTTCTTCTGTTAGGCTGCTCAAACCAGGTGTTTCCTACTATGAACTCATTCATCTGTGCCCATTCTACAAGTTTCCCTTCCTTTCATTTTGTGTACCAAGGCCATGAGGTCAAACTATATCCTCCACTCTATCCTGTCCCACTTTAGCATTAAAATTTCCCATTATGACTGTAACTTCTTGTGATTTACAGTGGACCTTGGCCATCTCTAAAACTTCGTAGAAGTTGTCGATGTCTTCCTGAGTGCTTGCAGATGTTGGCGCATACACCTGTATGATGTTGATATCAAATGGTTTGCCTCCCGATTTGACCAGCAAAACTCTGTCGGACACTGCCCAGTATCCCTTAACTGCTTTTGATTTATCTTTGTCCATTATGATGCCTACTCCTCTTTCATGTGAATTACCACCAGAGTATATCACTGTATATTCTCCTGATGTTATCATGCCTGCCCCCTTCCATCTCACTTCCCCTAGTCCTAAAATACTGATGTTAAGCCCTTCCATCTCCATTTTGATGTTGTCTAATTTACCTTTCTGCAATAGTGTTCTGACGTTTCATGTTGCTATTTTGCTGTTTCTAAGTTTGACTTTGGGTTTAATTTTGGTCGCAGTAGCTGGCTGATGGTCTGGTGTCACCTGCGCCGCATGACAGTCCCTACCAGACGAAGGTGCTCCACAGGAGCACCTACTGACGTCGTTAACTTTCTTCTTCCTCTTTCTTTTGTCCATGGTTTTCCTGGGGAAAACTACGATGGTGGTTTCCCTTTGCCTTCCATCGGTTTTTTTTTCAGGGTTTACTCCCTTAGCCTTACTCTCTCCCGAGATGTCCACAAGGCAGTGGAGCTATTTACCCATAGCTTGGAGAAACGGTAAAAAGCTTAGAGAAACGGTAAAAAGATATAACCTTGTCTAACTCCCCTGTGAATGTTGAAAATATCACATTTCTGACTGTTCCATCTAATTGTAGCCTTCTGGTATATGTATAATGAGGCAATTAATGAAATGAGATGTTTAAGAAAGCCCACTTTCATCATTGCGTTGAATATGTGAAGATGAATGACGCTATCAAATGCTTTCCTATAGTCTCTGAAGGTGACAAAAGATTCTTCATCAGTGCGTTTTACTTTCTCTACGAGCATTTGTAACACAAATAACATGTCAGTTGTCCCTCTGTTGAATCTGTAGCCTGTTGAGAATGATTATGAGCAAAATCTTACTGGCATGGCTGATTGGAGCAATGGTTCTTTGGTTGTTACAATTTTTGACATTGCCACGCTTATAAAGTATCACAAATTCTTGAAATTTCCAATCTGTCGGCCACTGATAAGTATTCCAGATTTTACAACAAAGATGGTGCATTGCTTTCAGGTCTCCTTTTTCAGCACATGTTAACAATACTCCTGGAACATTCCTTGGGTTTTTCTTGTTTTTAATTGCTTGGTGGCTGCTTCAATTTCATTTAAAAGTGGTTCTAGTTCTGATTCTGGACAGTTCAGGTCAAGGCATAGGGTGTTTTGGGGGCTATTGTTATGCTCCATATTCATTGTATCTGTTCATTATATGATCTGGTTCAGTCAAGGTGGTACCTTCTTTGCTGTTGACACACTCATTTCTGGGTTGGAATTTAGTGAATAGAACTTTTTTTTATCTCTTGGAATAGATCCCTGGATCTTCTGCATTCATTATGCTCATTTGTTTTTACATTCTTCCTCCAGCCAATTTTCTTATCTCTTCTAATTTTGCTTTTGATTTCTCTTATAAGTTTTTTGTATTCTACTTTTCTTACAGATTCACTAGATTGGCTTTCTGTTTGGCTAGATCCATAACTTCCTTGATAATGTAGGGCTTAGATGCTTCTCTTTTTTTCTGCCTAACTTTTCTTCTGCAGCTTCACTGTATGTATTCTTCATATCTGCCAAAATTTCTTCTGGATATCGGTAATTTAATGTCCAGTCCTGGAATCCAGTCTTGGAGTAAAGCTACTAAAACGATTGCAAACTTCGTTCACAAAATCAGACGTAATTTCTTGATTTTTTTTTCAATTTCTATATCAAACTTAGGGGCCACCTTGGCTTTGTTTTGTTTATAGGCTTTGAGTCTAAGTTTTGCTGCGACTAAATAGTGATCACTATCATCATCTTCTGGTTTGGTTTTGAACTTAGAACAGTAGTTCTTCAGTTTATTTCTCAAGACGACGTCTCCCCACTTGGAACGAAGTCCATATGCACTAACATCACAGGTGCCACGTGTAAGGTGATCATGTCACAAGCTTTAAGCCTGCACATAAACCCATGAGCTGGCCAGGTCCTGAAGCCCTACCTAGCCTATGTTTTACCTTGTCTATATTTTATACTGGCATTGTATCAGTCTATCGCTGGAATAACCTTGGTTACATGTAAATGACATGTGTATCTGTGTATCTTATCTTCAAAAAAGGAACATGTTTATATAATAAATACATAAAGGTCTGAATCACAACACAATTAGCTATTCTGTATGAGCACTCTCACATGATAGAAAGCCCCCCTCCCCCCACCCCAACCAGTCAATGCACAAAGCCTCAGGTATTAACTAGGTGAAGACAATATTTTCTGAATCAGTCTGTCCTTTACTTCCGATGAAAGAAAAGAGGAAATAGACAAGTAAGTAAGTAAATAAGTAAGTAAGTAAGTAAGTAAATGAGTCTGTAAGTAAGTATATACATAAATAGATAAATAAACACAAACTAAGAGTACGTACATAATCAAACAAAAAAGGAATGAAAATAATAAATAACAGTAAATACATGCATATACCCACATGCCTGCACACAGACATACACACGTATGTACACATACATACATACATACATAAATACATACATACATACATTTATACAACATACATACATACATACATACATACATACATACATACATACACACATACACACCAATATTCGCACAGCATGATGGCCGACAACAACAGCAAAAACAAAAAGCAAACCAAAAAACAACAACAACAGCAACAACCACAATTACAACAACAATAAAAACAACAGCAAGGAGGAAACAAGCATATATACTTATCATGACAGACATATCTGGACAGCAGTCAACAAACACACGCACACGGTTTGGCAAACTTGCTTGTTTTCCTATTCTCTTTTCGTTTTCATCACTTTTCCTTTATCTCTGTTTCAGGAAAAGCCCAAACACCTTCCATTCCACGCTGTAAGAGTCTGGGCAGTGTTACTTCTGAAATGATACGAATATTAGTCTGACGAATGATAGCTCTAGTTTTTCCTTTCATAGAAGATCTCGGCCGCTTCCTCTATCTATTCCTTTTTGGGTAAGACGTTCAGTGGTATGATGACTCACATTTTGTTCGCAAAGGTACGAATCAAAGTGTCTAAAGACCACAGACTTTCCCAGATGCAGAATTTTTTGTAGTGGCAAGTTTATTGGCCCGTTCATTTCCCTTAACACCAGTGTGTCCAGGGCAGTAGATCCACGTGAGATTTTATAGGTCGATTCTGTTCATTGCTTTATGCCATTCTAGGGTCCCTACTCCATATTGCACTTTTTGAAAAAGATTCAGTCAGGATGAAGGCTTGGCTCTCTTTCATTTCATCATCCATGTCCTGTCTATCATGATGTAATCTATCAGATTTCTGATTTTTATTTTCTTATTATCGTTGTCTGTTTTTTCGAGTTTCCAGGTATATCGTCTATGATCTCGCTGTTTAAAGAGGGTATTAGCGTTATCTAGTTCGCTGGCCCGGCAGAAAGATGCCAACATATCGCCTCTTTCATAGCGTTTTCCCAGCCCATAGGTCCTATTCCACACTCTCTGTCCTCACCTTCGCCCACGTTGGCATTCATATCTCCCATTATCATGCGAACTTCTCTCTTAGGTATTTTGTCCTTTGCAGTTTGCAGGTCATTACAAAATTGTTCCATCTCTTCATATGAGCGGTGGTAAAACAAGGATCCAGCTCATCCATGCCCTTTGCTGCGAAATATGGAATACGTGTAAATGGCCGGAAGAGTGGAAACAACAGGAACTAGTAATCTCTATGATCTTTTCCATGAACAAATGTAGAGTCAATGCATGTCTCCAGTTCCTCTTCCTAGTCAAAAACCCACTTGTTCTTCTGCTAGCTCACCTTCAACCTTATGTTTGCTTTGACTCTGTCAGTGCTTCTCTTAATGAGGATTTAATGGTCAGCTGTTTTGGTGTGAACTCTTTGTGTGTGACAGACTTTGACATGTTCGCTTTGTCAAATTTTGCAATTTGTTAACATTCTTTTTCTTTGCCCTCATAAAATCTCTCTAGATCAGACTGCCAGAATCAGTTGGGACAACAAACACACTGAACCATTTAACATTAAGAAAGGTGTGCGCTAAGGATGTAGCCTGTAACCACATTTGTTCAGTACATATTCGGAACAGGTCATGAGGAGATCTAACATGGAAAAATACGGCATAAAAGTGGGAAGCAGAAAAATCTAAAACCTCAAGTACACTGACGACACAGCACTCTGTGCAAACATTCAGCAGGAGGCATCATTCATGATAAAAATGTCCTGAATAAGACCGGGAATGAAAAAAAAAACACACACTTAAATTGAATGCCAAGAAAACCAAATTTGTACACAGTGGTTCGTCAAGACCAGGTTGCAGAAGTCAGTCAGTTCAAATATTTAGGATCGATCAAATCCAACGATGCAAGATTGTTCCACCAACGCCAGAATTGGCATGGCAAAGAAACGGATGACAGACCTCACAAACATCTCGAAAGATAAAACGATAGACACAAAACCAAAACTAAGAATAATGATATGTCTGGTCTTGACCGTCATGGCATACAGAGCTGAAAGAAGAACCCTTAAAAAAAAACTTAAAGAAAATGAATTCAATTGAAATATGGCTCTATAAACAATTCTTAAGGGTGAGCTGGAAAGACAAGAAAAGTACAAGAGCGTACAGGAAAAGCTGAAAACCCGGAGAGAACTTATACAGGTCATCCATAAAAAGAAATTGAACTTTTTCGACATGTGTGCACTCTCATGAAAGATGTTATCGAAGGAAAAGTCGAAGGTCAAAAAGGAAAGGAAGGACCAAAACAAACTATGTAGGAAACACCAAGGAGTGGATCGGTTGTAGCAGTCCAGAGATTTTCAATCCGGTTGAGGAAAGACAGACGTGGAGGGCAAAGGCACGGACAGTACTGCGGAGTGATGCTGTAGAATGAATGAATGATATAAAGAATGAATATACACGCACAGTGGCTGTGATTATTCAATCCCTTTTCTGTCAAAATTAAACTTAACACATATCAAGTGTTGGTTGTTTATTTGATTTGGGCAAATTAGATTTAATCAAGTGAAAACTGACCAATAGCGCATGAAATGACATCAGCAGCTGCCACATTAAAGATACCGAACACGTGAGTCTCGACCTCTCTCTGGTCATATGTACGTCTCAAGGTGCAATAGCAAAAACAATTGGACTACTCCCTTTTTATTTGTGGCACTGTCTTCTTCTTCCATGGAGACATTTCTTCTTCTTCGTCAATGAAAACTATTCTTCATTGGTGTCTACTCCAAACCATATGTAAATAATCTTTGGCTTTAAGTGTGTTTGGGTGAAGGAGTCCTCTATCTGCCTCTGATCTGCCCTCCTTACCACTCTTGGTGTACATTAGAGATCCTTTAAGCCATGTCAGTGTTTGATGGCTGATGGAAACATGTATACATCCGAAAACAGAGCATGATTACCCACCAAAGACAGTGTATGCAGACTGTGCAGCAATACAGAGCCTTCCCAGCATTGGTAAAACCACAAGACAACATGCATACATTGGAGACAATACTGCTTGGGATATTGAAGAAAAATTAATAACTTACTGTAAAATGATTCTAACTTTTTTTTATCTAGTGCTTTGTATGGACAGTTTTCTAAGATGACGAGTCACTCTGGCATTGATACTGCAAAAGGTCTTCCCAGACTTCGTGTGGATTATTAATATAAGAGGAAGAAGAAAAGGAGGAGTTGAAAACTATTGATTTTCAACCAAAAAGAAAATATTACACTCTTCATAGACAAAAAATGCAGTATCTAAAGTCCCATTCTCTTTTCCTGTCTTTTTCTGTGAGAACCGGGATCACACGTGTTTTTCTCGCTTGTTATACATCAGTGTTCTAGGTTATGTATCTCAAGAAAAGAATAAGAAATTGAAAATATGACAGTAGGACTGAAAAGAATAAGAAATTAAAGATGTAAAAGTAGGACTAAAATAGGACTGAATAGAACAGGAATTGAAGATAAGAGAAAATACTGAAAAGAATGGGAAACCAAAGAAGATCGTACGACTGATTTCTTCAGTCTGAAACAGGACCATTTATTGTAAGAATTATTCTCACCTTTTCACTTCATGGGTAGGCAGAATGCGGGCCAGGTTCTTGTATCTAAATGATGAAATACCCACCAGCGCTGAAAAGAGAATTACGAATGTGAGAAATGATTTGTCATGATGTACATTTGATGTGTTTTTATCACTGCTAGAACTTTTTATTTGAAACATAAGATGTTACGGTAAAATTCCAACATGCATGCACTGTCGGTGAAAATGAAAAGCGTAAGAGCAAATGTTATATTTCAAGTGCATGAAATAAACACAACATATTTTGTTTTTACATCTTACCCTTGTTCAATGAAAAAGTCCTATATAAATAGCATCAATATATCGAAACAACGGAAACCCTAAAATAACAGTTACATTACAATTTAAACAAGCTCATTTTAATTTGCAGATTTGCAGTGCTAAATCGTGTAACCAGTGTATAGTGTGAATGACTGATCTGACATTTGGACAGTAGAAGAGTTAATCTTTCAAAGAGATCTGTTAAGCGTATTCTCGAAATCAACAATGAAACTGAAATATTCTCTGAAACTTCCCGGCGGTGTCTTTCGGAAGTTAGCTCCTGAATATGGTGTGGTTGTTATAAAGAACGGTCTGATTGTATAGTGCCTTGAGCCAGTCCATTCATAATTTTGCGAATCAACATCCGCGTGTTATGCTGAAATAGAAATTTCAGTGATATATTCTTTAATTCTTTGTCGTCAGTCTGTTATACCAGGGATTTTTTTTATTAATGCGACAAATTATACAGCTTGTTTATATAACTCAGTGAAGGGTTTGAAAACATCACCGCTAACTGAATCCCAAAAGGTGGATGCATAGTCAATGTATGACTGAATATATTATTGAAAAGTTTTCTTGATTCTAGATTCAAGAAATTGGAATAATTTCACAGAAATTGTTTTACAGGAATCGTTCATATAATTGAGAAACAAAGATTGTTATCTATTGTATACTTAAAACATTGTGATAATCAGTTTCTACAGCGGGAGAGAGACAGAGAATCAGAATCAGTATCAGAAATTTATTCAGTAAGGCCAAGCCCTATCTGAAGGAGTGTGAACACATTATAAACATTATGCAAACACAAAATATAATATATACGAGCGTAGTCATTCTTAGATAATGCATACTTCAAATATTTTGGAATAAATACAATATAGGTCACACAGTCATACTTCAATAATACAATAGGAACATGTGAATAGGTCTGACAGACACACATCATTATGATAAGGCAAACTTTCTTCACACATCAACAGAATTTCACTTTAGAATAAGGCAAAAGAGCTTTATAGACGTATGTGGCCAGATGTCTAATTGCAGGCTCATTTTCGAAGCTATGAGTATTATGAATCTGAAATCATTTGGATTATAGTTGTACTTTGGCTGAATTAACTGGCGACTCAGATCTTCAAGGGTTGGACAACATAGAACAACGTGATTTTCGTTTTCAGTAACGCTTTTACAGAATGGACATGTCCCTGCTTATTTATCATGTCTTTTACTTTATATATTGATCTACGCATTGATATTTCAGACATACCAAAATCTAAATCCTGTCAACACATATCTGATAAATCTGTTAAAATCCAAGAACAAGTACGTTTCAACCTCATGACATTTTTAAATTTGTTATACTGTGCAAATATATTATCAAGTGTTGATATGATAATCCCATTTTTGCTATCTGTAATCAACTAATTTTTGAACGTTTTTATGAAAGGCTTTATACAGCCAATAGTCTGACTTTCCCAGACGTATGAATATCACAGACTTTTGAGGCCCGATTTATTTTTCCACTGCAGGCTAAATTTGATAGCATTTTATATGCCTTATGAGGCAATCTCTTTTCATTCATTTTCATTCATTTTAGCCAGCATCGAATACAACAAGCGCTTGCGTTTACACTTAAGGCAAATCTTGCCACTAACCATATAATTATGAAGTCATTTGATGTTCTTGTGTTAACCCCTAAATATTTTTTTCAAAATAAACAATTGAACACTTTTAATCACCAACGCTGCTTTCTCTAAAGCCCATATTTCAGAACCACATAGTAAAATTGGTTAAAGTTGTGTATTTAATGGATTACTGCTCAATTTAATCAGTTTAGTAAGAATATTGATTGCAACTCGGTTTGATCTACTTGCTAGATCTTGATATGCAAAATTAAAATTCAGTCTTATTGAGAACAATATTCCTAAATACCGATATGAGTATATAACAGCAATCCTTGTATTGTTGTAGAGGCATTTCTCAGCATTCGCTAGAAGTCCATTTTTCCTAAAGACCAGTATTTCACTCTTGCCCCTGCTTACTCTAAGCGGTAACTGAAATGCTACTCTATAGAGACTGTTTAGCTGTATCCTTAAAGCTACCGCAGTTTTTGATATTAAAACATTGTCATCAGCATGCAATAGAATAAACAGTTCAATCAGTTCACTACTTAGACTTGCGACGTGTCTAACATTAGTAATTATTTCGAGAGCAAGTTCATTATAAACAAAGAAAAAAAAACAATGGGACTATACACATCACCTCGTTTCATTTGATTTGCACAAGTAATGCAAATAATAAACTGTGTACCATACTACCGTCTTGCTTTCCCAGAAGCATACATACTCTTAATACATCTATGTACCTTACGTTGAATACAATTCTTGAACAATACAGGCGATAGAAATTGAATCAAATGCCTTTTCAAAGTCAATGAAAGCTACAAGCAGTTTTCTGTTTACTGCATCTGCTTCTGAATAATTGCCAGTAATGTGAACATGTGATGAGTTGTTGAATAATTCTTTTTAAAACCACGCCTGTGATATTGTTGCCGTCAAGCCATTCCTGTAATCTTGAATTGATAACAGAACTGTGCAGTTTGCTGCTGGTGTTACTCAAAGAAATTGGAGAGCTCTAGAAAAATGCCTCGCTAGTTATTTGAATCACTACTGTTTTCCTTTTTTAAATAAAACACGAATTCTCCCTGCTTCCCTCTTATTTCTTTGGTATTACCTATATGCCTTGGAAGCAACCCTGTATATGTTCTGTCTTGTCTATGTGTGTGTGTTTGGTCAGTTCAAGAATAAAAGACTATGTCAATCTTGAACATGACCAATATATTGTATTATTTCTCTCCTCTCTCATAGTTGTGTGTAGGGTAGTTGCAGAGTATAAAGGTAGGCTTGGGCGCTCCTTTTTTGAGGAGTGTTCTGAGCTTACCGTTTTTGTGCTTTGTATCTGCTTCTATGCTAGCTGAATGGGTAGCGCAAACTATGTTAGATTTGAGAAGTTCAACAACATGGGAGATAATTTCTACGTAACTCTCAAGAGTTATGCCCTTTGGTTGATATTATAAAAATTCTCCCTGCTTCCCTCTTATTTCTTTGGTATTACCTATATGCCTTGGAAGCAACCCTGTATATGTTCTGTCTTGTCTATGTGTGTGTGTTTGGTCAGTTCAAGAATAAAAGACTATGTCAATCTTGAACATAAGACCAATATATTGTATTATTTCTCTCCTCTCTCATAGTTGTGTGTAGGGTAGTTGCAGAGTATAAAGGTAGGCTTGGGCGCTCCTTTTTTGAGGAGTGTTCTGAGCTTACGGTTTTTGTGCTTTGTATCTGCTTCTATGCTAGCTGAACGGGTAGCGCAAACTATGTTAGATTTGAGAAGTTCAACAACATGGGAGATAATTTCTACGTGACTCTCAAGAGTTATGTCCTTTGGTTGATATTATAAAAACACGAATGATAGATTTTGTCCAGTTATCAGTATATTGATCAGTATCAAATATTCAAGTAGAAACTTCACCACCTCATCTGTTCCATTTTTCTAGAGCTCTCCAATTATACAGTCTGGTCCTATTACTTTTCTATATTTCTTAACGATAAGAAGATTTCTTCTTGAGAAATAGGGCAATTTGAATATCATCATTACCATCAGCACCATCCCTATCGTACCTATAGCTATCACCATCAACGCAACCTCCATTATCATCACCAGCACAATTATCACCATCATCACAATCAAGGCCACTAAGAATATGATCAGATATATCGTTGTTAATGGTAATGCTGCCACAAGGGGAATTCTCTTTAAGAAGGACACCTTTAAAATGCTGAAATTAATTTTGAGTAGAAACCATGTCAGGTTGAAGTATCTCTTTATGGGAGATTTTACGCATGCAGCGCCAGAAATTTTTCTGATTATCCACAGACATAGTTAAACTGTTCAAAATTACATTATCGTATTCTTTTCTCTTTCTCTGCAATAACTTTTTGTACTCCCTTCTAGCCTTACAAAATTTTTCTCCATCTGAAATGACTTTTGAACACCCTCAACTGTCTTCTGACAATCCACCTAAAAGATTGACATTCATCATCACATCATAATTCACACTTCTTGTGATAGATTTTTTTTCTTTTTCATACATTCAGCTCGTTGTTTTACACACAATTGAAAATTTTCGGCGCTTCATTGACATCAACATTTATTAAATCAGTGGATGGTGAAGTGTTTGCTTGTTTCTATAGAACTCTTGGTATCAAATCAAAACTCTTGAGGTTGATGTTGGGAGTTTATCATTTCAGAAACTTCCAATTTGCAGCATCTTTGTATTGTAGAAAATGATTTTTCAGAAGCTAAAAAGTAATCGTTCACACTGCTGTCTGTGTCTGAAAGGAATGTATAATGACCATGAAGGTTGTCATTAGATACTCCATTCAAAATAAACAAACCAAAAGCAATACATAGATTCAAGAACATTTTGGCATATAAAATATACTTCTTTTCAAAATCAAATAGTCTCATCTAGCAAAAAATACAATATATTATATTGTGGGCACTTAATTTCTTTAACATAGGACCAAATCAATTTCAATTAACACACACACCCCTCCCCCTCCCACCTAACTTGTGTCGAGAACTTCAAAGCTGGTTTACAAAATACTGCATAGTTTGCTTTCTAGATGCTCCACGAAAGATTCCACAATACAAAATTGAAAGAGGCATTATACTTAATAAACATTCTGTTGTTAAGTTTAGATAATAGTCCTTCCACATTCCAGGTAGAAAAGATAATGATCGAGTACAATTAGTTTTTACTGTTCTTTCAACATTCAGTTTTTCACACGCACACTTGCTTTTGCTTTACTTGACCTTCACATGTTCTTCCCAAAACTATCTCGGTCTGATATCACCCCCCCCCCCTTCCCCCTTCTGCCACACTTATTTGTTTATTTGTTCATTTATTTGAAGGGAACGTGTGAGGGAGAGAGTATAGGAAATGTGGGGTTGTTTTGATGTACATGGCATGCCTGCACAATATCTTGGCTTTTTAACAATCGCTGACCACATCTGAACATTTACATACAAGTTTGAAAACCAGTGCTGAGGGGGAACTTGTTACCTCTTGGTATTTGCATAAGATAAAAAATTTTGATTTTGGATTATAGGACATCTTTGTTTTACATTGGGCCAGTCAGACACCTATCTGATTTCTTTAAGTTTATCATTGTCATCCAATCCAAACTTCAGTTCAGTTTTTTAGGTTGGCCGATCTCCCGATCGAGCCTCTTTGACGAACTCCTTCCATTTGCTCCTGTCCAACATAGCTGCCTTGATCTCATCAATGTTTTCGAGGCCAGTGTCCCTTTTGAGAAGATCAATGAAGTCTGTTGTCTTCCTTACCCTGTTCGCTCTCCCTCCAGTTGGCTGCCACAGTACACTTTGTGAAGCAACTTCCTCTGGATATCGCATACAGTGACCGCCTAGGCGAAGCCTACGTGTTCTTATCTTGTCACTAACTTTAGGGAGGTATCCATATAGCTCTTCGTTAGTCATGTGCTGCTTCCAAGAGACATTTAATGCCGTCCTCAACATGCGAGTATGCGTCCCATCAAGACTCTTCTCCATCTGCTTTGTTAAGATCCATGTTTCCGAGTTGTAGAGCAACACAGACTCGACAGTGGATATAAAGACACGAATCTTTAGTACTTTTTTCAAGTTAGAAGTTTATATCATCTTCAGCTTGTGACATGCAGACCAAGCAAGGACTTTTCGAACAGAGATATCTTTCTGACTGCTCTCCGTCCATCCGCCAAGATATTTGAAATTGGTGACTTGCTCGATATCTCCCCCATTGATATATTTCATATCGTTTTCACTACTTTCGTTGTACATCATCACTTTCGTTTTCTTAGTATTGCAGTGCAGTCCAACTTTAGCTGCTTCAACTTCAACCTGTTCCAGTAGCCTCTTTGCTTGTGATATTTCATTGGATAGCAGTGCTATGTCGTCAGCAAAATCGAGATCTGTCGAGCTGTCAGCGGGATATCGTCGACTTCTTCTGGGCTGCAAAGTAAAACCAAGTTCTTCTTCTTTTCCAGCTATAGCCTTTTCCATCAGATAGTCTACGACTACAGCAAACAGATAAAGTGCAAGTGTGTCTCCTTGAAGTACCCCTGCTGAGATTTTAAAGTATTGTTTGCCATCAGGGGAGAGGACTTTTTACCATCAATAAAGAGGTGATCATATATCGTAATGACCCTTTCATTCATATCTCCTGCTGGTCTAAAGTGAGGTCTCAATCGTTTTCTAATGTCACATAATCTCTGGGTAAAATCTTCCCCTTTACACAGTTTTTTGTTTTTTCCTTTGCTCTAAGGATTTCTTTTTTTTTATCTTTATAGAAGGCGTATCTGGCCATGATTGGACAATTTGGTTTCGTGTTTAAGCGATGTACACGGTCAAACTATATTGATTTTGTATTCTAATTTTTTTCACATTTTTTTTAATTCATTTTTAACAGTGAATAGACATCAACAAACAATGTATAACAAAACAAAACAAAAAACAATAATAATTTCAACTCATACACATAAGAGGAACGTTTTTAACATCTGACAACATATACATACACAGGACAACAACAATCAAACAAACAAAAATGTGACACCAGAAATTATTTGATTTATACAAATAAGACAATAATTGTTCATATAAAAAAACGAAAAATAAAACTATGGCCTACAGAAACACATAAAACAATATTCTAATCAAAGATGGTTTCATTATGTACATCAATATTCAAGAAACATGTCATAAAGAAAGTCTGTTTTCTACACAGCGAACATGGGTCTATAGTTGTTCCACTGAGCACTAAAAATGGACAAGTGAAAGTTTATTTTGGCATTATATGTTTCAATTTTGAATCTCTGGTTTAGCATTCTTTGGAAAATATGTATATTTGGAACACACTTGTCTACTTTGCATTTATATATAAAATGATTTTGCAAGCATTATTATAAGATCAAATACTCTATCTGTTTTTTACATTTCGGTCAACACCGAACAACACCAGATTTCGTGTGATTTCGATGTGGAAGGTATTTTCGCATTTTGTGTTGATTAGCTTTTCTGTTAAATTCCAGAAACTACGGACACAGTAACAATTCCACAGAAAATGTTCAATAGAGTCTCTTGCATTATTACACCATGTATAATTTGTCGTAGTTGCTATATCCATTGTGTTTAATATTATATTGGTGGCAATAATCCGATGAACTATTCTTATTTGCAACCATTTTGATTTGACATCCTTTAATTTATGGATTTTTAGAAACACTTTTTCCCACGAAATGTTTATATTTAGTTTCTCTGACCACCTTGAACAACAATTTGGTTGGCTATCATCCAATTTCATTTTTTTCATAGTAAAGTCTAGCTCCCTTTTGTACACTCATTATTAGTCTGGCGCATTCAATATACTATTCGTGTTGTTGTTCATTTGAATTCTGGTTGTTCTTAAATATTGTTTGATTGAAGATATCCATCCATTGTAAGTGACATGATTAATGCGGCAATCAGCGTTATTTTCAAATTCTTCATAGGTCAAAAATCATCCATTTTCTTTAAGAAAATGTTTGATGCAGTATATTCCTTTCTCTATTAGTTTATTGTTCTTGATTATTTTGTTATCCACCTTTATTTTTTCGTTATAAAAGACAGGTTCAGCTAACAGTTAACTTGAATTCTTCGGTGTTATATGATTACAAAATGTCATGTAGGCCTTAAATGTATCAGCCCAAAACATATCATTATTCATGAAGTATGAAACAACCGCTAGTCCGTAGCATTCGATGTTGTTAAGGAATGGATACATTTCAGCTGCTAGACTTTTCCATTTATGGTTTGAAGTTTTAAATTTTCTTATCCATGGAAGTTTGAGAGCATATATGTATGTTCTTAAATCCGGTATATTCAGTCCTCCTTGCTTAACATTATTAGTGGCAGTCTTTCTGCTGATTTTGTCTCGTTTTCCATTCCATACAAACTGAAACATAACTTCTGTAGTTGTTGTATAAAATGATTTGGAGGGTCAGGCAATAACGTCCATAGATGTATGAGTTTAGATAATACAAGAGATTTTAGAACTGCGACTGTACCAATTGGGGTAATGGTTCTTTGTGACTAAATTTTGAATAACATTTTCACTTCCGAAAATTTGTCTTTATAATTCATTATTTCGCAGTTTCTTAGATCTTGAGTGAACCAGATGCCCGGTATTTTAAACTTAGGAGGATTCTATATTATTTTTAAGTGGGGACAGTATATTATTTGTGATTTTCTCTTCCTTGCGTGTTTTCACTATTCATAAACAGACCTGAAACTGTGCCGTACATATTAAGTGTACGAGTAGATCTTTCAAAAGAGGTTTTATCTCCTACATTTATTAATTGGGTGTCATCAGCAAACTGGGAAATTTTGTGTTCCACACCACAAATATGTATTCCTTTTATTGAGTCTTCCTCCCTGATCATTATGTCTAGAATTTCTGCACAGGTAGAAAGAAACTCTAGGGAGAGCTAGACAACAGAAGGTCTTCAGAGAAGTAACCCCCTTTAGACAAGTGTTTCGGCCCTGAATTCCTTACACTCTCGGGGGGCCGGGCCACATCCAGGTCATGACTCCTGGATGCCCTTCTGCTGTTGTCTATTTTTATTTTTATTTTTCCCACGCCGGGGAGCGAACCTGGGCGATTCTGCGCTTCAGAACTGCGGTACGCGGTTTTACCAATGTGCTAACGGGGCACACATCATCTGTAGGGAATTTAATCCTTATGAAGTTCACTTTTGGTTCCTCCTTGCCCAGATCCAGCTTGAGCTCCTTTCTGCTGCCTCTGCCATCGCTTTAAGGGCTCTAGTCCTCTTCTTCCCAGAAATGGCGAGTTGTTTCATGAGATCATAAGCGGAGGTGCCCACAAACCCTCTTGCCCCGACCTCTATGGCGAAGATTTTGACCCGCAGACCTGCTTTCTTCAGGGTGCTGGCAAGACCGGCGTATTTTTCGGTCTTGTAGATATGTGCTTCTTCCATTCTGCTTTCGTATGGCACAGTGAGTTCTATCAGAATCACTTGTTTCGAGGAGT
Organism: Monoplex corrugatus; assembly: GCA_030674185.1. NCBI lineage: Eukaryota > Metazoa > Mollusca > Gastropoda > Littorinimorpha > Ranellidae > Monoplex > Monoplex corrugatus. Next base: position 63,922,637 of record CM060306.1, on the reverse strand, counting down.
CAGAGTGGAGAGCGATGTCTGGTCTCATGCCTGTCTTGCTGATGACATCTGGGTAATTTCTCCACTCTGGGAGGTCTGCTGTACACTCCCAGTCGACTGCTCCATCCAGAAGACCCTTTGGCAATGTGCTGGTTGTCATAGCACTTTCGGGCCAGACCTGTTTCCCTCCTGCTTTGTAGAACGTTGTCATAGCAATTGGTGCGTTTGGGGTCATGGTTTTTTCGCTAACCACGTCTGTGATCACTTTCAGAACTTGGTTGTGCCTCCATGTATACCTTCCTTGGGCTAGCGCTACTTTGCAAGAGCTTAGGACATGTTCCACTGTTTGTTTCTTCTGACAGAGCGGACATGCTGGGTCGTCTGATTTCCCCCATTTCACTAAGTTTGCATTCGAGGGGAGCAGGTCATATACAGATCTGAGGAGGAAGCTTATCCTTAGAGGAGCCATGTGCCACATATCGTTCCAGCTGAGACTTCTTTGGAGTGCACTGTCCCATGTTGTCCATTGCCCCTGTTGACCTTGCTGGACTGCCTTCTGCACTCTTTTGACATCTTCTTCTTCCTTCAACTCCTGTATGATCATGTCTCTTTTTTCCTTCCCTTTGGCTTTGGACCACCACTGCATTTTTGTTGCTCCCAGTCCCTGTCTGTTGGTTTGCGTGTGTCCAATTATTTCTTTGATGCTGAGGTTTCTCTTGGCATTGTTTACAGCCTCTTGGACTTTCCACTTTCTGCCAGTTCTCAGCTTTGGCTGAACTGATCTCACGATATTGTCTTCCGATTCCTCCAGCATGCTCAACAGTCTTGCTTTTCCAACTTTGTATTCCTCCACTATGGATTTGAGAGGTAGCTTCAGCATTGCTTGACGACAGTAGAATGCAACATCAGTGAGACCAGGTGGGACACCGAGCCATTTTCTTGTGTATTTGTTGATTTTGGCTTCCATTGCTTCGACTGTGCTGGTGCAAATGTCATAGATTAGCAGTGGCCACAGCAGCTTTGGTATCAGCATGAACTGTAGACACCAGACTTTGTATTTGCCTGGCAGTCCGCAGTTATCTATTTTCTTCAGGCCTTCTTCTGCTGTTTGCTTGGTTTCACATCCCCTTTGTGTGTCTTTCAGGGAGTCATCATACCATCTTCCGAGACTTTTTACTGGCTCTTCTGTGACAGTGGGGATGGCTTGGTTGGCTACCATGAATTTGACTGAATCTGCCACTTTTCCTTTTCGCAGTGAGAGACTTCGGGATTTCTTAGGTTTGAACCTCATTCTTGAAGAGGCCACCAGCTCATCCAGCTGCTTTAAGATTTGGTGTGTCTCTTCCTCATCCGTGGACAAGACTGTTGTGTCATCCATGAAAGCTTTCAGAGGAGGCATTTGGTATCCATCTCCCAGATTCACTGGACCTGAATTCTTCATTGCAGCTTTCAAGATGACTTCCATTGCCAACACGAACAGTATGGGGGAGATTGCACAGCCCATTGCAATGCCCACCTCTAGGTCTATCCAGTCCGTGGTGTATTCTTTGGTAGAGAACCGCATTGAGAACCCTTGGAAATACTTCCTCAGCATTGTTCGGATGTTTTCTGGGATGTGATACATTTTAAGAGGCAGCTGGATCATATCGTGCACAAAGAATAAAAAGATAGGGTGATATTGGATCTCCTTGTCTACATCCATTTCTACACTAAACCATTCTGTAGTCTGACCGTTTATAATAGCAGTTGATTTTATGTTTTTTAGAAAGTTTCAGTCCATCGACAAACTCTACTTCCAAATCCATAGGCTCTCAAAACCTTGTGCAATAAAACTCCAATCAAGTGAACCAAAAGCTTTTTCGAAATCAATACAAAGAAAAAAAAACCGGCATGTTATTTACATTTAAATGATTTATCAATTCATGTATTAATCGTGTATTATCTCCTATATATCTATTTGCCATAAAACCTGTCTGATCTTCATTAATGAGCATTGGTAAAACCTTTTTGATTCTGTTCGAGATGCATGCTGTGTCTATTTTATACACAACGTTAAGGAGAGAAATGGGACGCCAATTTTTCATGATTTCTTCAGGTTTATCACCTGTTGGGATGCAAGTGATCAATCCTTCTTTCTGCGTTCAGGACAGTTCTCCATCTCTGTATGCCTCATTCAATGATCTCACAACGAACGGTCCGATATTTTTTCCAGAAAAAAAAGAAAAATTCTGCGCTAAATCCGTCAGTACTCGGGCTTTGCCCATTTTTCATGTTTTTAAGCGCTATACTTGTTCCATTTATAGTTATTTCACCCTCCAACAATCGTTTTTCTTCATTTGATAATTTGGGTATCTTTCCGATAAGGTTTTCTATTTCACAATCTGCTTTGAGCCTTTTCTTATAGAGAGTTTTGTAAAAGGATTTAACTTCATGAAGTATGTCTTGTTGGTTTTCTAAAGTAGCACCATCTTGTCTCAGTAATTTTATCACCTGTTTACTCACATAATTTTTTTTCCCCTTCAGCAACCCATCTTGCCTTCGATCTCAGTAATACTCCCTCCATTCTTTTGTCCTGAATTGTCTGAAGTTCGTGATTCCTTTTACGAAGTTCTTTTATTTCCTTTTCTGTTTTGTTTTCAACCCTTTCAAAGGCTTCTATATCCTGTACAAGTCTATTTTCGTTCTTTTTCATTGTGGCGTACGCTATGGTTTTTGACCGTACCTTCATTAATAGAAAATCTAAAAGGAGTTTGTCATGGATTCATAATTGTCAGCTGCATACTCGTTTATCACATTTGAAATCTCTTCATTTATTTCTTTCACATATTGCTCATCCCCTAGAAGAGATGTATTGAATTTCCAGAAACCTCTCGTCTTTTCGGGTTTGGTTTTGTGGAATAGTAAGCGAAGTGTTACCATTGAATGATCTGAACGGTAGCCTAAAAGAATATCTGTACTTTAATAATACCAGTACAGATTATCAGATATTAGGAAATAGTCAAGTCGGCTTTGTTTAAGTGGTGTCGGTTTTCTCCACGTATACCGCCTACATTCGGGATTGTTCTCTCTCCAGATATGTCAGATTAAGTTCTCTTGTCATGTTTTCGAGTGCTTCTTTGGTTTTGGGGTTGTTAACGCGCACATAGTTATAACAGTCTATGTTTGGATCCATAGCAATGTTCCAGTCACCTACAGCGATGATATTGTTATTTTTGTAACTTTTAATTACATTTTATATTGTGTTATAAAACATCGGGTCGTCTTTATTGAGACTATATAAACATTCACTAAGAGTAAGTCTTTTTCCATTGTCGAGAATGACAGAATGATATAGTTGCCATTCTGGTCTCGTTTAACGTTTGTTACTTTAAATTCAAAATTGTTTGAAAATAAAACAGCAATTCATCTAGAATTAGACTGGTATGATGCAAAAAATCATTTATATCCCCATTCTGAAGTTACATATTGCTCTAATCTCTTGTTAAAACGTGTGTCTTGGAGACAGTATATCGAATATTTTTTCTGTTTCAGGTAATGGAAAACATCTCTTCGTTTTCGCATATCCCCCAAACCTTGACAATTTAAAGAGGCAATTGTGATGCTACCCATTATTGATAGTTTTCATTATTTTAAGAAAATTGTTCCAAGTGATTCCACCACAGTTGTTTCTAGTACAAAAAATACACACCTTTGTCCATACAGTATTGTATACAATGAATTGTTTAGTGACATACGTTTTTTAAATATATCTCATGGTCTGAAAAGATTAGGACGAACATGTATAACAAATACATATTTTATATACAGATACAGTAAACAACTATATATTTATATGAATACAAAGTTTTCTCAAAAGTTGAAAAGATTGTGAAGTTAGGTATGACAGATTTCCCAACGATAAAGCGTAAAAAAGATCAATTGTGAATCATTAATTCAGAGCATAATTAAGCATATATAGACGTACACAGACATCAAATCTCCTTTCATACTGGATTGGCTTCAATCTTTGCAAATTCTCATGCAAGTAGTCAGATCCCAACATTCATACATACATGTAAGCATGTCCGTAAATGCCTATACACATGTATGCGTGTGCTGATCTCAATAAATCCATTTGCACACACATACGTTTCCAAAACACACAAACACTCAATCTCACATACACACACATAGATACACACACACACACACACACACACACACACACACACACACACACACACACACACATACACACACACACACACACACTGACTAAGCACAAAAAGAACATATACTCCTCTACGTTCATCCAACAGTATACATATACTTGTATAAGCGAACATGTCAAAAAATAAGCACGTATGCTGTGCCAAGTCTTAACACCCGGATGCAAATATATGAAAAAATTCACGTTAAGCATCATACACAATTACCTAAGTATGAAATCAACGAAATGTGCTCATGCATGCACGATCATATGCTATGTGTTATGCACCTTTCCCACGCAAAAAAAATTCATACGCACCCCCAAAAATGTACATGTATACATTCACACGCTTACCCTTTTCAAAAAACACACAAGGGGGTGTATACACACATAGGCACACAAAAATATTCAAAAATACATTTGATGTGTCCCTGCGGGCACGTCAGCCGCCATGCCCACACCACCGCGCACAAAGATGCGCAAACATAAGTCACCAGCGCGTATCCCTTGGTCAATTATCTGCACTCAACCAAGACCAACAGTTGGAAATAGTGACCAAACATCAAGCCATCCATCCCTAAGCAACATACAGTCTCATCATCATCATCATCATCAGGTGCCCTGCCGCATGGCGTTGGCAATCATAGACTTCCATATGTCTCTACCTCTCGTTGCCCCTAGCATCTCCCCACCATCCTTGTCCCCAGCCACTTTGCAAGTCCGTCCAGCATTTTCTCCCTGGGTCTATCTGGTGCTCTCTTCCCCTCCAGCTTTCTCGTTGTGACCAGGTGCTCCAAATCCCCCTTCCTCATAAAATGGCCTATAAATGTTGCCTGTCTTTTCCTAATCTTCCTTATGAGTGATCTATTTGTGTCTGCCTCCATCAAGACTGTCTCGTTTGTTTTCTTTGCTGTCCATGGAACTCTCAACATTCTTCTTAAAAACCACATCTCGGCTGCCTCAATCTTGTTCTGGCTTTGCTTGCTGACTGTCCACGCCTCACATCCGTATAACAGTATTGGTTCTACATAACATTCAAGGTGTTAATTGATAGGCATTTGTTGGTAAGAATGCTTGTCATCTTCTTGAGTGCTGTTTTGGCTTGGCCAATTCTGCCGGCTATTTCCGATGTACATCTGCCGTCTGATGAAATGATCGTTCCAGGTATTTGAACTTATTAACCTGTGTCAAGGTTGTGCCATTTGCTGTTATTTTGCATGAGGGGATTTCATGTTTTTTACTGATCACCATGACTTCAGTCTTCCTGCTGTTTAGTTCCAGCCCCTTACCTTTGCTTTCTATTTCTAGTATACATTGTATTCACAAGGTTTTGTAGGTCCCTTTCATTTTCTGCATTTAGCACGGTGTCATCTCCGTATCGAATGTTGTTTATCATTTTCCCTCCAACCTTTAATCCAGGGTCTTCTTCTAGGTTTCTCACGATGTTTTCGCTGTAAAGTGAAAACAGATCTGGTGACAAAACACAACCCTGTCCGACTCCTCTTTTGATGTTTTGGAAAGAGCTTATATTGTTTTCTATTCCCATTGCAGCTGTTTGTTCCCAGTACATATTCCTGATTATTCGTAGATCTTTTCCATCAACATTGAGTCTCTCCAGTTGGTTGATCAATTCTTCACGTCGTACCCGATCGAAAGCCTTGGTAAAGTCAACAAAGCATAAATACAAATCCTTATTCATCTCAATTGACCTCTCTATGGTAGTTCTTAGGATGTATATGGCATTACTAGTTCCTTTCTCTTCCACAAATCCACACTGTTCTTCTGCTATTTCTCTTTTGATTCTATTCCTTGTCCTCATCATGATTTTTCTTAACAGGATTTTGTGACATGACTCATCAAACTGATTGTGCGATGGAGTTCGCATTCTATAGCCCCTGTCTTCTTTGGAAGTGCAATGAAAATTGATTTTGACATATCTTTGGGGATTTTTTACAGTTTCAACATAATTTAAACACTGAACAATTCCACAACGTGAGAAATGGCCCCAGCCTTCCTGCAGACTGTCACACCCTATACATGAAATCAAGAAATCAGTATGACATCACATGCACATTCATTACATAGTACAAAAATTGCCCATCAATCCATTTTTCAGTCACAAAGCACGACAATGGCAGTTCATCTCAAGAATAAACACCATCATGAGTACGAATGAAGACCGAATCCAAATTCTTCTCTCACTACATCACACTCCCTACACACATTAAACACACATACATACAGACAGACATACACGTGCGCATGCATCTGCACACACACATATACACACTCGCGCGCGCGCGCGCGTACGCACACACACACACACACACTCACACAGAGGATTACGTACCTACATAACTGGGGGTTTTTGGTGTGGGTTTTTTTGTGTGTTTTTGTTGTTGTTTTTTTCTTCCTTATTCCATATCACTTACTGCGTTGGAATTCATGGCTCTTCTGAAGGTGTCATCGATATTCATATAAATGTTCAATTTTATTGTTGCTCCATTTTTCAGTTTTGCAAATACTCTGCCATTCACAGTCCACAATGCAAGCGTGGCAGAATGTTTATAAGCCGCAGTGGACAGTTTATAATTGGCGGCTGTCAGGTCTTCGCTG
>CM060306.1:63880853-63913353 GCA_030674185.1 Monoplex corrugatus | reverse complement strand
CTGGCGGTTTTCCCAAGTGCAGCACGAACTGCAGGTTCATTCTAATGGGATCACAAACGTTATAGGTGAAAAGTTTAAAAGATTACAAGACAATATTACAGAAATTCTGGACAAAATAAATGAACTGAAACTTTGTGTTGATCGGCACAATGACGACATTCATGCCATATTAATATTGTTCTATCCTGAAGAGGGTCCAGGCCTAAATTAAAACTATGATGCACTAGCGAAGAGTAGTGTTTGGGATGTAAAAGATACCCTATTAAATAATGCATAAGAGAAAATATAAGCGTGTGATCGACTGAATGGGAAAACATTTAATCAAGAGGTATGGCTGATGTAAATGGATCGTGCCTAGTGCAACGAATCCGATCTGACCTTGGAATTGGAAGAAAAACATCCTAAACCAACAGCCAAGGGGTTAAAGGGAAAACCGGAGTCCCAGAGAAAAAAAAAAACCTTAGTCAGACGCGACTGGTCTGTCTTGTGAAAGGAGAATTGAAACAGATTGAATTTAAAATAAAAGTAAAAAAGTAATTTTTTTAAAAAGGGCATATGTGCAGCCGCAAAGCCAAGACCTGGGATGGGAAAATGATGATGATATGGTCTATTTCAGTAAATCATCATCGAGGTAAAACATGTACAGACTCAAGGGCACATTAAAAGAAGACAATTGTAAGCATAAAATCATCCACGCAGTTTAAACATAAATCATACATGAGGGACAAGAATGTTAATACCTACATATTCGAGCAAATACACACGCACACACATACACACCAAGGTCAAAGTACATGCACACAGAGCCATGTCCAGACAAAAGTACGTGAAGTGGCATGATACTGAATTCTGTTGAGGAAACCTTCATGGTTTGTCATTGAGGCCATATGGCTTGCGTGTTCCAAGTTTATTTATAAGGTAAAGAAAAGACAGGAAAGAGAGAATCCCATCTCATAGATAAACTTTGAACACGCATTTTTATATGAAATGATATGCTCAGCCATGGTTTGGAACAGAAATTAAAGTTCCAAAACTTAGCTAATTATTGGCATTACGCCTAGAGTAAATTAGTACATAGTAAGCCCAGGAAACAAGCAAAAATATTTTACATATCTTACATATATAGTTGCTTGGCGTCGGTTTTTTTTCAATCTAGGATCTGAAGAAGGATACGGATCTTATCATGTGTGGTGAGAAAGCAAGCTGAGATCCATCCGTGTTCCTGTTACTGCTTCAGTCATCGCCATTGTGAAAAGAATGATTCGTCATGCCTCTATCGTACGTTGTTGCTTCAAGTGCGCGATCAAGTTTCCTATGTAGTGGATATACGTGTTGCTGGGGCTAAAATTGTTACGTTTGTCGTGGGAGACTGTTTTGAAAAGTGCTGCACAGGCCAAAGATAAAGTGATTTGTGTAGTTCCTGCAGTTTTTGTTGTTGTTGTTGTTGTTATTGTTGCCGATAATGATTCTGACGTTATGGCGGATGGACAATGTTTTTTTGTTGTTGTTGTTGTTGTTGTTGTGATGTTGGACACTTCATTTTGTAACTTTGACGTCAAATGGTTGTGGATTGTCTCCTGCTGCATGTTGACACCATGAAGCTTAATGTGTGTGCCCTACAGACAATTTCTCGCTGGTATGAATAGTTGAATAATTAAAACATACTTTTAATGCACAGATGTGCACATGTATTTAAAACACTTTGATGTGCCGGGATGAACACCAACATCAGACAAGACAGTGCGCATGGAGTGGACTAGGGCTTCAAGATGAAGGTAGAATCAGTCATGCCAGCTGGCTTCGTATCGTCTTTGTGCTGTGTAGACTTTTGTTTTGCCTAGTGCGTTATGTATTGTGGCTGTAGTGTTAATCATGTGTAATATAAGATGTCTCACTACAGACGAGAATGAGAATGTTTTCTGAATGTATACTATTGCTTAGAACTGATTGACTAAAAAGAACATGTTTTTATCACGATTTGCTTTTTTAACAGGTAAAAGGAAGTAATCCTTTTACATAGTTCTGTACTTATACAGTGTGTTCACGCAAGAAATTGCTATACAACCTGTGAAGAGAAATGATTCTTTCGCAGTGTTGCGGACAGAGCTGGCATGATCTTTGCAAGCTCTAGGGAAATCACTGTCGATGCCTTCGTTCCTTAAGGCTGGAATTAGTATGGATGTTGTCCGTTCTTTAAGTTAACATATCCTGTAAATATTACAGTTAATAGAAACTTCAAAAAGAAACCCAGTAACATTCTTGGAATCAATATCAAGCATACTTAGCGTTGTTGGATCTTTCCGCAGCATTTGACACGATCGATCATAATATTTTGTTCTCACGGCTTCAAACTTCCTTTGGTTTCAAAGACACAGCCCTCGACTGGATTATCTCTTACTTGACTGAACGTACTCAGACAGTGTGTGTACAGGACAGATACTCAGACAGTTCTCCTCTTAGGTACGGTGTGCCTCAGGGTTCTGTACTGGGGCCAGTCCTTTTTGTGCTGTATGCCGGTCCTGTGTCTGACGTCATTGGTGGTCATGCCATGTTGCACGAGAGCTTTGCTGATGATACACAGCTTCATCAGTCGGCTCCCATTGCTAAAATTGACTCACTAATTTCTCAGGCGCAGGGCTGCATTGCAGACCTAAAGGACTGGATGACTACCAACAAACTACAACTAAATGACGACAAGACGGAACTCATGTTCGTGACAAAACAACCTAACCATCCTTCTCTACCTTCAACTGTCACTATCAATGACTGTACTGTTTCTGTGTCCACCTCTGTCCGCAGTCTAGGGGTCATTCTTGACCAATCCCTCTCCTTTGAGAAACAAGTTTCAAATATTTGCAAGATTGCTTATTTAGAACTAAGAAGAATCAGTTCCGTACGTCACCTTCTCTCTACAGATGCTACAAAAACTCTCATTTGTGCCTTTGTTTTATCTAGAATAGATTACTGCAACTCACTTTTGGCTGGCCTTCCGAAATACCTGATAGAAAGATTACAGCGAATCCAAAATCATGCAGCCCGGGTAGTCTGTAGAGCAGGTAAATATGATCACATTTCGCCACTACTTCACTCTCTTCAGTGGTTATCTGTCTCAAACCGTATCTCGTACAAAATCTCATCTCTCACTTTCTCTTCTCTCTTTGAAAATGGACCTTCTTATCTCTCGGATCTCCTTTAAATCTATACTCCCTCTCGACAACTACGCTCCTCTGCAGATGACCGTCTTCTACGAATGACTCGCTTCAGAACTACTACTGGTGAAAGGTCTTTCTCTTTTCAAGCTCCATCGATGTGGAACAGACTGCCAGACTCTCTCAGACATTCAGATTATTTCTCTTCTTTCAAGTCTAAACTTAAAACCCATCTATTTTCTCACAACTAGTCAATGCTGCGTAGGGGTACCACCTATGTCATAGCCGTCTAAGCCTTGTTTTGACATACTGTTTCAGGGGTGTTTTCTATTGCATGTGTTTGTTGTATAATTGAACGTTGTGTGATTTGGTTTTGTAGCAATGCTTGAGATGAGTGAGTGTTGTGCTCGTAGGATTTGTTGGTTTCTGTAGTGGTGGTATTCGTAGTTGTTTGTGAGGTGTGTGGTTGTGTGTGTAGGAGAGGTGAATGCAGTATATTTTTGTAAAGCACTTAGAGAAATTATTTTGATTAAGCGCTATATAAGAAGCCATTATTATTATTATTATACTTCTAATACTCCGTCGACTACACATGCCTTTTCGTCTTTAGCAATTTTTTCAACTGCATCACGTATGCTATTTCAGCAATCAGATTATGTTCTCGGACGAACCAGTGTCATCAAAACATTTCGTGCCTGAAATGGGAATATACATTTTCTGACATGATCAAACCACTAATCCACGTTAATTCTGTTACCTTCGTTTGTTTCCCACACCCCAGAGAAAGAAGAGGCAGAGTGAAAGCGAGAGAAGAGAGAGAAGAGAGAGAGAGAGAGAGAGAGAGTCGACTTCAGACGTCAGACTTCAGAATACTTTATTTATCAAGGGTAGTAGCATTAGGCCCCACTGGACCTGTCTTACAGCTAGTTCTTGAGTGAGAGAGAGCGAGAGACAGAGAGACGGAGAGTGACAGAGAAGAGACACACAGAGAGACACACAGAGACACACAGACAGAAAGAGACAGAGAGATTCGAAAAAAAAGTACATGTATTTCTCAAAGAGAGTAGCATGAGGTCCCTTGGACCTGTCTTGTAGCTAGTCTTTGTTATTCTACACACACACACACACACACACACACACACACACACACACACACACACACACACACACACACACACACACACACACACACTTACATACATACATACATACATACATACATACATACATACATACATACATACATACATACGTGCATACACGCACACAGACACACACACACACACATACACACGCGCGCGCGCATTCAAAACAAAATACACCAGGAATATAGTGTGTCTGTGTGGAAAGAATATAACACATAGTCATATTCTTTCTTGTGTTAGGGTAAAACGACACATTCCTGCATTATGTACGAAGACAGTTTTTGACATATTTGCCTCGTCATCATTAACATATGAACTTTTTTGTTAACCTGTCAAAAAGTCCTATAGCGTATTATCTTTAACACGCTGTTAATTAACTTGTTCACTTTTATGGTTCGCCAATTTTATTGCTTAAATCGTTCATTATGGTAACGTCATTTGTTAGTTTTTGCTTCCCCTCCTTATTTTCTGGTTCATCGTTTCTCAAGACTATTTTCAAGTATCCTCTTCAATCCTCCTCTATCCCAACGGTTTTTTGTTTTTGTTTTGTTTTTTGTTTTTTGTTTTTTGGTCTAAAATCACTGAAGTGAAGATATTAAACAACAGACCACCATCACACAAAGACGCGCTCTTCTCAAACTGGAAAAGGACTCATTTGCACTTCACTGAAGTGAATAGATATTAAACAACAGACCACCATCACACAAAGACGCGCTCTTCTCAAACTGGAAAAGGACTCATTTGCACTTCCTATCTGCAAGCGCATATGCCCGCAGTAACCCATCTCCTAGGGGTATGTGCTGATGCGTACGTTCTGAGGTCGTATTTCTATGGTATCATCACAACTGGAATGGTGGTCAAAGGCCAAGGAAAAAGCAAAAAGAGACATGGTAATACAAGAGATAAAAAAGAAGAGTATACCAAAAGAACCCAGAAGTCAGTCTAGCAAGACCAACAAGGGACCTTGGACCTTGGGAGAAAGCACTCCAAAGAAGTTTGAGGCTCTCTCAAGATACGTTTCATCCTCAGATCTGTCTATGAGTGGGGGAAATCAGAAGACCGCGCGTGCCCGCTCTGCCAGGGCAAACAAACAATGAAGCATGTCATGAGCGCATGCAAAGGATGGTACACATGAAGGCACCATCAAGTGCTTTAAGAGGTCGCATAAACAATTTGTACTGCCAAGGTACAAACAATGCCACCAGAAGCTCTAGCAATCTTCTACACGATGGAAGTAGCAAACTGTGGTGTGAACAAGCTGTGACATCAAGAGCATGGAAGTGGGTCTGCTGAATGGAGCAGACGACTGGGAGTGCGCAGATCTTCCAAAACAGAAAAAAATCCGAACATCATCATCAAAATTAGCAATAATCTGGATATAGTTTTCCACTTTATTTCATGAAAACAAATGTTTCTGGTTGAACTCACTGTCCCGAATGGAAGCAGAAAGGAGAAACTTCATATCTACAAGACTTAAAAGTATGCCAGCCTAGTCAGCAACGTGAGGAAACCCGCCATAGAGGTTAGAGCAAGGGGATGGTAGGCACGTCTGCCTGTGACTTCATGAAACAGCTCTCGATTTCTGGGAAGCAAAGGACCACAGCCCTAAAGACTATGGCGAAAGCAGCTCGGTCAGGTCGAGGAGAAACAAATGTGAACTGCATAAGGTTTAAAATTTCCTGAATGCCGCAAATGTTCAATAGCTAAATGGTTACAAATTAGTTACAAGGGCGATTGGGCTTTGAGACGTCCGAGGCACGGGTTCCAACTCAGGTGAAAAAAGAAAACAAAGAGGTGGGGTGCCACAGCAGAGACGCCCGATCATATCTGGAGGCTTCAAACCCAAGTGAAAAAATGTATAACAGTTGAAGGGCATCCAGAGTCATGACCTGGATGCCGCCTGGCTCCCTTAGAGTGTAAAGAGTTCTGGGCCTAAACTCTTGCTTGAGGGGAGTTTCTCTTCTGAGGATCTTCTGCTGTCCAGCTCTCTCCAGAGTTTCTTGCGACTATGCTTTGTGGAAATAATTACAACATTCAATCTCAGTTGCTAACATGAAACCGAGGCAGCCCCTCAAATGGACTGGTAGGGTTATCAAAACAGTCACACGCGTGATCCTTTCTATGAAATGCACCTGTAACTGTAGGTATACAAAAGGTAGAGCAATGTTCACATATAACAGAGAAACACAGACACATGAAGATGACAACTGTGATAGAGAATGATGATGATGATGATGATGACGACGACAACGACAACGATCTAAAACCGCACTGTTGGTATTATACTCACTAAAGTCATCGGTGGTGTTGGTAATCTTGACGGGTTTGCTGCTGAGCTGCAGGTATCCTGCCCATCTGTCCACACCTCGCATTCTAGCGTCCTGTTCACTAGGAAACTCTACTCCCTTGATTATGTAGGCCAGCTGGGTGATGATGTTGAACTCTGTGGTGAAGACAGCAGCATTTTTAGAAATACATATAATGATGGGCTAATTGAGATGATAAATGACAAAGCAAACGAACGATTTGTTTTCTTCAGACTTTTTTTTAAAGTCATTTTGAAAAGAGGATCAAAGATAAAAATTGAACAGTTGCTGCAACATTCAAGTAATATCGCCACAGAAAATCCAACTTGTTACATTAAACTGAGTAAATTGAGAGGTTGTGTGTGAGTGTGCATGTGTGCATGTGTGTGTGTGTGTGTGTGTGTGTGTGTGTGTGTGTGTGTGTGTGTGTGTGTGTGTGTGTGTGTGTGTGTGTGTTTGTGTGTGTGTGTGTGGTGTGTGTGTGTGAAACGCACAAAATACTGGAGCAGTTCTACGAGTTTGTTGCATCATCTATGATGAGCTCAAATCAAAGACATCACGGAGCGTCTCATTGCGGAATGAAAAGTAACCGAAACAGTAATGTATGCTGTAACCACCAAACCATGCCAACACTGACAGAAGAACCAGTCAAGCGCCTCTAAAGGTGGTAAAATGACTCCCTGAAAGACATAAAATGGGGTAACGAAACCAAGCAAATGATTGAAAGCAGTCTGCATGCGTGCGGCCTCCATGGCAAGTATAAAATCTGGTCCCCCGCAGTTCATGCTGATTCCAAAGCTCCTCTGGCCTCTACTGATACACGATATCAGCACTATTATAATGAAATCGATGGAGGCCAAAATCCTCCATAGTCTCACTGACGTTGCGCTTTAAATCCATCGTCGAGAGTACAAGGTAAGAAAGGTTATGGTTCTAAGCGTACTTGAGGACTCGGGAGATAAGACTGTGAGATCAGTTCAACCCAAGCTGAAGATTGGCGGACAATGGAAAGTCAGGGAGGCAGTGGACACGGCGTAGGAAAAACCTGAAGGTCAGAGAAATGACAGGTCACACACGATTCAATAGATAGGGACTGGAATCAACAAAAAGTAATAACAGTCAAAGGCATGCTTAAAGAAACCGGAAGGCAGTCCAGCATGGTCAACAGGAACAATGGACAATATAGGAAAGTTCACTCGAAAGATGTGTCTGGCATATGTCCCCTCCCAAGATTAGTTCATCCTCCTGTCCTCGAATGCAAATGTGTTGAAATGAGGAAATCCAGACGATCTTTTCTGCAAGGGTAAGTAAACATTGGCTGGTGTCCTGATCTCATGCTAAATCGTGCTGGACAATCAAGTGTTTCAAGAGGTCACACAAAGATAAGTACTGCCAGAGTAAAAACCACGCCACAGTAAAAACCACGGCAACCTTCTACACGGCAAGTGGCAGCACATTGCGGCCTGAAAAAAGAGTGACATCCAGAGCATGGAAGTGCGATCTACTGGATGGAATGGATGACCAGGAACGCACAGCTGATCTTCCGGGCGAAAAAAATAATGAATACACCCAGGAATCACCAGCAAGAGTGGTATGAGACAAGATGCAGTACTCCATTCTCATTCATAAAAACAAATGATTCTGATTGAAATCGGTGTGCTGTACGAAAATAGGATGGGGGAAGCCCACGTCTACAAGACTGAACAATATGCCATAAGGATATCTAGCTTCCAAGCCAAAGTTCTTGCCATACGGGATAGAGCAGGGGGGTTGGTAGGCACATTTGCCTATGACCTCATTAAGCAGCTGTCGATTTCTGGGAAGAAGTAGACCAGAGCCCTAAAGGCAATGGCAGAAATAGCTGTAAAAAGGTATAGCTGGACCTGGTCGGGGAGGAACAAAAGAAAACCATGAGGCTTAAAATTTCCCTGCATACAGCAGGTGTCCAATAGCCGAGTAGTTAAGACATTCGTCACAATGGTGATCTAGCTGTGCGGCGTCCGACGGCTTTGGAAGTACCGTTTCGAATCCAAGTGGAGGAAAAAAAGGCGACAGGAACATTGGCCGCCCCCATAGAGTGTAAGAGAGAGAGGGGCTTCTCCTCTGAACACCTTCTATTGCTACTTTATGAAACGTTTAATTTCGGGTTCATAAACATAAAAAGAGAACCTGAAAATGTTTGAGTGTTTTGTGCTTTTATAATGGAAAAAAGCGAGGGGTTGTGATGACATATCTGCATTTACTTTATTTGATGTAATGGATACCAGCTTCAAATTTAATAAATATATTTCTTCTTTTGTTTTTGTTTCTTTCTCTGTATGTATTCCATAAATACAGTGTCATGCGATGAAATATAATCAATTAATTTTCGTTTGTTTGTTGTTTTTTTAAATGTTTTACCTTAAATTTCGTTAATGGTTTCAGTATGATCCTTTATGTTCAGTGACAAAATTCTAAGGTATATTTTACCAAATTGTTGATAATATCTATTCAGCAGCTTGCCCCTATAATGTACACTCTCTTAACTGTCTAATATTCATATTTATATTCATATTATACTTGCTGCAGTAATTACCGTTGCTCCATAGTGCGGATGGTTGATCGCATCGCTGCCTTTGTACTGGTCCATCAAAGAAACGGCCCTGTTTTCTTTGTGCCGATTCTTCAAAGCAGTAGTATTTGCGTGCATGTATATACTCCTAATCATAATTTAAGGGCCACTTCTTCCTTCCTCTCTAATTTTAAGTTGAAATAATTGACAATGTTTAGAATTGATTCTATGTTTTATTTCATCATTTCCACACCTGTTTTGGAAAAAGAAATTAGCACAATGACCCATTAGTGAACAGCACATGCATTTAAAGGAACATCCCCCCCTTTTCAAAAAACAGAAAGTGTCAGATTTGGCCAATCTGTTTTCAATATCGCGTGTGTCCGCCCCGAGCTTGGATGCATGCTTCACAGCGCCGATGCATCGACCCCACAAGAGTACGGAGTGTGTCCTGAGGGATGGCCGCCCACTCGATCTGCAGGATGTCGACCAGCCTGGCCAGGGTGCCCGGTGGGGGGTGGTTGTCCCTGATGCGCCTCCCGAGCACATCCCAGAGGTGTTCAATTGGGTTCAGGTCAGGTGAGCACGCTGGCCAGGCCATACGGACGACTTCATGCTGCTCCAGGAAGTCGGTCACAAGGCGTGCTCGATGCGCAGGTGCATTGTCGTCCTGGAAGATGGCGCCTTGACCAAGGTCCACAAGCGCAGGCAGTGCCACGGCCGCCAGAACCTCGTCCCGGTACCGGACCCCGTTCAGGATGCCGTCAATGGGGAGCAGGGGGGTCCGGGTACCACGGCTCATGCCACCCCACACCATCACCGACCCGCCGCCGTACCGGTTATGCTCTTGGACAGTGGCGTCAGCGAACCTCTCCCCTTGACGTCGCCACACCCGAGCCCGGCCATCGTTAAAGGTCAGGGTGAACCTGGACTCATCCGAAAACAAGACCCGGGCCCACTGTTGCCTTGTCCAGGTCACGTGCTCCCTGGCCCAGGTCATGCGGCGCACTCTGTTGACCGGTGACAGCACGGGTCGGACGGCCGGTCTCCGTGACCTCAAGTTTGCCTCATGTAGCCGTCTTCTCACCGTGCTGCAGCTGATGTTAGCACCTGTTGCGTCCCTCAGCTGACCCCTCAAGGTCACCGCAGTGGATGCCCTTTCCCTCAGGACGGAGAGGGCAAGGTAGCGGTCTTGCTGTCTTGTCGTTACTCTGGGTCGACCCGTGTGACGCCTTTCCTGGACTGCTCCAGTCTCATTGAAGCGCTCCAGCAGTCTCTGGATTGTGGAATGCGACACTTCAAGTCGTCTAGCAACTTCCCGCTGCGCTAGGCCTTCATCAAGCAGAGCGAGGGCTCTCCCCCGCTGCTCATCCGTCATCCGTCGTCTTGCAAGCATGGTTAAAACGAACCAAGAACGGGTCCTTTTTATCCTCGTCTGCGGGCAACTTTGGCTGGAGTAGTGTTCAAAAAGGGCTTGCCTTGCACGTGCAAAGCGAATTTTGTCGCTACCTTGCCTGCGTCGTCAGAGAGACCCTGCTGAAGATTCGACAATTTCGTGTGGAAATTGTCTTCCTTGGGCCGCCCATTGCAAATCGGCAAATCCCCAAACACGTGCCAAAAGGAAACTGCAATGTTGTCTGAGCTCTTATCCATTCAGTTACGGCAACGAATTGGAGAAAAGAGTAAGAGAAAATAGGTTATTTCTCCTTTCAAAAATTGACTCAAAAACGTTCCTGGCCCTTCAATAATGACGTGTAGTATATGTGGCCAGTGTTGATGATGATGGTGACTGCGTTTCCGGTTGGGGTGGCAGTGTAATTGGACGTGCTTGGAATGTAGCGCCAATTTGTATGTTCCTCCTATCAGTTCTGCCAGTTGTTGTGATGCCTTCTTTAACGTCACGTTCTAGTGATTTGTTGTCAGCTTGATGCTGAGTGTTGTTTGTGGACGTACGTGATCCTTGGTTTGTTTTCTTTTTCTTTTGTTTTTTGTTTTTGTTTTTGTTTTTTTGTTTTTTTCGCCATGCATTTACTCTTGTTGCATGGTCTGTTGCACAAAGTATCAAACTTTATGCATGTTTATATTAAAATTACAGGATTTTCTGAGTTTTTCTGTATATTCACTCCAGGACAGTCATATAGGATCAGAATCCTGGATCACTATGGATGTCATCCCCAATAGGAATTACAGTTAATATATATACTAACAGTGCTTACAATCTAAGGCGTTTGTATCATAGATGGGAGTAGATACGTACATCTGAGAGATCTTCTTTCAAGGCAACTCACTGAAAAGTTGCAATAACAAGGAAACTGATAACTGGAAACCCATAGCCACTCTCACTAGTGAGAATGACTCTGCAAAGATAAAGAGTTCCCCCGATTCATAAGGTTTTAAGGAGAGCGTTCCGGAACGGGAGGCCATCTGTTGGACAACGATGGCAGAAGCTATTCTCTTTCATGGCATAGAATTCACAGAGGCAGAAAAGGATAAAAGTGCCTTGGGAGCACCAGGATGTCGCATCCATGAATTCCCGAGAGGTTCCACACGAGATCGACGCAGTCACTGATACAGTTGGTCCAGCTCTCAAAAGAGATTCTAGGGCACTGTTTCCAGTAAGAAAGAGGGTATGCCATACTCCTGAACCTCGGCAGAGGCCTGAGCTAACAAGGAAGCCATGATCTTAACAATATCTCTTGACCCTTCATGTACTACACAGAAGCCAAGCTTGAAGGTCGAGGAACTCTGGGCTTGCATGGGGGATTGCTGACTGGACTAAAGGAGAGCCCTGAGATGCAAGTGAAACCTCAGTGTGACAGAAACAGAATTTCTTGAAACCAGTACTCGGCTGGCTACAGACGAGCAACAAGAATGAGAGCGGTCTGGTCTTCTCTCGCCTATCTGAGAACCTTTCGTACGATGGGAAGAGGCCAGAAGGCATCTGTCAGAAGGCCGGACCTGGACTGAGAGGGCATCCACCGCACACACCACAGGATCTAGAGCTGGAGAGAAAAAAAACCCAGAAGCTGTGACTGTACGTCGTTTCAAAGAGATCAACAAGACAAAATTCTTGAAACCAGTACTCGGCTGGCCCAGACTTCCCTGTCTTGCGTCCAGTCCATAAGGAGAATCATGTGAGACCTGCTGAAAGAATCCACCAGGATGTTCAGCTTCCCTGGAATGTGTTCGATAGTCAGGGATATGCTGTGACATCTGCATCACAGGAAGAGTTGTTCCACCGTTCTGATCAGGATGAGGAATTGCGTTCTCCACCTCTATTCGTTTATGTAATAGGCTATTGTCATGCTGTCCATGTTCAACGGGACATGTCTTCCCAAAGCTGAGGGACCAAACTCCTGAAGGGCCAAGCAATCAGTATTGGGTTCGAGGCAACCACGATAACTGTTCGTGATGCCAGGGGCCAGATGCTGGTAGAAAGCCTATGTGAGTGCCCAAACCCTTAGCTGACATTATCGGTAAGGAGTTTCTCCTACAGGGATGGGAGAGATATGGAAACTTTCTGAGACACCCATGATAAGTGCAACTAATGAGCAATCGCTTGCAGAAACAAAAGGCAGAGCAGAATGATCTTGTCCTGTGACTGGTAGGCTCGAGACAACCTCTCCCGTAATTTCCTCTGCAAGCGGCGTTTGTGAAGGTGACCTAAGAGAATCAAAAACACAATTGAGACACAGAAGCAAGGTCCAAAAACTTGCTGAGGCGCTAGAATGTTGAAAAAAAACGGACAAAAAAGGCTGAGATTCTGGACCCTGCGGTCGACAGAGCAGACCCGCTAACGGTTCATGACGAAATGGATGCCCACAATGTTAAACTGTTCAAATGGGAAAGAGAGGGCTCCGGTTTCTGAAGACTGGGGCGGAAACCCAGGTTCCGACAAACATACAGAACTGTAAGAACGTATTCGTGGTAGGACTTGGCAGAAGAAGCCAAAGCCAATGCTCCTGAACCTCGGCAGAGGCCTGAGCTAAATGAGACAAATACTTTCTCTGGATACCCAGTCCAACTAGCAAACGAAGCCACTTCTGATCCTCCAGATGGAAAGCAGACATTCCAAAAATTCACGGAAGTGGTCCAATTCTGAAAGGGAGATCCTTGAGAAATCCGTTGAGAGGCAAGAGGTCAACAACCGGTCCCCAATGTCGAAAAGTGTTTGGGACCACGTCGAACAGTGCGTAAGGGCCCTCTGATTCAGGGACTGAAGGGCTAGGACTATCTAAAAAATTTCCTGGCGTGTGACAAAACTAAAGTTATAGATGAGCAGCAGGGCCACTTCTGGGCCCATTAGGACCAACTCCTCCCAGTCTGCCAGGGTTTTGTCCCGTATCCAAATGAACTGTAAAAAGATATGAAACAAATTTGGACAGAAACTGCCTATGGAAAACTAGGCATAAAAAAAGAAAGGCACCAAACTCATACATACGCGACGAAGTAATAGGACTGGATAAAAAGAAAATTCAAGCACGTAAGAACAACCAAGAAAACAAGAAATCGAAAAGAGAAATACAAACCAAGACTGAAGAAACAAATAGAGCGTGGCTTGAGCAAGAATGTGCTAAAATCTTTGACTGCAATGCAGAAAGAGACTCAATGGAGATTTTGAGCAAATAAGATAAGTGATAACAATCAAATTTCAACCATAAAATAAGTGTATAAATAGCAATGATGTGCCACTTTAACTGAGGCAGAATACATTCTTGCAAGATGATAAAAATATAACAACTTATTCGATGACATCACAGTAACAAATCCACAAGTCACTCCTTGTCTTGAATTCTGGCATCCTGAACCAAAACCATTCTTAAATGCAGTAATAGCAGCCATCAGACAACTGAAAATAGGAAAATTATCAGGATTACACAACATTCTGGGCAACTGCTGAAAAACAAAGTATGCGTCATCTGCAAAAATGGTTTTGACGATGCAACAGAGGAAATTACCTGAACAGAAAGGAGATGCATCAAAATCAAGAGCATCAGTGACAAGTTGTAGAGGACGCGCATGCTGTGACTGGTACCATGGTAAGGATGTCCATTTCCAGTGCAGGCATCAGCACACAAACAACGTGTGTTTCAGCAAAGGTTGCAGGAACACACAACTCGGTATCATCAACAAGAAGAAAATGGTTCCGCACAACTTCAAATCAATCTGTGGTGAAAAACTTTGTGCTTGTTCTGAGATCAAAAACCAAACTTAAAGAAGACAAGAACAGTGCACTTAAATTCCAGTATGGATACTGCAGTGTAAAGAGTCTATTTTAAAATTTTACAAAGAAAGAGGAGAGACTCCCAAATGGTCTATACATGTAGGTGTGAAAGGCAAAATTGAGAACATGCAGGATCTCTGTGCGCATGCTGCTGCTTACAACAACAGCTGCTGTTCCTACTTCAGAAAAGGACAGGGTATTCCACGGTTCTTACCATTACTCACGAACTCATTTTCATTTCATTTTAGTCCTTTTCTCCCATTGGACGAAGCAGCAAGGAATTGTCCTTTTGTTTACTCATCCATGAGTATTCTGGGGAAGTTGCGATGGTGGTTTCCCGTTGCCTTCCATCGGTTTTTTTTTACGGTCTCTCCGCTACCCTTTGTCGTTCCCACGACAACCTACAAGGCAGTAGGGTGATTTTTTTAAGGGTTAACTCCTTACCCTTATTCTCTCCCGAGATGTCCATAAGGCAGTGGAGCTATTTACCCATAGCTTGGGGATCTGGTTCGTGGGCACCAGGGCATATCCACACGCCGGTGGGCCTGCGTGCCACACACGTCTGGGGGCCAGACCTCCTCCAAGTCCCACAAGATTTAGCCTGAGTCCGTGAGGTGCTACCGCCTGTCGCCACGAGAAGGCACAGCGTAGGGCTTGCTGATGGAGAGGCTATGTACTGACAGGAAGAGACTTACGCATTCTGCTCTTCTTTTCGCATAACTGCAAGCAGCAGTGCTAGCCAGCGGTGCAGGCTGTGAAAGTGAGAGGTGACAAGCACACAGTCACTTGCCGACACACTAGACGCATCACATCCGCCTTTGACAAACTCTTCAGGATAAAACAATATTAATATGGCATGACCACTTTTCAGACTTGCAGAATTCATCTCACTTCCGCTCTGACATCATATTTACTCAAAAACACATTATGATGTCGTTTTAGTCAGTTTATTCCTTTTCTCACACAGGATGGAGCAGCAGGGAACTTTCATTCTTTTTCTCCTAATTTTTGTATCTGGTGTTTGTTTGTTTGTGATCTTACCTTTGACAAAGGCCAGTTGGCCGAAATTTTGCGCCTGTCTTGTCTTGTTGTATTAAATACACGTTCTTATTCTTTTTTCGTGTTTTTCTTTTTTATTATCACAAATATATGTTGATAATACTGCACTGATCTCAGACAATATCACTATCATGAAAAGGATTCTGTACAGAGTATGGATTCTGTACAGAGTATATGCAACAGGCAAGAAAGCAGGTCTAAATCTAAATCAAAACTAGTGTACCTGGAAGCAAAAGAAAGTCAAGCATTTCGAGATACAGAAATCAGCAAGACTGCATCAGAATATGTGAGCGAGTGATTTATGAATTAAGCTCAGTTTAAGCTTATGATGGCACCTGTTCAAAAGACATCAAAATATGAGTAGGAATGGCAAAACACTTAAAACATTTGGAAAGACAAAAGCATGCCAACAGCATTTAAAATCAAAATTCTCAATACAGCTATGGTTGTGAAGCCGAGATATGTAGAAAGGCACATGAAAATAAGATCAAAGCAGCAGAGATGTAGTTCTACAGGCAGCTCCTTAAAGTCAAATGGACCAAATGAAAGCATTCTAAATGAACTCGCAGCCCATCGTCAATTGCTGGTAGAAATCAACAACAAAAGAAAGATGAAATATACCGGCCATGCAACCCGTGCACAAATGCAACCCTAATTACAAAACTTTTGCAAGGAAAACGAGACCAAAAGAAATCCGAATGACACCTACTTCCTATAAAAACATCACCATTATCAGCACTTTAAAGGTCTATGAAGTAGTACAGAGAAGTCGAGACTAGAGAGAATGGAGGAGAGTGGTTGTGACGTCTGCTGTGCTGGCTACCGTTAATGAATGTGACAGGTGACGTGTGATAGGTGACAGACTTAAGAAGACACACAGTGTCTGACAGCTGCCAAACAACCTGAGCTACTTTCCAGAATAATATAAGCTGATTGCAAATGACAGTGGATGAAACACAACTGCAAGTGTGGCAAGGCTTGGATTAAACTGTCTTGTGCTTGTATCATCATCATCAGGTGCCTTGCCGCATGGTGTTGGCGATTATGGACTTCCATCTGTCTCTATCACTTGTTGCTGCAAGCATCTCCTCCACCCTCTTTGTCCCAAGCCACTCTGAAAGTCCGTCTAGTATCTTCTCCCTGGGTCTACCCGGTGCTCTCTTTCCCTCCAGCTTTCCCGTTGTGACCAGGTGCTCCAATTCCCCTTTCCTCTTAAAATGGCCTATAAATGTTGCCTGTCTTTTCCTAATCTTCCTTATGAGTGATCTACTTGTGTCTGCCTCCATCAAGACTGTCTCGTTTGTTTTCTTTGCTGTCCATGGAACTCTCAACATCCTTCTTAGACACCACATCTCGGCTGCCTCAATCTTGTTCTGGCTTTGCTTGTTGATTGTCCACGCCTCGCAGCCGTACAACAGTATTGGTTCTATATAACATTCAAGAACTCTCTTCCTGATGTTAACTGATAGGCAAGAATGATTTTGTTGGTAAGAATGCTTGTCATCTTCTTGAATGCTGTTTTGGCTTGGCCGATTGTCCTGGCTTTTTCTGATGTGCATCTACCATCTGGTGAAATGATCGTTCCCAGGTATTTAAACTTATCAACCTGTCTCAACGTTTGCTGTTATTTTGCATGAGGGGGGTTCATGTGTTTGTGTAAAGGTGCTTTTTAATTGTGCCGGATTCGTGCGTGGGCAGGAAACTCCACGTACCGAAATAATGCCCGTCTCTGTTTTTGTTCCTGTTGTGTCACAAAATTCCATTATTTGTTTATTGCTTTCATATATTCTTTCTGTTTGTTATTTTTGTTGTGATACGTTTTCGTTTGTTTGTGTGGGATTTTTTTTCGTTTGTTTTTTCCTATCACTTTGAACCGATATTTTTAACATTATTAGTGTGTGCTTGTTCATTTGTTTGTTTGTTTCGTTCTATTTATTCATTTGTTTGAGTGTTTGTTTGTTTCCTTCGTTTTATTTAATAATTTGTTTAAATTATTCCTTCTAGGGATTTCTATATTAGCTTATGTCCTTAATATGTATCCTAAACACTTAATCTTTTGCTGGTAAATAAAAGTGAAAGAAATGAAAAACAAACATCTGCTTGAATGTGTGTTACGTGCAACAAACTTCTAAACATGCACACTGAATCGTAAAGCAGTCTAAACAAAAAGAAAAGGTGCATTTATCTATGCTGAAAAAAAAATTTTCCACCTGATTTTTGTTTTCAGATGCATGCTTTGCCTCCTTAATCTAGCGTTTTGTCAAAGTTAAACAAAATCCTTTATTTCTATCTTGCAGATGATTTCATGAAATATGTAACAATGCATGCGTGTTTCCCTAATACATGCGTCCTACGCTTGTGTGTGTGTGTGTGTGTGTGTGTGTGTGTGTGTGTGTGTGTGTGTGTGTGTGTGTGTGTGTGTGTGTGTGTGTGTGTGTGTGTGTGTGTGTGTGTGTGTGTGTGTGTGTGTGAGTGACTGTACTTACAATGTCATGGAAAGAAATATATGTGCATTACATGTCATGCTTGTTTCATGATATATGACATTCCTATTTAGCCTTTCTGCCACTATGCTTTACGCAAGAGATAAAGCTAAGAAAATAATTTCTCGAGGAAGATAGCAGGGATAAAGTTAAGATAGCTTTTACAAAAGAAATATTTCCGACACTTTTCTGCGACCCAATATCCTGCCCTATGCAAAAATCTGTTACACACTGCATGTTATGGTTAACCCCTTTTATTCAATCCAGTCCAGAACCCAAGTAAACCCAACCCAACGACCCAATACTACTATCCAGCCTCAACACCAAACCTTTCTGACCCTCCATTAGACAGCAACTGACCAATGTTGTCAAAGAACTGGCTGACCCTGGCGTCTGGCACCACGGCCCGCATGTCCACCACGTGGAAGATAAGGGAGCGAGAGATGACCTGGGCGAAGCGATGCATGACCTGCATCAGACTGTCGCCCTCCGCACCTGCTGGGCTGGTGGCGTTCCAGCCCACTTCGTTCTTTGCCTTCAGCAAGTTGTTGACGATCTTGGCCAGGATCTAGAGGGTAGTTAACAGAGTGCTTAAGTATGTTTATTGACTGGACGTAAAACTGATTGACTGATTATGTGATTGATTGATTGATTGATGGATGGATTAGATTGATTGGTTGATTTGACTAATTATGTGACTCATTGATCGATCGATTGAATGAGTGTGTGAGTGATGAAGCACTTGTTAATCATGATCACCACCAATATCATCATCATCATAGTCGTCGTCGTCGTCATCGTCATCGTCATCGTCATCATTATTACTATTAATATCAAAATAATTATAACTGAAGAAGAGATTCTATGCCTCTCGTCTTGATAACTTAATGTCATGGACGGTGTTGTTCCTTGTTTCTTTTTTTTTCAGGTCGTTTCCCAACTGTTTCGAGATTATTTGGGGGGGGGGGGGGGGGGTATTTTTTTTATTTATTTGTTTGTTATTGTTATTGTTGTTGTTTGTTTGTTTGTTTGTTGTTTTTTCTCGTTGGCTGGGTATTTGTTTGTTATAATTTATTTTGTGACTGAATATTCTCTTCAGGTTGTGAAATTGTATTTGTACAATATGTAAATTACATTATAAATAACGATGAAAAATTAAAAAGCTTACATAAATCTTTTTCTCTTTCATCTGTTTTAACTTTTCTATCAAAAATATAGTATTTCATACTGACCAGAGAGAGGTCCAAATCAGTCAGTGTGTCTCTGTCTATGTGCGTGTTGGTGACAAAAATTTGTTTGCAAGATCTGCTCAGCCGTTTCTAGAAGGATGTTCATAAATTTGGGCCAAAGATGTAGACTACCGAGGAGTCATGAATACATAGATTTTGGAAGTCCTGGAGCCATGATCAAGCCCACATGGACCAAGAAAGTGCCTAAAATCAGCACTTTTTGAGGAGAGTGCGAACAACACTTTTAAAAAAACTTTCAACAATATATTTTTACTGTTTTCCCTTTTGTTCACACAGCTTACAATTGTTCTGAAGTCATGTCAAGATTTATTTCATCTTATGCTTCCCCAGAGTCACAGTGACCTTGAGAAGTACAAAATCTGAATTTCCTGTTACAACATTACACAAAACGGTAGGTACAAAGAGGAAAATTGTTCAAAAGGCTTGATCGTTTTCTTCTTACTGCTGTCATGATCATTATCACCGCCAGTATTTATCATTGTTTTATTCTTACATACAATCGAGTTTTAATTGCGGTGGGTTTAGAAGTCAGAAAAGGGAGTAGCAAAAGCAAGAGTAAAGGACTAACAGCTCAACAGTAATGGAAGACATAGACCTTCAGCAGAATTGTGCTGTAGTTCTACGCTGGTGATGCTTTAGTGAAAGTGGTTGTTGGGGCGCATATGTTTCTTCTCGTGATTAGTTGCGGTGTGGGAGGAGAACAAAATACCACAATTATACTTGCTCAGTTTTCAGTTTTCCATGTCTGCCATTACTAAAATCTTCATGATAACATCATCATCATCATCATCATCATCAGGTGCCTTGCCGCATGGTGTTGGCGATCATGGACTTCCATATGTCTCTATCACTTGTTGCTGCAAGCATCTCCTCCACCCTCCTCGTCTTCAGCCACTCCGCAAGTCCGTATAGCATTTTCTCCCTGGGTCTACCTGGTGCTCTTTCCCTCCAGCTTTCCCGTTGTGACCAGGTGCTCCAAATCCCCCTTCCTCATAAAATGGCCTATAAATGTTGCTTGTCTTTTCTTAATATTCCTTATGAGTGATCTACTTGTGTCTGCCTCCATCAAGACTGTCTCGTTTGTTATCTTTGCTGTCCATGGAACTCTCAACATTCTGCCTAGAAACCAAATCTCGGCTGCCTCAATCTTGTTCTGGCTTTACTTGCTGACTGTTCACGCCTCACATCCGTACAACAGTATTGGTTCTATATAACATTCAAGGACTCTCTTCCTGATGTTAATTGTTAGGCATTTCTTGGTAAGAATGCTTGTCATCTTCTTGAATGCTGTTTTGGCTTGGCCAATTCTGCCGGCTATTTCCGATGTGCATCTGCCGTCTGATGAAATGACCGTTCCCAGGTATTTGAACTTATTATCCTTTGTCAAGGTTGTGCCATTTGCTGTTATTTTGCATGAGGGGATTTCATGCTTTTTACTGATCACCATGACTTCAGTCTTCCTGCTGTTTAGTTCCAACCCCTTGCCTTTGCTTTCTATTTCTAGTATATTCACATGGTTTTGTAGGTCCCTTTCATTTTCTGCAATTAGCATGGTGTCATCTGCGTATCGAATGTTGTTTATCATTTTCCCTCCAACCTTTAATCCAGGGTCTTCTTCTAGGTTTCTCATGATGTTTTCGCTGTAAAGTGAAAACAGATCTGGTGACAAAACACAACCCTGTCTGACTCTTCTTTTGATGTTTTGGAAAAGCTTATATTGTTTTCTATTTCTCATTGCAGCTGTTTGTTCCCAATACATATTCCTGATTATTCGTAGATCTTTTCCATCAACATTGAGTTTCTCCAGTTGGTTGATCAATTCTTCATGTCGTACCCGATCGAAAGCCTTGGTATAATCAACAAAGCATAGATACAAATCCTTATTCATTATTCCTCTCAATTGACCTCTCTATGATAGTTCTTAGGATGTATATGGCATTAATAGTTCCTTTCCCTTCCACAAATCCACACTGTTCTTCTGCTATTTCTCTTTTGATTCTATTCCTTGTCCTCATCATGATTATGATATATGAAACTAAACAAAAGAATTGAATGTGTGGGACTGACTCCAACCCTTCTCATGGTCCAATCTGCATGAGCTGCGACTGTACAGTGCCCAAAGGAAATCCCGCTCGACGCGATGAGGGAAGGAAGGACAATTTTACCTGTTAGCACACCCTTCACTTTAGCATGAGTGTGAGTGTGGGTGCGCGTGTGTGTATGTGTGTGTGTGGGTGCGTGTGTGAGAGTATGTGCGTGTGTGTGTGTGTGTGTGTGTGTGTGTGTGTGTGTGTTTGTGGGTATGTGAATGTGTGTGTGTTTGGGAGTATGTGAATGAATGTGTGTATGAGTGTGCGGAGGTGTGTGCGACTCTGTGTGTGTGTGTGTGTGTGTGTGTGTGTGTGTGTGTGTGTGTGTGTGTGTGTGTGTGTGTGTGTATGTGTGGGTGTATGGCACACAGCATGACATCATAAAAATGACGCACAATCAAAATGACGCAAAATATTTCTACATAACTTCGTAATAGCTATGCTTTGTTAGTCGACATTCTGAGTTTCTTGAGAAAGACTTTAAAGTCGAAAATTTGACCGCTCCACAAGGTGTTCGGGTGTTGTGTACAGTAAGAAACAAAAGAAAACGTAAGAGTAATACAAAGGAGTAACAATACAGTGCCTGGCTACTGGTGTAAGGTGTTACTAAATACACAAGTTTACACATATCATAACATTTTATACAATAATAATTTCATTAAGCAATTCTGAAACGACATCCCGGTTTCAAACTGCATTGTGCTTGCTTTGTATAGCGGTATATGTGTGTATTTTGACTTTCCTTGATTTATCTGCTGCATTTGATACTACAGATCATGACATTTTTTTGTATTGATTAGAAAATCTTTACGGTATTTCAGGCAGCATTTGCATGATTTAAATCTGACCTCACTGACCCAAAACAAAATTGTTTTTGTCCATAACTGTAATTCAAAGTGTGCCGAAGTACAGTTTGGAGTTTCACAAGACTCAGTCCTTGGATTCAGTTTGCTCAAACTGTACACAGCATCCCTTTCTTTGTCAACCAAGATACATTTCATCTCTAGCCAGTCGTTTGCAGAGGATACACGACTGTTTGATTCTTGTCCTTCAGACAAGATTTGTTCTACCATCATCATCATCATCATCATCATCATCATCACTATCATCATCATCATCATCATCATCATCAAGTGTTCTGCCACATGGCGTTGGTGATCATGGCCCTCCATATGCATCTATCCCTTGTTGCCACAAGCACAATTTCTACCCTCTCTGTCCTCAGCCACTCTGCAAGTCCGTCTAATATTTTTCCCTGGATCTACCTGGTGCTCTCTTTCCCTCCAGCTTTCCTATTGTGACCAGGTGCTCTAATTCCCCTTTCCTCATAAAATGGCCTATAAATTTTGCACAACATCTCGGCTGACTCAATCTTGTTCTGGCTTTGCTTGTTGACTGTCCACGCCTCACAACCTTATAACATTATCGGTTCTATATAACATTCAAGAACTCTCTTCCTGATGTTATTTGATAGGCATTTGTTGGTAGGACTGCTTTTCATCTTCTTGAATGCTGTTTTGGCTTGGCCAATTCTGCTGGCTATTTCTGATGTGCATCTGCCGTCTGGTGAGATGATCGTTCCCAGATATTGAAACTTATCAACCTGTCTCAAAGTTTAGCCGTTTGTTGTTATTTTGCATGAGGGGATTTCATGTTTTTTACGTATTACCATGACTTCAGTCTTCTTGCTATTTAGCTCCAACCCTTTACTTTTGTTTTCCATTTCTATTATATTCACAAGGTTTTGTAGGTCCCTTTCATTTTCTACCATCAAGTTATGAAAAATTGTGCCTCAGTTATTAAAAGCTGGCCGAAGAGAGCAAACTCAAACTGAATTACAAAACAAATCGCTCCTCGTCAAATAAAAAAAAACATCTTTTTGTATTTGCACAGACAATTTCCATATATTTTGGCAGCTAGAAATATAGTTTTACGATTTGGGTCGCTCAACATATCAAGAAACTTTGCGCATTAGTGATCTATTGTTGACTGATGTTTCTATGCTTTACGTTTGCTTTTTCAATGCAAAGGACTAAGGAGCCTGCTTCCTGGGATGTTCTGATATTTCATTTTTCATTGTTGTTATCATTATTATTATCATCATTACTGTGCGTACTTTTGAAACACAAATATGTCACGAAATAACATATACACATACATCATGGTACTGTTCACTACATATACCGAACATAACCATAGCAATACAGAGAAAGGGAGAGAGTTCACCTCACAGAATGTAATAGTTTGGTTAAAGGTTGGGTAGACCTCCTCAGCACGGGCGTAACGTTGACCATGGAAGTTCCACAGTACTGTTTGAGGCTTCTGGTTCTGTAGACACAGTTTCACAAAACATTCAATCTGACCACCGATATTGAGATCTATCGTGAAAAATACCAAATACAGTTTTTAATTTGAAAGGCTATCATTTTTGTAAATAAACTGATACGTTATGAAAGACACTAGACGAAATACATAATAATTTATTTTTGAAAACTTGTATGTGTGTGTGTTTCTGCCTGTCTCTGTCTATCTATCTGTTTGTATATGACAAAAATATGCGGACACAATTTTTCAATTCTTTACCAAATTTTAGTCAAGTCCCAAGTGTAAGTTTGAAATGCATGGCACCGAGATCAAGGTTACGCAGACCAAAAAGGTGCCTAATATCAGCTTTTCTGAGGAAAGCTGTGAACAACGCTTCCTCGGGAACTTCTAACAATGTTCGTCATCTATTCTCACTGTTAAGAGGGCCTAACATCGCCCTCAATAGACATCGTTTTCTTTCATATGAATCTTCTTCAAGGTCACAATGACTGATAATCTATATCTGAATAATCAAATGTCAAAAGCTCCAAGGAATCGATTTTCTATCTATCTATCTATCTATCTATCGATCTATCTGTCTATCGATCTATCTATCTATCTATCTATTTATCTATCTATCGATCTATCTATCTACATGTATATATATATATATGAATATAGATATAGGTATAGATATAGATATAAGCTTAAATGATAACTGATTGCTGTTCACTGTGATATGTATATAGTCACTTGAGAATCAGACAGCGGGGAGTAAAGACGAAGAAGCATTGCTCTGTCTTCCGAGTCGATTGTTCCTGTTCACTGTGATATGTATATATAGTCACTTGAGAATCAGACAGCGGGGAGTAAAGTCGAAGAAGCATTGCTCTGTCTTCCGAGTCGACTGTTGAAAGAACGAAAGATGGTGTCAGAATCGTGAATACAAACTCTAACAAAACTCCAGAATATTGAAGACTTAAGTTCAACCATGGAAGATGAACAAGAAGAGAGAAGAGCCAGTCAACGACATGCCAAGATTCCCTTGCCTCCTAAACTTGATGTGAATGGAGGAAACCTGCAGAGCAGCTGGAGGAAATTCAAGAGAGTTTGGGACAGCTATGAAATTGTGACAAAACAGATAGAAGAAGACTCGACATACAGAACAGCAGTTTTTCTTCCTTGAATCGGGCTGGATGCTATGGACATCTATGAAGGATTGGCATTTGCTAATGAAGCTGAAAGAAATGACATTGACACTGTTCTCCAGAAATCCAAAGAATACTGTGTGGGTTCAACCAATGAAACTTACGAAGTATTCAGGTTCAACTGCAGACATCAAGCAGCAGGAGAATCCATCGAACAGTGTGTAGCAGAACTGCGGAGACTGATCAAGATCTGTAACTATGGTACACTGGAAGACAGACTGTTGAGAGATCAAATCGTACTGGGTGTACATGACGAGACTCTGCGATCAAAATTACTGGAAGTGCGACAGCTGACATTGACTGCATGTATTGATATGTGCAGAGCGCATGAATCAAGTCAACATCAAACCGTCCAAATGATGAGAAAAACGCAGGACACGCAGGAAGTTCAAGTTTTCAAAGAAAAGAAGACAGCAAAACAGTATAGCAAAGGAAACAAACCAGAGTACAAAGAGAAATGTCGATATTGTGGTGGAAAGCACCCAAGAGCAAAAGAGCAATGTCCAGCATTTGGAAGAAAATGCAAAGCTTGTGGAGGAAATAATCACTTTGCTTCATGCTGCAGAACACCCAAGAAAAATCAAAAGAAAACAAGACTTCGGCACTTCGAAGAGGAAGAGACTGACACTGAAAGTGGTAATGAAATCCTCAAGATCGAAGACAAAACCAGAAAAAAGGAGAGAAACATACGAGCAAAAATGCTGATAAATGAGATACAGGTAAGATTTCTTCTTGACACCGGTGCAACAACAAACGTGATGTCTGAGAGACTGTACAGACAAGTCACAGGAGACGAAAGAAAGTCTGACTTGCAAGAGACGAAGAAGAAGCTGGTGATTTCAACGGAACAGAAATGAAGCCTTTGGGGAAGATAGCGCAGCGAGTGAAAAACCCCAAGAACAGAAAGAAATACAAAGTCAACTTCGCGATCACCAAAACGGACTGTAAGCCAGTACTGGGACTGAAAGCTGTACAGCACATACAATTGATGACGATCGATGAAGAGAACATTACAACGATAGCGGCGAATCAGAAAGAGGAGGAAAATGCAAAAGACATGCTCACAAGATACAACGATGTCTTTGAAGGGGAAGGAAAACTAGAAGGGAAATTATACCTAGAAACAGACCCCAGTATTGCTCCAGTGAAGATGCCTTGCAGAAAGTGGCCGATAGCAGTGCAAGAGAAAGTGAAGGACGAGCTGAAGAGGTTGAAAAAACTGGACGTGGTCACTAAAGTAGACACGCCAACGGAGTGGATAAGCTGTTTGGTCGTAGCAACAAAGAGCAATGGGAAAGTCAGACTGTGCCAATGACGTACTGCCTCTCCTCCAAGATGCAAAATACTTCACACACCTGGACGCAAGAAACGGGTTTCGCACGTTGAACTGGACGAAGATAGCAGCTACCTGACAACATTTGAGACGTCTTTTGGCAAACACCGATGGAAACGAATGCCCTTTGGAATTTCACCAGCCTCAGAAGAATTCCAGAGGAGGAT
This sequence comes from Monoplex corrugatus, assembly GCA_030674185.1. Taxonomy (NCBI): domain Eukaryota; kingdom Metazoa; phylum Mollusca; class Gastropoda; order Littorinimorpha; family Ranellidae; genus Monoplex; species Monoplex corrugatus. The sequence continues at coordinate 63,887,084 of CM060306.1, read as the reverse complement.
TGACATCGCTCTGGCAGGACTACCAGGCGTGGTGGCGGTTCATGATGACATCTTTGTTTTTGGCAAAGGACCAACCGACGAAGCGGGAGCACAAGTTCATGATACCAACCTGAATAGTTTGCTACAACGATGCCGAGAGATTGGAATCAAACTCAACAAGGAGAAGGTTGAGATGAAACAGAAATATCATATTTGGGGTACATCTTCTCAAGAAAAGGCTTGAAAGCCGACCCAAAGAAATTGGACGCTGTCCAACAACTCCCAGTGCCAGAAGACAAAGCAGCCGTGCAGAGACTACTCAGTGTAATCGGATACCTTCAGAAATTTGCACCAAACCTGTCCGAGGCAGCAGCACCACTCAGAGAACTGGTCAAAAAAGACGCCCACTTCAGATGGGATGAAGACGTCCACGGATAAGCTCTGAAGACAGTGAAAAAGATACTCTCTGAGCCATCGGTACTTCGCTACTTTGACTCTTCAGGAAAGCGTACAACCACCCTTCAGTGTGATGCTTCACAGTTTGGACTTGGAGCTTGTCTCGTGCAGGATGGTCAACCAACTCAGTACGCATCACGAGCCTTGACCGAGACAGAAAAAAGCTATGCTCAAATAGAAAACAAGATGTTGGCAATACTCTTCAGTCTGGAAAGGTTTGAGAGATACGTCTATGGAAGAGACATCCAGATGGAGACCGACCACAAACCACTGGAGACCATTCACAAGAAGAGCCTGCTCTCAGCACCAAAGAGGATTCAGAGGATGCTACTCAGAACTCAGAAGTTCAGGTACACAGTAGTGTACAGCGTGGATCTGAGATGTACCTGACTGACACCCTCAGCAGAGCAGTGTGGAAAAGCGGAACAGCAAGTCACCCACAAGGAAGCCATTTTCCTCACAGACCAGGAGAAAACAGACTCATTGCAAGAACTGGCCATCAGCCAAGAGAGACTGAACAGTCTGCAGCAAGCAACTCAGGAAGATGCAACCAAGAAAACCCTGAAAGCTGTCATTCTACAAGGCTGGCCAGAGGAGAAACAACAACTTCCATTGCAGTTACAAGACTACTTTCCTTTCAGGGAGGAACTGTCAGTTCACAACGGACTGTCTACAAAAGCCACAGAGTGATTGTACCTGAAAACGAAAGAGCAGACATCATTGAGAAACTTCACGCAAGCCACTCAGGAATTCAGAGCTGCATAGGAAGAGTCTACTGGCCCAGGATGAACATGGACATTGAAGATTTTGTCAAGACATGTAGTGCCTGTAACACGTACCAACGTGGTCAGCAGAAAGAACCACTCATCAGCACAGAGATCCCTGACCTGCCCTGGCAACACATCGGCTGTGACATCTTCGAACATAATGGCAATGAATACCTGGTCACGGTCGATCACTACTCGGATTTCTTTGAGATTGATCGGTTGCAAACAAGAGAATCCAAAGAGGTCATCATCTGTCTGAAGAGATACTTGGCAAGACACGGAATACCAGAACGCCTGACAACAGACTGTGGAACTCAATTCACATCAAACCAATTTGGAAAATTCAGAAAAACATATGGGTTTGAACACGTAACAAGCTCACCACACTACCCTCAGACCAATGGAAAAGCAGAGAGCGCGGTGAAGGCTGCAAAGACGTGCATGAAGAAAGCAGAACACAACAATCAAGACCCTTTCCTCGCTCTACTTGAGCTGAGAAACATCACGACAGAGATTGTAAACAGTTCGCCTGGTCAGAGACTGTTCGGCAGAAGAACACGAACACAAGTGCTGACGTCAAAGACATTACTCAAACCCACAATTGCACCAATCAAGAAAGAACTTATGAAAAGGAACCAAAAAATAACTTGAGAAAAGGAAACTGAAGCAAGCGCACTACTACAACAGAAGCGCAGTAGAGCTGACAGAACTGAGTCCAGGACAGATTGTGAAATTCCAACCTCCAGGACCCAAAAAGTGGATCAGCGACAAAGTAGACCAACAGGTGAACATCCGGTCATATAACATTCGCACAGAGGATGGAAGCCAGTACAGAAGGAATCGTCGACAGCTACGAGACACAACAGAAACGGAGCTTCAGCAAACAGTCAACCCTCAACGACTTGTCCAGGGAAGGAAGATTTCTGGAACACATCAGAAAAGTGACACATCGGGCAAGCAACAGCAAATCATCATTCCATCAAAACAGATGCTGGAAGATAACAAGAAAACTGGAACTGGAACAGATGTCAGGACGCCAGCATCGTCTGTTCGTGAGAACTCATCAGATCAGTCACCAGTCATCAAAATCTCTGAGACAACTAGCATCAAGGAACCAGATGAAGTTATCAAACAAACAAGGACAGGACAACCCGAACCAGTTAGTTCTCCTTACAGAGCAAGATCTGGCAGACAAAGCAAAAGGCCAGATTTCCTGAAATATGAATGAAACTGAAGACTACCATAATCAGATAAACTGAAAGCATTGCGAAACATGGACATGATGATGATGATGGACAGTATAATGATCGGGGATAAAATGAGGTGAATGAATGATTGGGTCCTGTGCGTGAGAGAAAGAATAATGTGTTCGTTGAGTTAATGTTGTGATAAAGGTAGGAAACATTTATTTCGTATGGACTGAAAGATAGAATAAGAGGGGAAAAAATGATTCATTGATTTTGTTTCCCTAAAGAAAGGGAGATGTGACGTGTGTTAACAGTAATCAGCCTGCTGATAGCAGCACGGGATGATATCGTTTAAATGATAACTGATTGCTGTTCACTGTGATATGTATATATAGTCACTTGAGAATCAGACAGCGGGGAGTAAAGACGAAGAAGCATTGCTCTGTCTTCCGAGTCGACTGTTGAAAGAACGAAAGAAAGTGTGTCTTCTGAAAATCGAAATCTTCTTCTCCGTCATGACAACAAGGCTGACCAAATACCTGATGTAAAATGATTCCTGGGTTTGTCAGTTCAGAAGTAAGGCATCACAGGAGTGTATAGCTCTGTAAACCATGCCACGATGATTTGGGAAGGAATCTAAACAAGTGACACCAATGTGCTATAGATCAGTCCCACACAAGCTGATTCAACTGGCTTTTGATATGTATTTTGTCCCAAAGAACATCCCGGAAATGCTGAAGGAGTATTTTCACGGCTTCTAAATACTGTTCTCTACATATGAATATAAGACAGACTGAATCAATTTGGAAGTAGACATAGAAAATGGACCGTATAATTTATCCAGTACTGTTAGTGTTGGCAATAGAGGTAATCTTGAAATGGACACCAACTGTTCCCTCTAAAAGCCTTCATGGACAACACAACAGTGCTTTCCACATAAAAGAAGAAATACACAAGCAGTTAGACAAATTATTTTTCTCATCTGAGTTTCATACCGAAACCAACCGTGGCGCCTCCGAAAAAAATCATGGCGCCTCTCACTGAGGAAAGATAAAGTAGCCGAAACAGTAACGTTTACTGTCGTCAATTAATCCATTCCACCAGTAACAGAAAAACCAGCCAAAGGCCTGGTAGATGGTATGATGGTTTTCTGAAAGATATTGAAAGAAAATGATAGGAAACAAATGGCAGAAGAAAGCCTGCGCGTAATAGATTAGTGTGATCTTGGCATATACAAAGTCTCGTGCCTGCAGTTCATGTCGATTCCAAAGCTCCTCTGGCCTGTTACTGATATACAATATCAGTACAAGCACAGTAGAATCAATGGAGACAAAAATCAACAAATAGACAAGGAAGTTGCTTGGTGTCCCATTGGGTCTAACTGATGTACTCTGCATGTATTGTTGCCAGGCAAAACTGAGGTTACCCATTGTCGAGGACTATATGGTGGGAAAGGTCAGGCTTCATATTATGCTTGATGACTTAGGAGATGAGTTTGTGAGGTCAAGTCAGCCCAAGCTGAGGTCTGGCAGAAAAAGAAGGTCCGTGAGGGAATAGACACAGCAAGGGAAAGTCTCATGGTCAGAGAAATAATAGGGCAGATGCAGATCAAAAGTGGGGAGTTGGATCAACAAACATGGAATGGTGGTCAAAGGCCAACCAAAAAGCAAAACAATATGTGATAACACAAGAGATGAAGAAAGATGAGAACGTCAAAAGAATCTAGAAGGCAGTCCATTAAGGCCAACAGGCGCAATGGAAGACGTGGGAGAATGCACTCCAAAGAAATCTGAGCTGGAACGACATGTGACATATCGCCCCTCTCAGAATCATTTTCATCCCCAGATCTGTAAATGACCGCCTGCCCTCGAATGCACATCTGGAGAAATGGGGGAAATCAGATAATCCTGCATGCCCACTCTGCCAGAGCAAACAATAGAACATGTCAGGGCATCATGCAATGTAGCGCCTACGCAAGAAAGGTACGTATGGAGACACAATCAAGTGCTTCAAGAAATCCCACAAGCAATTAGAAATGCCACAGGGGAAAATGTGCGACCAGACGCTTTGACAACCTTAAACACGGCAGGATATGGCAAACTATGGCCTGCAAAAGCCTTGACATCAGGAACATGGAGATCCACTTGAAGGACTTGATAAAACCCATTGTCAAACCAAAGTCCTGGCCATAGAGGTTGGAGCAAGGGGTTGATAGGCATATCAGTCTATGACCTCTACAGACAACTCCTGATTTCTGGAAGAGAGAGGACAAGAGTCCTAAAGGCAATGGAAGAAGCGGCTGAAAAAGTCCCACCTGAATCCGGTCAAAGAGGAACACATGTGAACTTCATAAGGCTTAAAATTCCCGTATATGTTGCCGGTGTCGATGGCTAAGTGATGTCCATTTTTTGTATGACTAATTCAATGATCTGACAACAAATCATCCTCCATGTTTTCAGAAATGTTTTTCTTAAATCTGTGCTAAATCCGAGTTTACCCGGACATTTGCCATTGTTCACGTTTTTCGATGTTGCACTTGTTTCATTTATTATCATTTGAAAATCCTGAAATCGTTGCATAATTTAGGTATCGTTCTAATAAAGTTTTCTATTTGAATCTTCAGTGTCTTTTCATATACATAGTCTTAAAGGATTAACTTCATGAAATATATCCTGATGAATGTTTGTAGTAGTAACCTCTGTCAGTTTTGTCACTTTTTTACTTTCATGATTTTTTTTTCAAGTTGAGAAAAACATTTGGATTCCCCCCATCTGCAATCGATCTTTCCTTTGCTTTCAATAAATCCTCCTCCATTGTGTTGTCCCGATTTGTCCTTGATCTTTCCTTGAAGTTCCCTTATCTCATTTTGTTTTATTTTCAACCTTTTGAAGAGCTTCTGTATCTTCAACAAGTCTGTTCTTTCTCTTTCATTTTCCTATTTTCTCATTGTGGCTCATGCTTATGTTTTTGATCTTACTTTCATTAACAAGAAATCTAAAAAGTTTGCCAACAATTTTAAAGTCAATGTCAGACGTTGTCGTTTCATAGAAACCTGATTAATTGTAATGATAAACTGCGTGCACTTTCATCAAATTAGCTATTTCTTCATTTATTCTTTTCACACATTGTTTGTCCATCAACCCTTTTACTCCTAAAATTATTTGTGTCTCAGGAAAAAAAAAACATCGGGCACATACATTTTTGAACGAAAACGGTTGCAGACCTCTAACTGTTATACAATTAATAGGACCAACATCAGCAGATGAACCTTGACTTGTGGCCATATATGCTGTCGTGAATGAAAGGCTTAAAGAGATTAACTTAATTATCAGAAACGTTTCGTTCTTTCGGTTTGACGAAATAGTAAGTGAAGTGTTACCAATGAATGATCTGAACCGTAGCCTGAAAGGATATCTCTATTTTCAAAATACCCAGTACAGATAATGAGACGCTGGCTTTGTTATAGGGGTGTCGGATTTCCCCACTTCCAGAACCGTCAAATCATGTTCCTTCGACATATTGTCTACTGCTTCTCTTTGGTTTGAGGGTTGTTAATGTGCACAGTTATAACAATCCATGTTTGGATCCATAGTAATATTCCAATCACCTGCAGTAATGATATTATAATTTCTATAACTCTAAACTGTTTCTTTTAATGTATCGGATTATCTTTTCTGGGTCAATAAACATTCATTAATAGCAAGTCCTTTTCCGTTGAGGAGAATGAGACAATTATAAAAAATACCATTTGGCCTCATTTCTTTGAAAATAAAATAGCAGCTCCTTTAAAACTAGACTGGCATAATCCCCCAAAAAAAACATATATATGTATAATATGTAAC
>CM060306.1:63870853-63875853 GCA_030674185.1 Monoplex corrugatus | reverse complement strand
TTAATCACTAAAAGAAACACAGCAACAATCTGACAAGTTCTAAACGAATTTACAAAGGGTTATCTTTGAAATGAACTGACATTTCACAACAACCAACCATGAACCTTTTCATGAACACTTCCTATCTGTGGCTGAAAACATAACATAAAGAAAGTGAAACGGATAAACCACATAAAGAGTGCTCCAAACAATTTATCCAGGTCTGTCAAGAGAAAAATGAATAAAATGGTTCATTCACAGTCGCAAAATACATCTCCACTTTGAGCAATAAAAAATTCATCATTTTCAAACTATTCATGATTCATATCGTTGAAGCACCAACTAATGTGTTGATCAGATCTTCCCAACATAATTCAGAAAGCCAAAATAATCCCTTTACCAAGGTTAAAAGAATAAAACAAATACTCCACACAACTACAGGCCATTATCTCTAAACCATTTAAAAGACATGTTCACAAACACATGATGAAATTCATGAATATTTTTCACTATTCCACCCACTTCAATCAGGAGTTTATCAACATCATGCATGTAATACTGCTCTTTAAAACACGACAAACCCACGATTATCAGCCATAATTTTTTAATGAAACAAAGTTGACCTTGAGTAGGCATTTCACCTTACTGATCATAGCACACATCTCTCATATCTTAATGTTTATCTTTTCCTCATATCTTTCCTTTCTTTCAGTCGTACCTTGAGGAAACGGTATGGCACAGACTTTGTTATTTATGAAAATAAGATCAAATGCTATAGCTTATGCAACAATGAGAAAAAAGAAAGCAACTGAGAAAGAAAGAAATTAGGATGAGTGGAGAAATTAAATGATTGGAGAAAATGATCACGAGATAGAGTAAGACATAACTATTAATAGAAAAGAAACAAAAAGTAATCAGTCAGGAGAAAGAAAAATAAAGCATTATTTTAAGATCGAGAACAAAATGCGGTGCCAAAGGTGAGATGATACAAATTACTTTTGTAATTTTAAAAACCCACACAGTTTACGAATAAAAGTATAATCAAACTGATTGATCAAAACGTAACTCAAACTAATGAACCTAAAATAATTACACCAGGCAATAAACACGTTCTACAAACGCCTGCGCACAAAAACAAACTTTAGAATCGTGTTAAATAAACGAGTTGATAAACGAATGGCCAAAGTTATCTCAAGACTACACAAATTCCTTAGAATGTTGAATTTCAAAGAAGCGGGATTAGTATTAAAGAGTATGAAAATGGAGCAGGTCCGGGATCAGACGGGCTTGGGGCAGAATATTACAATTTTGTTCGGAGAAAATTGATCCACGGTTTGAGGCAGAATTTTACAAATTCTTTCTGAGAAAAGTTGATCCACTAGTTGTACCAACTTTTAAACTGGTCATTCAGAAAAGGAGAACTTTTGGCAACCCAAAACGTAGGACATACAGCCTGCATCCCCAAACCTGACAAACCAACAGAATATGAAAAACTGGATGCATGGTTTACTACTCAAAGTATTATGTAAGATTGGAGCTGCGTGCATTGAACATAGAATCAAAAAATTTTTACAGACAACATTAGACTAAAATCGTCTTACTGTAGTATAATTCAATTAGTTACTTAAATAGACAGAATTACCTGGACTCATATTTTGCCTGGACGTTGAGAGGGCTTTTGATTCTTTAGAGTTAAAGTTCCTGCTCAAGATATAGCTTTGGAGAAAATACATAAATGACAGCAACATTCCATTCATGTAAGGCCCTCAGTTATCACTAGTGGACATAGTTTGAACTTGTTTCACTACAAAAAGAGATTGCAGACTTAGTCTATCTTATTTGCATTCATCATCATCAGGTGCCCTGCCACATGGCGTTGGCGATCATGGACTTCCATCTGTCTCTATCTCTCGTTGCCACTAGCATCTCCCCACCCTCCTCGTCCCCACCCACTCTGCAAGTCCGTCCAGCATTTTCTCCCTGGGTCTACCTGGTGCTCTCTTTCCCTCCAGCTTCCCCGTTGTGACCAGGTGCTCCAAATCCCCCTTCCTCATAAAATGGCCTATAAATGTTGCCTGTCTTTTCCTAATCTTCCTTACGAGTGATCTACTTGTGTCTGCCTCCATCAAGACTGTCTCATTTGTTTTCTTTGCTGTCCATGGAACTCTCAACATTCTTCTTAGAAACCACATTTCGGCTGCCTCAATCTTGTTCTGGCTTTGCTTGTTGACTGTCCACGCCTCACATCCGTACAACAGTATTGGTTCTATATAACATTCAAGAACTCTCTTCCTGATGTTAATTGATAGGCATTTGTTGGTAAGAATGCTTGTCATCTTCTTGAATGCTGTTTTGGCTTGGCCGATTCTGCCGGGTATTTCTGATGTGCATCTGCTGTCTGATGAAATTATCGTTCCCAGATATTTGAACTTATCAACCTGTGTCAAGGTTGTGCCATTTGCTGTTATTTTGCATGAGGGGATTTCATGTTTTTTACTGATCACCATGACTTCAGTCTTCCTGCTGTTTAGTTCCAACCCCTTACCTTTGCTTTCTATTTCTAGTATATTCACAAGGTTTTGTAGGTCCCTTTCATTTTCTGCAATTACGCGTTGAAATACTCCTGATCATGATTATAGAACATGAACATATTAAAAAGAGATTGTAATTAATAATACTGAGCACAAAATATCTTAGCTTGCAAATAATATGCTCAGTTAATGAATAATGGGGGGAATTGGATGACATCCTTTGAGAAATGTGTTTCCCTTGTCTTAAAATTTGGAAGTGCTTCAGACTTTCAATGAACACTGACAAAACACACACCGTCTGGTTAGGGAGTAAAAATACTTCTAAAGTTAAATATTTGCAACATCTGAATATAAACTGAAATATCCACATTTATCAGAAATTGAGGGATTTGTTTAAATTTTCCATGAAAAGATGCACAATTCCACTAGGAAATTGCAGTATGAAAATCTGTAATTTGGTACAAACTGATCCACCTCTGGATTTGCTCTCAGATTCCCCTGATGAGTTCATGAAAAATCTCCAGAAAATGTGTTTTTTACTTGTATGGAGTGGTAAACATGATAAAATCAGCAGAAAGATATCCATAAAAAGCAGTGAGAATAGAAAATTAAATATACCGGATACTGAGAAATATTTTAAAGCCATAAATTCAAACTGTCATCGCCGAGAAAAAGTAAAACCACAGACCATAGATGGAAAAGTAATTCAAGTGCATAGAACCATTTTTAACTGAAATAGAAAACTATGGTTCCAAATATGCATTACATAAATTTGATCATAACTTATTTTTAGAAGCACTCTTTTAAGATATATAATAGTTCCTGTAGATATGCAAAACAAAACTCTAACAGATTTACTCTCTAAACCAATTCTCTGAAACGAAAAAAAGTAATTGGAAATAGTATAATTTAAAAATTCGATTGAAAAATGAAATTCACTGCATTGAACATTTTGAAAACGATAATGAATCATTTATGACGATATACAAATTTATACAAAATACAAAACAATTTTTTTCGTTATGGTGGATGCATAATGTTGGTCAAGAAATACATACAGGGAACAAAAATAAACATAATAACCAGATATGGACATGATGTTCTTACAGCACTGACAGAAATTTACTCATCTTAAATGAATACGGCTGTACTCTGATATTTCAACAACAGATGATGCACCACCAAATCCATGTTTAAAATTGTTAGATAATATGGGAATAAACGTTCCATGGAATAAGGTATTCATGAAAATTTATGAAATATATGAAATTTAATTAAAATGGTTCGAAATACGCATTGTACATAAAATTTTGGAAACTTACGTCATTCTAAAAGAAATGAGATTTAACAATAACTTTTTCTCTGACTTCTGTTTGGAAACAAGGAGTAGCATTGATTGTACATTCTGGAAATGTTTGCATGTCAAACGGTTATGGGAAATTACCAAAGGACTGTTGAAGTCAACATGTGTTGACTGTGCAAACACCAGATTAACTGAAAACGTAATCCTATTTGATGCTGATGAGAACATGCTGAGACATTCAGTATTTGATATAATAATCCTTCTAGGGAAAGTCATCATTATCGTCATGTGCCCTGCCGCATGGCGTTGGCAATCGTGACCTTTCATAGAAATCTATATTTTGTTGCTGCAAGTACCTCTCCCATCCTCCCTGTCTTCATCCACTCCACAAGTCCGTCTGTTGTTTTCTCCCTGTGTTTACCTGGTGCTCTCTTTCTCTTCAGCTTTCCTGTTGTGACTATGTGCTCTAATTTCTCTTGATTCATAAAATGTCCCAAGTATGTTGGTTGTCTTTTCCTAATCTTCTTCATTAATGTTCTTTTTGTGTCAGCCTCCTTCAAGACTATCGCGTTTGTTTCCTTTGCTGTCCATGGAACTCTAACATTCTTCTTAGAAACCACATTTCAGGTGCCTCAATCTTGTTTTGACTTCGCGTGTTGAAGTGGCCATGCTATATCGGTATAGCTCTGTTCTGAAGAAGGCACAAGGCAAGAGCCAAGAGGTAAGGGAGTAGATTGTGCCCAGTGCCATGAATCTGGTAGGCCTGGGAACAGGAAGAAACATGAAACGGCATGTCTGAATTCTGTTGCGAAATGGATTACTTATGGTTTGTCATTAAGACCATATGGTTTGCGTGTTCCAAGTTTATTTATGAGGTGGGATTCTCTGTCTTTCCTGTCTATGGTGCTGTTATTGTATAGAAGCCACAGACCTTTCACTCGGATGTCATTGATTGAGTGGTCTGATTGGTTGAAGTGATTGGGGATACCAGATTCATGGCATGGCCTCTTCTCAAAATTGCAGAACTCATCTCACTTCCCTTTTGACATCATAGTTGCCTCCCCTCTCCCCACTTCTTACTACTGCTCATGACGATATGGGCATTTCATTTCTTACCCACTGGACGAGGCGGCAGGGAAGTTTTTAGTCCCGTTTTTATTATCCATTGTTTGGTGTCTGTGATCTGT